>OY365801.1:5575000-6175000 GCA_959347355.1 Napeogenes inachia
ACCTATTTTAATACGAAAATATCAGTAAAGGTAATCTATAAATAACTATCAAATAACCTTTATGGGGTAATGGTTATAAACACAACAAATTTTCAATGCTTCGTTTAATAAGACGGTGTATTATTAACAATTAGTGGATACCAATAGAACCTTTAAAGAAAGGGGTGAAGGTAATGTTCATAAATAATATAACCAAATTTTTATAAGTTCAAAATATTCTACCGCCTTGAAGTGTTCAAATATAATTCATCTTTTAACTTTAGTATATTATATTTAAGATATGTATTCGTTTTGTCTTATATTATATTTAAGATATGTAAATATAATTTAGCTGCATTTTTTTCGTCTTATATTATATTTAAAATTAAATTTCAAACGAAAGTTATCTTTTAAGTTTTGTCTTATATTATATTTAAGATATGTAAACATAGTTTAACTGTATATGTTTTGTATTATATTATATTTAAGAGATGTTAACATAGTTTATCTTTTATGTTTAACCTTAATTTACATATTTATTACATTACATAGTTATTATATTACTTTGTCTTTGACAAGTTCTACTGTTTATGTTTCAGTTTCTAAACTGACAAGCTATGACAGTTACGAGGTTGTAAAAACAATCTCAACATAAACACAAAATTTATTATTAACTAAGGTGACAATTTTATAATAAATTGTCTAATTTTTTATAATATTAGTTTTTATTATTTATTTTAAAAGAAAAAATGAATTTAAAATAAAATATTATACTTGTGTTACATACATATTTAGTAACTACTTAAAAATAAACACAAAATTTCTGCCTGGAATTCTTTGGAAATTATTATTTCTGGATTCTCGGGAAATTATTATTTGATGGTGGTAATCTTGATAATGAAAAATATTTTGATAAAAATTATTTTGTGTACCTACGTGTATGTTTTGTCCGCCACTCGTAAATAGAAATGAAAAAAATGGCTTTTTGATAATTTTTTGTTCTTTTTATTTATTATTTGATTTTGTTAGTTATAATTATTATTATTTTGTTTTTTCTTTTTACAATTTTTATTTGGCATTTATAATTTAACTTTATTTTGTCTGTAAGTGTGTGCTATGTGCTAAATAAATATATTCTATTCTATTCTAATATTCAAGAAAAAACTAAATCTTCGATTTCCATTGATAACAATTGGAAAAAGCTAGCAAGCGCGTTTGTTTACGTTAGTCGGGCAGTTGATGCCCGTCGAGCAAAGAAATTTCGCTCAAATTTTTCTTTTTTTTCAAATTTGAATCTCATTTACTCAATTACGCGATAGCATGGCAAGTACCTAGTCTTTTATCGATGGTCATCATGATGTTTAAAAATGTACTCTTGTCTATAACATCTATACAGTAGCTTTACCATGATCTATGATGGGGTGAAAACGGAATACAAACAGAAAATACCGAATCACGGCAAGGGTTGTGGATTATACCAAAAATAATCCCCATAAAGGCTATTATGGTGAAGGGGTGTTTGTGGGGCTAATGGGGTATCTATCCCGAGCAAACATTATTGTATATATTTCGAATGGGATGTCCAAAATTATTTTAGTTTAGTGTATCGGGGGTAAGTGCCTGATATACAAAACATGACCAAAAATAATAGTTACTTTAAGTGTTTGGGTAATTAATTATGAACATTATAAAATGGAAGATTATTTTGTATTTTATAGAATAGGATAATCTGTAGAATGTATCAAGAGGCGAAAATAGTATATACATATATATTATAATAAAAATATAACTGTGAATAAAAAGCGTCTGCTAAAGATTTTTTATATTCCACGCGAGTAAGATTACAGGAAATTTCTCATATATTTATATTAGATACATAATAAAAAAAAAAAAAAACAATAAATATGAAACTTAAAATATCATTAAAATTATAATCAATCATCCTCCATTTTGCATACAATGAATTATTTTAATTTATTAAACAGAAGTGACGTGTTGTTTATGGTCTGAGCTATATATGCTGAGTCACGTTTTTTTTTAAATATCTATGCAAAAGTCGGTCATTATCTCTTTGTGATGTAAACTTGTCTATGGACGTATTGTTGTATCACGTCAATAAACAAGGATTAAAAAATAACACAATAGTTAGGAAGTTATTGATATGTTGAGATTAAATTAATCTCAAACGACTCTAATATTATTTGGGTAATATTGAAATATGGGTGTTGATAGCGCAATATACTATAGGTTAGATTCATAATACTATTTTTATTGCCTATGATCACATAAAAAAAGCTTAAATTATTTCAACTTTAAAATAAGTTTTATATTTACTTATTTATACTTTATACTTTTACGCGAATAATACCCAAGAATTTTAATAAGTTTATATATCTTATTAAAAAAAAATGTTGAAAAATAAGAGATTAAATTTGTTTACTCATTACACAGTATTCAAATCTGAAACTAAAACATATTTTTTTTAAGTCTTGACTATATTCACTGCATGGACTAGTCAAGTTGTGTTTGGAAATAAACTATTATTTTTTGTACAAACACATCATTTTATTTACCTACCTCTTAAAAATAGGATTTACCTTCAGACACAAGTAAATAGAAAATAAATATACAGAAAGCTAAACTAACAAGCTAAACTAAAAAGCTAACGCCCATTTTCTTCAAAGAAAGTGATTGATGTATGATCTATGCAAAAACACTTCTAACTAACGATGTTAGTAAAGCCGAATAGACAAACAACCTCTCTATCACTTATATTCTAGCCCCAACTCCAATGACCCTGCAATCTGATCATTTATCTTCTAAATCGTAAGATATATCGAAGGCGAAAGTCAAGTGATTTTTTCCATTCATGCAGGCAGGGACAGGAAGATATAAAGTAAGAACTTTTCTTTCAGGGTCAAATAGCTCAAATAAATCAAACAATTAGTTACAAATGGTCGTATAGATAAATATGTGAAAAAAAAAATTTAAAAAAAAAATCACAAGGTACCTAGGTAATAACAGTTTTACCAAAATGTTTTCGTGTGCCTAATTAAGTTAATGTTCAAGAGAACCCTTATTTGCTATGAATTTAAAATGTATTGTAAATCCATTTATCATTTATAATAATACAAATGAATACAGTTTAAATAAAAAATGCAATTTAAATAGTAATAGTAGTGTCATCTATTGATAAATAGTATTATTAATAAAGTATCGTGATGACTACACAGTAACAGTGATGAAGACAAATGTCGCTTCAACTAGTTATTAACAAATATTATAGATGGCGCTGTAAAGTAAAAAATAGATTCTAGTTCTAGATCTAGTTTTTAAGTTATCTAAGAGAAAAATACATACATACCAATATTTCCGATTCAATGCACCTAAATCTTTATCTTTCTCCCTTTCTAAAGTAACAAGTTATTACATACATATAGTACTTGTATATATCAAACTTATTTAAACAAACTGTAACTCTAAGTTCACGTTACTTTTTTCTTATTACTTTGTATGTATTTTTAATACAATAACAATTGCATTAATTTTACATTATCAATATCTGTTTAAATAAGTATCTGTTTTCAACGTTTAGTCTTGAAACTCGAAAATAATTTGTAGATAGTGATTATAACCATGTAGAATATTAGCTGAATTTTTAAACGTAAGTAAAAATACATTGAAATAAATGTTATAAATAAGAAAAAATAAACATTGACGTAGACACTTAACCTAAGTAATAAATAAAGGTCTTTATAGATTTCTAAAATTAATAAAAAAAACAAAAAAATATATAAAAATGTGTATTTTTAGGTCATATCTGTGTACTTTGTGAGTTCCAAACACATGTAAGGCGTGGACATAAGTACTCTCAGCGTGGGAATGGCCTCTTCGCCGACGTTAGATCTGTATCTAAGATCATCAGATGTTAGATAAGTGAGAACTATACACCGTATATTATCAATTAGTGCTTATGATAATCAATATAACAATAATGACATATTTAACATCATATTTATAATAATTGGTTTCAATTTCTTTGATCAGAGCCAGCAGTAGACCCTAATCAGAATTTCGATAATCATATAGGTAAATACATATATGTTTTGTGAAGTTGATAACATTTTACGATTGGTAGAGTAAATTTGCGAATAAATAATGTACCTACCTATTTTATCAATTGACACAATTATTTTAAATGAACTAATTTGATAAATAAGATTACTTTTATATAAAATACACCAATATTTAATTCTGATACGTATTTTATTTTTACAGGGAATCCTCAAATGACCCTCATTTCTATGACATTCCGGAAAGATTGGATTTTAATGGACAAAAATATTTAATTTTGTCCCCGTCATTATTTTCATAGAATAAAATATGTATCAGAAGGGTCAAATTACTGATTACATAAATTAATTTATTAACATTAAGTTTTTTAACTATTATTACCCGATATTTTAATAATTATTCTCGTAACTTGGATACCTATATGTCTGATATTATTTTGTGAATGCGTGCGGAAAGAAATAAAGATTTTATATTTTTATAAATTCTATAACATGAATATTATATTATTTATATATTTAATCTGATCTTATCTAGTCTATTGTTGTTAATAACGATATCCCATAATTTGGACTCTATAGTTCTACACATAGAACTCATAAATAAGTAACTGTATCATATTTTTATTTACAGCCTCTGGTACTAATTCATGTCATGGTTTTTACCATAATAAAATTGGGCGTAACAAAATAAATTATATATGCTTAAATGGGTGCTTTGTTTTAAAACTGAACCGTATTTTTTTTCTAAATAACATAAAGTAGACAACGCTCCAGTGTTCGTTATTTCAAAATGGACGTTTGTAAGTTTGACATGTTAAGTTTTTTTTGACACCTAGTACGAATTTTGACATTACGAAAACTATGACGGTTTACCAAATCGTAAAACAAAACAAAACATATAATTATAATACACTCCATGTATACGATGTGTATAATACACAGTGTATTGTTTCTGTTTTTCAAAACGGCAGTAATGATCAATCATATTATGACAGTTACATATTTGTCTATGTTTTAAAGCATTGCTATATTCAAATACATAAAGCAATGTATACAAATATTAACTGTCTTTGAGAGGATTCTCTTATGATATCTACATTTAACATCATTTACCATCATTTATCTTTATAGCTTCATCCGACATTATGCTGAATTAACTTACACTATAAAATGTAACTTTAGGATACAAATAGGACTTATTGGTATATAAATTAAGGCAACATAGAACATAAATAAATTCAGAGCGACTATATCCTCACTCATTTACTCACTTTTCTCTTCAGTCATTCACTCACTCTTCACTCATTCACATCAAAACTTGTTGTTTTACGTAATACATTCATCATTGACTATACGATGCGCCTATCTCTTATTACGCGGCACCATAGATCACTATATGATAATTATTGATGGATCTACGAACTTAAGAGTTTATTGAACTAGAAAAACAAAGGTATGCTGTCACAGTTATCTATAGAAAGAGATAATAACATTAATAATATTTTGGGAGAGGAGACACTCGGGATTTGTACAGTAGTTCTTAGCATGAATAGCTTAGGTAGGTATGTATTTTTTGGATATTTTTTTCCTAAAACTATATAATAGCTTTGCTTTTTTGCTTTATAATATAATTTATAATAGCAAATGATTCCTCCAATCCTGTCCCCAAACAGAGATCGCATATAACCTTATTCAAACTAAGAAACCAGATTTTATCGAATTCAAAAAGTTCAAAATCAATGTAGGTACCTATCCTTATAATAAAAATATGTTTACAAAAAATATTGAGGTGATTTGTAATACATCTGTTTAAAATAAATGTTAATCTTAGGCTAAAATATTATTAAGGTTGTTATTTTAATGTGATTTGGATGCGAAGACGTTTAATAATTAAATTATATTGAAATATTAATAGACATTAATTTTTAGAAAGAATTATTCTAAGTGTCACAAGAATGCCATAGAATAAATTAAAAATGTCTATTATGTCTACTAAAGCAATAAATTGTCAACAATATCGCTTCATCATAATTTGCCGTTATACATTTTGCACGCATACCTACTCTGTGGCATCTTGATTCCTAGTACATTAACTTTGAACAAACACCATTTCTAACTGTATCTCAATATAATTTTTTAAATATTTGTTATGGCATTATGGTTTCGACCTTTTCCTATTTAATTGATAAGAATTAAAAACAAATAACTATTCCTTCAGTGACTTTTGACAATGGAGCTAAAAAAAAATTGTCTAGTTGACATTTTACCATAGTTATTATACAAATTCTATGAATTTTACTGGTAAAAAAATTAAGATTATCTGTAAACTAACCTGTTTTCCAAAACTTCCATTAAAACATAAAATCAATTTTCATGGTTTCAATATTAAATTCTCACTTTTATCTAGAAACGGCAGTTCAATCTAAAAACTGGAGTTTGTCAAATTGTTCTTTACCTACATTAAAAAACTGTTAGACTCAGTTGTTTCTTTTATGTAAACCACATTTATAGATTATCTGTATATTGACTTGTAATTTACTTTGAAAAGTTCAACAAATTCACGCAACGCCATTAAATAATTTCACGCAATCATTGCTATCAGAAATCAGAACAACCAGTTTTGACAGCATTTACTATACTTTAAAACATATCATAACAAAACACCGTGGGAAGATACGGCCCGATTGTTCTATCTCTTTCTAAATTACATTTAATGTGTATGTCTCTCTGTCTAATAATCGTGACCATACGATTCGGTCTGTAAAACGCGAAAGTATACTTTTGTTTGTATAAATGAATACGAATACCTACATTACTTTTATATTTCAATGTATTCGTTAGTTAGAGTATACTATTTTATATATTTGTTTGGTCTTTAGTTTTTTGTTTTGAATAGTTATGCGTAAATAACCAAACTTTATTACACTATTTCTAATATTTTAAAATAAAAAACAGTATCAAATTACTTAAGACATATTTTACATAACAATATAAAATATAATAAATATGACTAAGCTATCTATTGTTCGATTTGGATGCGTAGGCGCACACAGACTGCTCTTGTTCATAAATACAATTTATTAAACATTTAAACTTAATACTTAATGTTATTTTAATATAATAGATGACTTTGACTATAATAGGTAAACTGTGGTGTTACCGCATTCACTGAATACATTTCGATGGTTAAGCAACGGTGATACAAGTTAGGTAGTTGATGGGTGACCAACTTTGGAAAACAAACATTGTTTCAATGACCATCCCGCATTAGGTATTATTGAAAGATTTTAGTACTATAACCAACATTCTTAGATTTTTTTTAAAAAAATTAACAACAATTTTCCAAAATTTACAGGTTTGTATGTTGGTTTAGTTACTAATCATTTTTCCTCTCCTACTCCCTCCGCTGTCCTCTCGCCTCGACACAATAATAAAAAAAAAATGTTGAGTTTAATATGCCTCTTACCTAACTAGGTATGTAATATCCGCAGCATATAACAATTAGTTTGATTTAGATGACCCTGAAATATCGTATTACATTGTCATATTACTATATTTTTTATTGTGCATGTTCCCATTGAAATTAATGTTTTATATTTTTTTCAATTCTTTCATATTTTAAAAAGAATAGTATTTATTTTTCTACAAACGAATTTAGTTGCGACCCTTCAACAATTTTTCATTAAGATTTTAAACTCTAACATACATAAAATCAATTTATTATTATACTAATGAGTTCACACACTACTTACTAGGTTTGTCGGCAAATAAATAAATTTTTAAAAACACTGGAATTTTTCAAATTCTAAAACTAACCAGACCATGAAACGATAAGCCCTTTTATTAAATAACCATGTTAAATGAGCTGCTAACACTGTAATACAAAACTATCAAAGGTTTCTTTTCCTTTCACATCATGATTAAAAATATATAATCAATATAAACATTAAAAAAATCTTATCTTTAAATTCTTTAGAACTTAAAACCTACATAAGTAAGGGTCATGGTCATAAAAGAAAAATAGTGTAAATTTATTATTTAGAGCTATTTTTATTGGTTCAAGACGTCTTTATAATGAAAATTGTCGGGAAGCCTTATTCTGCAACATCTTTCCGGAATCACCGCGGAAGGGACGTCATTCGATGCGCACGATCATATTGACGAGTTAATGCAATAGAGAAAAATATTTATTATTATTATTTTTATCACAAATACGTATTAGATATTCTATATCCATTTCATTCTTGGTTGTATATTGAATAATATATTTTAGTATTTTTGAATGGGTTATAAGAGTTATATCGCATTTCGCTGAGGTTTCTTATATTAAAAAAAGCTTTGATATCAGAAATAATTTAGATAATAATTTGATCAATATTCACAAGATTCGTAACCACAAGTATAATAACAGTTTACTATAATTACGATTTTATATATATTCCACTTAAAAGCGTTGAGTCACTTATGTTTTTATCATCCGTATATTGGAGAGGCAGTAGGTTGCCTGTTCGGTGGCGCGAAAACCGGCAGTCTCTCCACGTTTGGTCTGCAGTGCGCATGCGTTGTCCGCCATTATCCGCGTTGCTATGGTGACGTGATTTGTAATCAAATAAAGTACTTATTATTGTACAAGTACATAAATAAACATTGGTTGTGTTTTTTCACTCTTGTCTTTTGTTAAATTATGGTAAGTTTTTTTTTGTTTCGACTATTGTTTTTGATATTCTGTCCTTCGATCTTAAACATGTTATTTTTAATATTATTGTGTTAGAAAACAAACGAAAATAAATTGTTATAGGTATGTAGCTATGTACTTAAATAAAAAAATAGTTTTAAAACAAAAGTATATTGCTTAATTTATAATAAAAAATATTTTGTTTTTATGTAAATGGTCTCATTTAGTTTGTCTCTATTTAAGGTATCTAAATAAGTATTATTCAGTCCACGAGACAAGTCAACACTAAATACGATTGCACTTGTTACGCTTCTTTTAATGTGGTTTGAGCTAAAATATAGGATTTTTTACTTGTATAACAATGTTATTATTTTGTTTTTGTAACACTAACTGTTGATCGCCCATATAGGTAGTACCTACGTATAGGTAGTTAGGTATATAGATCTATTACATTGTATCTTATCGCGTAGTCAAATTTGAATGCTTTTGGTTTTTATACCTATTCGAAAACTTGTTTCATATACCTACCTAGATTGTGTTTGATAGGTTTTATGAAAATCTGCGGTTATTGTAACATGGGATAGATTAGATACATACCTATGTTAATTTTAATGTAAATTGTAAATAAATCTCAAGTTAAACTAGGTACGTCTACTATAAAAATTCGTTAGGCTAGAATTTCCATTTGAGTTGTAAGAGTTTTGGTTTGAAAATGGTATCATTTGAAAGGGGTTGGTCTCCCCTTTCTTTTAATACTATTCCCAGCCTGAGAAAATGCGTAGTTTCTTTTTTAAATGTTTTTTTGTGTGAAATAAATTGACCGTGTTTTCACCAATATTAGCACAAAAACACAATGTTTAACATAAGAACACTTCACATCTATGCAATATGTTTATCAATTATTTATATGATATTATCAATTTTTCATTTTTATTTAACAAGAAAAACACAATTCGTAACAACTTTGTTGTTTTAGATTCCCTAATGTTAAATGGCGGCAACTTGACATAGGTATGACGTTTGTGATTTAAAATGCTTTTTGAAATAATTAATATTTATATTACTTTTTTTGTCAAAACTGACTCTGTTAACCCCGACTCCACGTAGTCTTGTCTGCCCTACCCCTAGAGTGTTTTTGTAAATCCGGAGGCGCGGAAGGAGGGCAGCCCCCACCCGCCGTTACACTGAGTTGAAACCCAATCGAGCCGTAGCTACTGAGGCTGGTCGCCGAAGGCGACCAACAAGCCGAAGTGGCGAAGGCGAGCTTGGGTTTCAGTTCAGTGTTACGCAAGGGTGAAGGGGCTGGCCATCCTGAAGCGCCGGAGACGTCACAGAAGTCTTAATTACTTACATTTTAGGTTAGTTTTTACGAAACTTCAAATCGAAATATCTCCAAAACTAAACATTTTCTCACAATAAAAATGGTGTCAGGGGATAGGGCTTCGACCCCTCTTTTCTCCCTATCCCCCTCTCCCTTCTATTCTTACAACTCAATTGGAAAGAGTTACCATTCGTTATACCTACGTCCTTCAAATTTCTTACCGGCTCATCTCCACTAAACTATCCATATATGGGACCGTGCATTTGGTTTGATGTTCCATAAGCAAGATGTAGGTATGTTACTTCAATAAAAACGTGCAACTTATTCATAGGAATTCATAGGAATATATAGCTATTGTATACTAACCAGCAGGCCACACGTTTTCTCAGAGTATACAAATGGTGGAATCTAATCACAGTCTCACTGGTATATCCAAAACTAAACTATTTTCTTAAACACAAAAACACAAAAATCGGTCCATACGTTTAGGAAGAGTTCACAAACACGTTCAGAAAAAATACAGTTAGGTATAATAAACATTACTTACTAAACATAAATAGTAAATACCATATTTATACATTGTGTGTGTAACGGTGATATTCCACGTTGATATATACTATATTATTTAATCACTCAATAACAATACTTTGTTTGGACAACATACACAACAATATTTTTAATAAATATAACAATACTATAAAAGTTTGTACAGACTACAGGTGAAAACAAATATTTTCAAATCCCGCTCTGCGACGCTGTCAAAGTTAGTAACAGTATAGACAACATAAAAATAAATATTACAATACCTTTAAAAATACAAATGAAAACGAAAAATTTTTAAATCCCGCCCTTCGACGATTTCAAAATAACAGTATAGATAAAATAAAAATAAATTGATCTGCAAACGCTAGATAATCTATACATAAAGCGGATATGCCATGTACACCACGCTTAATAAAATTACGAACAAAGTTCTCATAGTAGTGTTAATGTGTTCCTACTTTCCCTTTCAGAAGAGTGTTGTGTAGTGAATCGGTTTTAATGTTTTTGTAATTCTATTTGCTAGTAATTACGATTGAAGACGCTTTATTTTGATAACCCATAATTGGAGTTCTTTGTTAGTTACGTATTTTATTGAACCAGCGTGAAATATTTTTTATTTATTTGGCTTATATCTGAGCAGTGCGTATTTAAGCAATTAAGCTAAAAACGAGAGAAGCCCGAATCAAGATGAAAAATCAAATAAACAAACAAAACAATAACAATTTAATAAAAATGACGAGGTTAACAATGAATTAAAAGGCAACTATTACATGTAAACATTTGTCTAATGTATTAGCCATAAAGCAAAAGTATGAAATATATTTTAAAATATTATTTCATATAAAAAAAAAATAGTACAGTCAAAACAAGTACAAATTATATTGGTAGTAAAGGAGTATCAATTAATTATTGTCTATGGTATCCAATGATTGTAAGCAGCATTTACCTACAACGGCTTCTAGCAAGGTCTGCGAATAAGCTTACACTTGACCGGTTTCGTGCCGTATCCTTGAACTCTAGATCTATTTATAAGTTCAATAGTTAACTTAATAAGTATTAAGTTAACTATTGCACTATTCACTATAAAATGAACTATTACAATATAAGAATATGTATATATATTATTCTGTCTTTGTTACCGTATTTTGTAAATTGGTGTCATTAATCATATAAATATATGATATTATTAAGTATATCATACTAAATTATATGATATATATATAAAACAAATGTAATGATATCAAGTCCTGTTGACCGGTTCCGAGTCTTGAAACAAAAAAGCAGGCCAGTGTCCACTTTCATATAAAGTTGTACTTATATTGATTTTTATGTACTAGCTATTGCCTGCTGCTTCGTTTGTTCTTTAATTAAATACATTCATAGGATATTAGAGTTCAGCTAAAGTTTTAGCAGCTCATACAGACTGATTCGAACAAGATGGTACCACCCTCTTATAGAAGATCAGCCTGAAGTAGCTCTTGTAGCTGTAAGGGGAAGTGCTGGATGTTTATCATAAATACTTTTAAGCTATTTATGGATAATTTGAATAAAAGTAAAGTATTTTTTAATATTATTAATATTAAATACACAAAACAATATGCCGATTAATAATTAAGTAGAAAGATTTTACACAAACGTAAGATAAAAGTGTACGAACGAACTAGGTAGTTGGTTCATTTTTTTTAATATCCGTTATCATTGCAAGGAGGTTGTAATATGTAAATTACCATAACAAATTTATTAATCTGAATTTTCTACAGACAGGTGATATATATGTATAAGTAGATATTTTTATACTTTTGTCTATTTATATCAAGTAATTTATCAAAGTAAATAATTGTCTTTGAAAGAGTAGTATTGAAAAGAGAGTGAATGATAAATCATTTTTATTTCATTACAAGTCACATACTAACTAATACATTCGAGACTGAGTTCGACCAGTGGATGAAAACCGTGTTAGGTATTATCTTTGCTTTGTTGAAAATATTGCATTTAAAAAAAAATATATCAATAAAACAAGTTAGGTCTTACTTTTATACAGAGATATATCTATTACATGATATGTATGAACAATGATATTATGAACATATTCTTATGCAGCCTCGTTTGAGTATGACACGTATGACCCTGTCATAGAAATTATCTACTTCTAATATGTCAAAAATTAACGGTAACTACCGTTATCATTTATCATATGTATGCGTAAATGAAACACTCGAAATATATTATATGTCAAGGACATTCTAAAGAACGAATGATATGAACGAATGATATTTAATCTTTTTCGATAATTCAGATCAATTACATATTACATTTGGTAGTTATAGTATCTAATTTGTGTAGTAATGTGATTTTTTTATATGTCAAGGATATTCCAAACATTGAAAGAACGAATGTTATGAAGTAGTGAATGATATTAAATGTTCTTTGGTAATTCAGTTCAATTATTACATTTTGGTAGTAATAGTAGTACCTATGTAATTTGTATAGTAATGAACTTTTAGTAGGTCTGTAATATTAGTACAGATGTTACAGTTACTCTTACATAGTAGTGTGCGTAACAAATTTAATGTAACAAATTTTAATGTATTTATATAATTATTTACGTTTAGTATTTCAGTAACAATATTAGTTCTGTAATCATTTTAGGTAAGGTACTCAACCATTTTTATATTTTATTATAATATAGACTTGCTAATAAATGAGATAACCGAAATTTCCAATTAAAATGCCATTTCTTATTAAAATGTAAACGGTAACGTATAAATAAATAACTATTAAATAAAATAATACTTGATATAAATGTAATTAATTCTTGATTAAAATAATTAATCAATTGTAGCAGATACGTACTGTTTATAATTATTCGATTATTACATACTAATAGTATGTTTAATACAATAATATAATCTTATATATGTAGTAGTTTTGTTCAATAGTATCTGAAATATACTTTCGGCATCTCACATATCGTCCCTGTGGCGCAGAGGATAGCGCGTTGGACTTCTAATCCAAAGGTCGTGGGTTCGATCCCCACCAGGGATGCAATTAAAATAACTTTTTTCGTTTTCTTTTATTTTTTTTATTACTATAGGAACATATTATTATAAAAAATATATATAATATATAATATAGTTATAAAATATGTACAATATAAATTATGTACTCATAATCGGTCAATCGGTCACTAGGTCCATATTTCTCTCAATAGCTTGATATATAGTATAAAGTCAGTGGGGTCTGGCTTTTGTAGCGGTGGCCTACATATCAGAAACGTGAGGAGAGTGTAAAAACTTATAAATAGGTTTACAACTCATTACCGATTAAGTACAAGCATGGCCTGTGTTTTGGTATTAAAATGAGAGTAAAATGAAAATGGACGAAGTATTTGATATTTACGTAAACTATTGACTTTGAACAGTTCCCCTAGTAGTACTATAGTAGGAGTTTTGACGTTACTATTATTATATTTAAAAAAAAAATAAAAAATATATATTTTTAGTTATTTAGGATGATTTATAACAATCAAATGATGTATACTAAAGATAAATATAATTATTAACAGAATTTTAAATTATATCAATAGACTTTGATTCGACGATTTTTTATAGATTTCGTAACGTAACGTAGGGGTACATAATTTTGATTGTCCAAGTAGGTGACACAACTAAAAAGGCCACATAATATGTTCATATATATACTGGCCACAAAGGTGTCAAAGTTATAAAAAAACAATGACTCAACTGTAAATATATTTTCCTTTAGTAGGTACCTGTATTGCAACAAGCATACTTCACATACTTTGTATGGACTGTCTCCTAGGTCGTATTGATTTGACCTCCAAGACTGAGTAGCATATAGGGAAAAGTTCTATTTTTAGTGGCGTCATTCGTCTAGTTAGCTACTGTATTGTTTTAACATTAGTACTTATTGTATTGAATGGTAATGTATATCCAATTATAGATGAACCAAATAGTCTTGAATTTGGTTCTTGACGTCATAATAATTATACACATAAATGTATCAAATTTATATTATCTTATTTTTTATAATTTTTAAACAATTTTTATTATCTTTATTATAGGTTATACAAAAAGATAGTTATAATCTATCCTTAGAAATCAGGATGCATAAACTAGGATATGTGAATAGTGTGGTCGCAAACTAGTTTGAATATAAAACGAGTTCATTTCATATAAACGACAGTGTGACATAAATAATACAACAAATTCTAGAACACTCGTTCAAGGTCAGTTACAACTGGTTTAGCTATGCGCACGCGCATCATATATGGCTAAGGATACTGTAAATGCTAAAATAATTTTATTTCCTATTAAATATTAAAATTAGGACTACCATAAAAAGAACTTAAATTTTATTTTTATTTCGATAATATGTGGTTACCTATTTTTAGTAAAATTGATATCGAATATACATTAATTGTGGTATTTTTATATGAAAAAAAAAATAAAACAATATATTATTTTTAATGAGTATCAATGAACAAATATAATTGTTTAAAAACTTTTTCTTTTATATTATTTATCTATTAGGATCGTGAGGGGCGTCTCTAAAACCCTTGTAGTATTAATTTAAAGTTGGAAATTGTCTTTACAGAACGGCTTATTTCGATATTTATCAAAATAAACCGTCTTGACACTTCAATTTGACGTACACAAGTGATCTCTGCTATTGATTCAAAGTGGAAAAGATATAAATTAAAAAATAAATATACCTACTACAAAATTCAATAACATCTAAATCATAATAACATCTTAGACGTAATATTATTTCAAGATTACACAACAAATTATCAAATAATTGATATGTTTTGCAAAATATTTATTTATATTATTATTTTGTAACCTTGAATAACTATTTTTTCTAACATAATATGCAAACCTATAATATTTTTCAAATAATATTGTATGAAGTACTTACATGAAAATATAATAGAATTCTTGCGTTATTTCAAACGAGTTAGCAAGCTACTTCTCTTAAATAAAAATCATTCTACATTTTGAGGGGTTGATGACCTATAATCGTACCAATCGTTTTATGAAAATCCTTCCATTTATTTACATGTGAGAACACACAAACTGATAACCAAAGAAACAAAAGAATAAAAACTATTATTTTAAGTGCTTTGATTTGTACTGAACACAGATATTTAATATAGAGATTTCCCACGTTACCATTTTTAGTGATCCGTACGCAAAGGGTAAAAATGAAACCCTATTAATACCTACTAAGACTCCGTAGTCCGTCTCTCACTCACCAGGCTATATCTCATGAACTGTGATAGCTAGGCCGTTTAAATTTGCACTTTTCTATTGTTTAGATGATGTATTTTTGTTGCTGCTATAACATCAAATAAAAAAACAAAATAAAATTATATTTAAGGGGGCCTCCCATACAACTAACGTGTTTTTCTTTCCTTTTATAATAGATACTGATACGGTAAGTTTAGTGTTCGACTCGCACTTGGGCTGTTTTAAATGCATAGTATGCATGTATATGCAAAAAAAAACAATCTTGAAGTTTATTTTCTAACGCAGATAATCACGCTGCCTTAGTAGTGTGATAATCAATTTTATTAAACAATTGATTCTACCTCTTTCCATTATCTAAAGGAAATCTTATAAATGTATTAAAACTTTTAATGTGTTCTAACTACTGGTTTATTTACTACTTGTTTTATAAAGGGGTGTCAGCTACCTTCTTTATAGAAGGGTGTCAGAATCCCTGAACTCAAACTACATGAACTACTAATAAAGTTATCTTTATATGTTAGTATCTAGTAATGTTATCTGTAACAGAATTAGTGACTCACAAATAATCAATGAATAAAATTCGCTATATCTCAACTGATAACGACAGTCGCGTTAGTTTTTGATGATAGCATGTTGTTTAAAATTAATAAGTGAATTGATATTTTAAATATAGAACAATAGAAAGTGACAGATATATTTTTATAAGTTGAGCGTCTTAAGCAAATCGGATTGCTTTTGTTTTGAATTTAGACGGTAAGTGCCGACAAGTTGTTGTAAATATAGATTGTCATCTAACCTCTAATAAGAAGGTCAAATAACAATAACAAACTTAGATTAACAATCTTAATAGGATTTTGACTTCTCAATACTATTGATAGTGTTGATTCAGTTTTGTTTTATAGATAATAATAATATAAATACCTTAATTATATATACCTACTATACTTTATTGTAAAAAAATATATAATAATACACAGAAAACGATTTATACAAGTCCAAAAAGGCGGTATTTTCGCTAAGTAGCGATTTCTTTCAGACAACCTTATTCGAGTAAAGAAACAAAAAAATGTGAAATGGTGGGGTTGTTGCGAAGTACATTTATCCTTAATAAATAATATACACACATATAACATAGTTTAAACAGTATACATATTATATAAGTTATGAATATATAATATGATATTTACACACACAACATTAAGGTATACACTAAATATTAAGATAGTAAACCTAATTAAGAACGTACAATTTTATTTTATTTTTAACGATAAAAATAGTTGGGGATTGCCTTAAGCAAGGCGGTCCACACAACAGACAGAGGTACACAGAAGGACAGCATTAACGACAAATAAATTATTGTATAATTTGGAATAGTAAGAAGAAATTTTTAGTGTAATACTACGAGTTGGCCCTGTTAATAGATTCAGTGAAAAAAGAAGTCTCTTAAATCGACAAGATAGAAGGTTTAATAAGACACAATACAATAGTGAAAGAATGTGTATCTACACATTCACTGGAATCTTCCAGTGAATGACTTATCCAAAGAGTTGGTTTTTTTCTGTTTTTACAAAAAAAAATACTCAATTTTAATTTTTAATAATTTCAACTATTACTCAAATAGTTCATAATATATAATACAGTAAACATATAATTAAATATATAGAATAGGTACCTACTAAAAATAATTCGACCTTCTAGTATTAAAAATAATTCAACCATCTTCGAGGTCTAACAATTATGATAATTGCTTTGTCAGATTTCAGAGTTCTCTAACTGTGACATAATTCAAATTTAATATATTTTTAAATCGTCAATTAATTTACATTAAAATGGTCAGTATCAGTCAGTCCTTGAGTAAGCTTCCACCAGCACGGAATGCTGCTCTGCTGAGAAGACCTGGCCAGAAACTCAGCTTTTTAAAATGCTATTTTAAAAGTGCAAAAGTTGCTCTTTTTAAATGCAATTTAACATTTATAATATTTGTATTATTCATCCTTGTATGATTAAAGAGGAAGAAATGATTCTATTATACCAATGGAACTACCTAGCCGCTGTGAGGCATATTATAAAACATAGTATAAAACATGTACCACAAATTATAAAACATATAGTCACGTTTTAATAGCAGATTGTTTATTGTAAGTATCATGCCCGTAAGCAATACTATATAAGAATAATTAAGTACATAAGAGCCACCGCCAAACATACTGTGTATTTATAAAACAAATTACTTATAGTGTAAAACATGTCCTAAGTAAATTGAAAAATGTATAAATGCTACATTTAAAAGGTCTTTGACTTGACTATGAATTTATTTAGACAATATGTAAATTGATCGTTAACTATTGGACCCGCTACTATCAGGAACCACCAATGGACATAAGAGTTACATTGTGTAACAATTTATTAGGACGTAGTGTCCTTGACCCTTATAAAAAAAACAAAAAAAAATTTTTTTGGGCATTTATATAACATAATAAAATACATATATATATAATTATGGCTACTATTTACCATTACTATATATATAGGATTGGATTCTAAGATTTAGTAAACTGTCATCGTTTTCGTAACGTCAAAACTTGTACTAATATAATACTCTTCTATCATTCGTCTTCTCAGTATTCACTCCTTTTCTCAGCATATCGTCTTTCACACATCCAGACTTTCTTCGGCCTTTTTCTCCTCTTCTTTCCATCCACATTCATCTATAACATTCTCCTCCTTACATGACATACAACCCTTTGCATAACATGCCCGCACCACGCTAATGTGTTGCTTGACAGTTTTTTGGTCTCGGCCCTATTTTCATACCACAGATCTATCTAAGCATTCGCATCTCAGCCACGTGTAATTTCATTCGTCCCTTTTATCGCCCAGCACTCCGGACCATACAATACGACAGGTCGACAGTATTATTATTATTATTATTATAAGTAATAATTATAGAATAGAAACTAGAACATAAAACAACATAACCGCACAAGCTATAATAAAGCCGTCAATACAAGAGATTTCATAAGTGTGATACCGTTTTATAATAATTACATAATCCGCGTGTCTCTAGATATCGGATTAACAAACCGTAAACCGTGAAGAGATTTAGAAAGCCCACTCTTGAACTGTGCAAATTGATCATCACCGCTCAGATCAATTAACAAAATCAGAACTTTGACTGCAAAGTTGACAAAAACTAAGCTACCCAAACTCTACAAAACAATACCGGTACAGGCATATCGGCATACTTTTTTTTTTAATTTACCCGCATTTTTAATTATATTATCTTTGTACCGCGGCTTCACAAACATATAAATAACGGACACAAACACCCAGACCCGGAACAACAATCTGTGGATAAAACAAAGAATTATCCCGTGTGCGAATCTATCGCACAATCTTCGGTTCAGCAGTGTGGGTTACTAACCACTACTTCGACAGTCATCAAGTAATATATAGTATGACGGAATGTTTTTTCTATATATAAGTATTAGTACCATCCTTATATCCCACAGAAGTCTTTTTGTGGAACCCACAGAAGTCTTTTTATGTAGTATTACAATTATAGTATTAAATAATATTTTATACTAGCTCTGAACAGCGACTTCGTCTGACAGGAGTTTTTATATCCCCCTTCCTATTTGAATCAGATACTGTTAATTTTTTAGTGATTAAATTTTTTTTCTAGCAGATTTTTTTTCCAAAATAATACCCACCTAAGTTACTTCTTATAACATTAACTCTCCGTCAGTGCAACTCCTGTTAAAGTACGTCAAGCCGTTTTAGAGATTAACCGGAACGGCTAGTAAAAAGCCTGTAATTTGTAATTACAAACAGACATTTCAATTTTATTTATACATATAGATACTTTGTTATTAAGTTACATTAAACTTAATATAGAGATATTAAATTAAATATCGTCAAAAAAACTCTTAGAAATATGTAGGTATACAAAAGTTTAATGCAATAGTAGGTATAACTTGTAGCTTACTAAATTCGTATTATGAATAAATTTATCATCTCTTATCGTTTTATTCGAGTTTTATTGAATCAAACAGTCATTCCCAAAATCGTGCAGCGTGACAATTACATCCAATGAAAGTAAAAAAACCTGCCAAGTGCGAGTCGGACGCACGCACGAAGGTTTTCGTAGCATTATCCATAAACAACGTTAAAAAATCACGTTTGTTGTATAAGAGTAGCTCTTCAATATTTAATTTATTTCGTTTTAAGTATTTGTTCTTATAAAAGAGATATGTTATGCGTGAAATTGCTGTCTAGCTATCACAGTTCATAAGATACAGCCTGGAGACAGACAGACAGACAGAAAGCGAAGTTATAATATGTAGGATTCTGTTTTTACCTTTTATGGAACCCTAAAAAGAATTTCTATACATTTTTTATCGAGTTCACGTGTCCCATACGTTACGCTCGCTAAATACCAACAAAGCGAATTGTTTCGACGCTTATCCAGTTAGAAACAAGACCAGGGTTGTATATTATGTACATTTTAATTATTTTTTATACAGTATATATCATTATTGGTATTATAAAGACTGAAGCCAATTTTTTCGCAACTCGAAATAACTCGACCGGGATAATAAATATCAGAATATCAGCTTGAAATTATGCAATTTGAATTTCGAAAGTCGACTTATAGAGATGGAAGTAGTATTCCTTATCCCTTATCCCTTCCTGTAGCCTAATACTCTTTACCCCTTTACCCAATATCTTCTTCTCTTCTCAAAATCTACAGGTGTATGTGATCTATGGCCTTTTGTAACATATATTTTATTTTGCTCAAATTTGGAATTTATTAACTATTTGTGATGTTTAAAATACAGAAAACATCTTTATTTATCATAAAATATTTTATCTATTATCATCTGTTTGCACAGCATTTGTGATAAAAAGATTAGGTACTTCACAGTAATTGTATTTAAATTAGATTTATCTTATTTCGAAAGCAATTTTTATACTTGATAACTAACCTCATTAAAAAGTTTATACAGTTTAAATATGTATTTAAAATAAGGTTATAAAAATTACAATAATTTGTGTACAGAACTAATATTTTTTTTTTATTTTTGACAACCCTAACGTAGAGGATGTTCAAGGAGTATAAACTACGTGAACCACTTGTTCTTTATAATGTATACAAGTACGTTTAAAGTCAGATTGACAGAAAAATATTATTTTTTGCTTTATAATTACAGCCATTGCTAAAAAGATATTATGTGTTCCGTTTGACGTCTGAAGTCCATTATGAGAGAGTACATCGCTTCTTTCTGCCGTGTTCCGCTAGATGTCGCTACTTACCGTACGTTTTCCTGCTGTTTTATCTGTGATAGTTTTGAACCGAGACAAGCCGCCGAAGTCTTTGGTCATTGTTGCGTCGTTTTTCAAACTGTCGTTTTCAAAAGTCGCTATATTATAAGTGTTATAATTATATTTCAAGATAATATAAGTCATATTTCGAGATTAAAGTAGAAATATTAGTCGAAATTAAAATACTGTAATCCGTACGTGTTGTGTAAAATGGCCGACGAGAGCAGACCTGCGTCGGAATTAGATGATCTACCCGAATCGTCAAAAACGTCTAGAAGACGAAGCTGTTCATCTTCATCAACGTCGAGCAGTGACGGCCCCACTACTCCAAAACGCCGAAGGACAGACACGAACCTAGAAAAAAGGTTTGAAATTCTTTCACAACAACTGGTGAGTCATGTTAACAGTATCTTAAGTGCTAATTTCACCTCGCAAACGCCTCATGCCTTGTATCCGCCAGCTTCTATGCAAATTCCATGTAATAATACAATCATAGGGGCCTCGACTTGTACTGAAAACCACGATAATAGTTTCTTACGCCTACCCCCTACTGAAAATTGTTTTAATATTGCAAATCTAGAGGTATCAGTTAAAGAACCAGCTATTGCTCAAGCTAATCCAGATCATGTCAATAAAATTATCACTATGCAAAGATTTGATACCTGTAACTGGAATGCTGTGCGTTACACTGACACTCAAAAGAAATATGTAGCATATCCGGCATTTGTAGACTTAAAAATCAATGAAGAGCTAAGACGTTTCGAAGATCCTTACACTCCAATCCGTTTATCTCAAATGGAGCGCACCTTTGCAGCTTTATCAAATGCATTTTTGACTCAAAATGACTCTGTAAACATTGCTTTGCAAGCAGTTATTGATTGGTCAGCAAAGAGCGATACAGAGTTGACCCCGTCTTCAATTTATAATAAGCTCAGAGAGCTATTTGGAAATGCTTCAAATTACCATTTAATATCTCAAGATGCATTACAAATAATGTGTGGCAAGCGGGCAGAAATTATAGAGCTAAGGCGTCGGTCTTTATTAAAATCTATAAAAGATAAACTGATTCAAGAAGACATTTCTAAACTGCCCCCTTCACCAGAATACATGTTTAACCCAAAGGATTTAGCATCTTACATACAGAAGATAGGTGGAATAGATAAAATCTCAAAGCAAACCAATAATTTTCAAACCAGACCCAAATCTCCAGAGCCATCTACATCAAAGAACTTTCGTGGCCAATTCATTTCTAAACCAAAACCTACCTACAATAAACAAAGAGAAACCAAAGTTAACCGACGTTCTGAGGACACCTCAGCTAAAAGGGGTAGAGGTCATAAAGATAAACAGGGGAGAAAATTTAACAGTAGAAACAAATGACTCAAACTTTTTTTCCGGGGGTTGTCTAAAGCTCTTTCAAAGCAATTGGCAGATCTTAAATCCACCAACAGCTATCTTAAAAATGATTTCAGGAGCTCGAATACCCTTCAATCGGACCCCTCCATTAATCCATCCAACAACAGATTTTATGTTAAAATACCAAACTCCAGCATCTCCAATAATGTCGAAAGAAATACACAACCTTCTCAAAGATCAGGTGTTAGAGCCGGCACCCTGGACAGCAAGTTTCATATCTCCTCTCTTTATAAAAGCAAAGAGCTCGGGAAAAAACCGCACAATTTTCAACCTCAAAGCCTTGAACTTATATATGAGACCAAAAACTTTTCATCTCATCAACCACCGCCAGCTCCCAACATTTTTGCAACCCCTGGACTGGATGGTAAAGCTCGATATCTCTCAAGCTTTCTATCATCTGCCCATAAAACCGGAACACAGGTGCTTTCTACGAGTCAGCTATATGGGCCACCTCCTTCAGATGACTTGCTTACCCTTCGGCCTATCAGCGGCACCGAGAATGTTTGCATCAGTGACAAATTGGCTAGCAGAGATGCTTCGAAAGAAGGGCCTACGTGTGGTAGTCTACCTCGACGACTTCCTAATAGCTCATCAGTCAATAAAAACCCTCACCTCCCAAGTGGCTACAGCACTTCATTTTCTAAGAAGCCTGGGCTGGTGCATGAACCTAGAAAAATCTGTAATCACTCCGACGAGGATGATAGAATTCCTGGGTATTACATGGGACACCAAAACAAATACCAAGTCCTTACCCCCGGACAAAATAAACAGAATTCACCAGTGCCTAGTGAAACTCCTCAGTTCCGGCAGTTGGTCCCTCAAGCAGGCGCAATGCCTCTTAGGGCACCTCAACTTTGCTACCTTCATCACCCACCGGGGAAGGCTGCATTGCCGCACATTACAACGTCACAGCATGCATCTTCACCAGTACCCACGCGCGAAGAAAGCATTCTCAAACAAAGTAGAAGACGAATTGAAATGGTGGATAAAAAATATCCCGCACAGCTCAAAGATTCATCCGAGCCCAAGACCGGTCAACTACCTGATCACAGACGCGTCAGATATACAATGGGGCGCTGTAGTAAACAACAAGAGGATTCAAGGTACCTGGGAGAGTCATCAGAAAAACTGGCATTGCAATTTAAAAGAAATGTACGCAGTAATTGCGGCCTTATCGACCGAATCCCACTCTCTCAGAAACTCAGAAATAATACTACAGAGCGACAACAAGACAGTGGTCACCTATATAAAGAAGGAAGGCGGAACAAGATCGCAGGAACTACTAGATCTGACCAAGGACCTGTTAACTGTAGTAGACGATCTCAACATAACCCTTTACCCTCACCACCTTCCGGGAGTATACAACGTGGAGGCAGATCAACTATCCAGAGATTTAAAGGACGTAGAATGGCACCTGCTAAGCGAAGCTACCGAAGAAATTTTCAAACACTGGGGAACTCCCGTCATAGATCTCTTTGCGTCGGCAACCGCGCATGTTGTCCCCGACTATGTATCTCTAGACTTGTCCGACTCGAACGCTTGCTTTCACGACGCTTTCAGCGCCTGCTGGAGATTCGACCTTGCTTGGATATTTCCGCCGCCCAGCCTCCTCCCTCAAGTACTACGTCACCTCAACACTTCATCGGGACTATTCATAGTAATAGCTCCCAAATGGATAAAACCGTTCTGGCGCCCAGACCTCAAGAATCGAGCGATAACGCGTCCCAAAAAGATACACAACCTGGAATCAAACTTAATCAACACGAAGACAGGCCTTTCCCCACCACAAATAAAAAATATAAAACTGGAAGCCTGGCTCATTTTGGGTGGGATCCCTTGACTGAAAATTGGACTACTCAGGAGAAGACCTTACTACTATCATGTTGGCGGGAGTCTACCCTGAAAACCTATTTACCCATTTGGAACAAATGGTGTCGGTGGTCTCAAACCAACAATATCAATAGCCGAAAACCCACTCCACCGAATGTGGCCCAATACCTCGCTTATTTACATTTATCAGAAAAACTGGCTTACCGCACATTATTAGTACATAAATCAGTCGTAACCTCTATCTGTGAGACAGTTTCGGACATAAAAATCTCAACTAGTCCTATCGTGAAGCATATACTCAAAGCGGTATCATTGAGTAAACCGTCAAAAGTGAAAGCCCCGATATGGGACGTTAGAGTATTAATAAAATATTTAAAAGAGACCACTCCAAACACAAACAGCCTGTATGAGGTGTCACGTCGCACCGCGGTTATCTTACTCTTGGTATCCGGTCGCAGGGTTCATGACCTCACCCTCTTACGTTGTGATGACAAGAGCTTCATAGATAACTCGGTATCTATAACCTTACACCCAGAGTTTGGGTCTAAAACTGACTCAGCATTCCACCGGCAGTCGAGCTGGAGATTGATACCGGCAGACAATCAGAAGATTGACCCTATATTCTGGTTAAGAACTTTGTTAAATTTGACTCGAGACATCAGAGGCCCCTTCAAAAACTTGTTTATTACAACTAAAGCACCTTTCAAACCTGCATCACCCACTATAATTGGAGGATGGGTAAAAAGAGTTCTTTCTGAAGCTGGTATTGAGGCTTCACCAGGAAGCTTCAGATCAGCAGTGTCATCTCTTAACTGGATAGAAAATTACCCAATAAACGAGATACTGACAAAAACAAACTGGAAACATGAGACTACATTTCGAAAATATTACCAAAGACATGTACACGACTCATCCGAAAACTGCGTTTCAGAGAAATCCCTATCAAAATTCTTTTCTGTAATTTAATCGCGTTAACTAATCTTGTTTTGTGATGATTTGACGAACATTTTACTCCGTGCTTTATCAGATTACCAACTTTTGCTAACGTTGCTTCCAATAGTTGCTATTTGGACTACTTCTCTGCCTTTTATATAAAAGGCATAATGATGCATAGTAGTTTCACTCATTCGTGATAAATTTCTAGATCACATTGTTGCGACCCTTCAACAAGCCACCAGGAGATAACAAACAAATCTCTCATAATGGACTTCAGACGTCAAACGGAACACATAATATAGAAATTTTACCTTCCAATAAAATTTGTATTATGTTTCCTCTGACGTCTGAAGTCCAAGGAATGGCTTCCTGGTGATATTCACATCCATCAGCACACCATAAGGGCATACAATGACCAAAGACTTCGGCGGCTTGTCTCGGTTCAAAACTATCACAGATAAAACAGCAGGAAAACGTACGGTAAGTAGCGACATCTAGCGGAACACGGCAGAAAGAAGCGATGTACTCTCTCATAATGGACTTCAGACGTCAGAGGAAACATAATACAAATTTTATTGGAAGGTAAAATTTCTATATAATACGTTACATTAGTAAATTAATTGTAATTATATATGTTCTGTCTCTTTCTGTCTTGTTATTCTTGTTTCTCTATTCTGATCCACGGGTAGCGAATTACATGTTATAAAATTTCCTAGAAGGTATGCAGATATGTTTCCTTACGGTGTTTTCCTTCATGATCATAAATATTTATAGTATTAATCTAATGGATATAACTGACCAAAGTCGATACAAAATAAAATAACACAAAAAAAAATAACAATAAACTATCTATTCCAAAATAAATTAATATGCACTAATAAGTAAACAAAAATATCAAAATCGGTTGTCGTGGTATGAAATTATTCGTAAATTTATCGCACATGTACTTAATACAAATTTAAAACTTATATGGTTTTTTCATAAATGCTTTTATTAGAACTGGACCAAAACACAGGAAGGCAGTATCAGCTTTCAAATAAAAAAAGCATCATCAAAATCAGTTCACCGAATCGAAAGTTTTAAGGTAACAAACTTGAAAAAAAAATTGAGAATTTTCTACTTCTTGGAAGTCGGTTAATAATACATATATAAAAATATATAAATAGAACCTACTCCTTCTTTGAAATCGGTCAATAACATAAAATCAAATGATATAATTCAATAATCACTAATTTAAGATTCCTTTATACAAGTAGTTTAAAAAGCTCCATGGGGTTCTGATGAAGCAGAACTACAGATAACTGTGACGTCACAATTCCTTTATAAAAAGATAACCAGTCTTAAAGATAAACCGTTGATTTCACAAATGATCCGGTCACGATGAAACGTGATCTTCTTTTCATTACAATTTCTATTCTATTGAGTAATATTATATATATGTGTATAATGTCGGTTTGTTACTCACAAATTATTATATTGATAATATTAGAATCCTATTGTATTATATGTTTTTGATTTAGATGTATTATGTTTGAACAAATAAAGAATATCATTAAGATTATCATTTAAGTCGTATTTGTGTTCACTCAAGCTTTTAGTATCACATTAAAAGCCATAAATATAATACTTAAGACTTCCAGTTTGCTTGTGTATATATGTATATATTTATATTATCGCTTAATGAAGGAAGAAATTAGAAATGCAAGTAAGTTACCAAGGCAAATAAAGATATTACGATATCGAATCGTATAGCTTAAATCCTCAATGATTAACTTCGTAAAATAGACACCATCGTCAACGTACGTACAATGGTCCTCCGACGCAACGACTTCACCGACACATAATAATATTATTTTTATTCTTTTTAGAGGTCTTTTAGTATCAGGGGTTTTCTAAATTTTTAATTTAATTATAAAGTTAATTTAAATTAAAAAAAACTCCGTTCTTTCTAATATTATATATATTCGTAAAGTATGTTTGTAAGGCTGTGAGTCTTGTGACTCTCCAGTGGAGCGGAACATTAGATCAGTGGGAACAAAACCTATTTTATTTATCACTAAACACATCCTATTTGTAACTTTGCTATTTTAGGCTTTGCTATTTAAGTTGAAAACAGTATTGTTATGTCGGACAGCTGTCTAAAAGTAAAAAAAAAATCAATACTGAATCTAATTAATGATTTTATTTTATCAAGAATCAAGCTATTTATCGTTGTAGAAAGTAATTTGCTTGTCCCATCTTGATAAAAAAGTACCATATAAATATTTAAGTCAAAGGCTGGTTCAAAGCGCGAGTGTATTTTTATATACATTATAACGAAACCATTTTTTGAACAATTTTATTTGAACATTTAATATAGTAAAAAGTAATTAATCAGGATTATAGGGATAAAAGTATACTGTGTTACTCTGGTTTATTAACTATCCGGGTACCAAATTTCATCCAAATCAGTTTATCCGTTTTTGCGTAGGTAATTGGTGAACAAACATACAAATATATACTTTCACGTTTATAATATTAGTTAAACTGTTTATTTATAAGGCAGATTAGTTCAAATAAATTATCATAAATCACACATAATTTATAGTTTATAAAGCTTAAACCAAATAATACGTATAATTCACTAAATATTAATTTCTGAATCTTGTCTTATCTTAATATTATGTTGTCGTATAGATACTATTTTTTTTTTTAAAACACTTACAATACTATAACGAGATAAAAATCATACAAGATTGGAGACAAACAGACAACAAACTTAAAATAAGTAATTATTAATCATAATTAAATAAAAACAATAAAAATTAATGAATTAAATCATAAATCTTATTATGCCTTTCCCCTCTCCCCCTTTTAGTTGTCCCTTCATCTCGTGACTTCGAAGTATTTTTCCTATCGCGTAATTAATCACAAAAGTCTAGATAACATTATCTTATCAGTCATCTCGGCGATAGTCTTAATGTTAATATAAGTATTGTTTGTATCAGACGTGAGGTGCGCACGCGCAACTTCACGGGATGGCTGTGTGGGGGTTGTGTGTACTTGCCCTTATAGGGCTCGCCGCTGCTCAAGGACCGGAGAAAAGTGAGTTCTGTATTAAATATATTTATTATGTATTTACTAATTTGTTTTATTCTGATATAAATCTGTTCTTGTATAAGTTATGTAACTTCTTGTATAAGTAATATAAATTACTGATGAGGTAAAAGACGCACACAGATGCAAATATATAATTATAAATGTCTTTCATGTGTGTGCATAATCATATCAATAATACGCGTGTGTGTGCATTATCTAATGCATCTTCATACTAAATGCATTTTATTGTGTTACTAAGTACCTACCTATATTTATCTTGCTAACATTAATTTTCTTCTTAGATACATTTTCATTTCTGTTAATAAAAAAATTCTTGAAGTATTTTTCAGTTTGGAAGTCCTGAAAACTGATAGTGATTTTTCCTACAAGTGTAATTTAAATGAATGTCTAATTATTTTTCATTCAGTTTTTAAGTAAATATGTAAATCTTGAATCACGCGGTTGTGATGACACACTCTGAGAATAACCTAATTATCTCAAACAATAAAATGTGTAATTTAAAAGATAAAAACATAGACAATTTATTTTACATGTTTCATAAATACTCATTTCGAAATTTACAAAAACCGCAAATAAACCGACAAGTCATCAGAATTAAAGTAATTTCATTGAGATTTCCTTTTCTTGTAATTATTAAGAGAAAGTATTTCTTACGTAAAGCTTTTATGAGAGTAACATGATATTGTCAAATAAAAATAACCTTTATAGCAAAAATTTAGTAAGCCTGTTTGTTTTATGAGTTTTGCAGCGCTTTGCGCTTTAATATTATTTTAATAACATACAAGAGATAGATCTGATATGAGGAGTAATATTCAATCTATCCATGATATATTTACTATTTTTTTTATAATTCTTAGTAATATATGGGTTTCATAAATTCAGAATATATTAATATACCTAATAATTAGTATAAAGTTTTTGAATAATGACGATTAAATCAATAATTAAAAATTAACGGAAATTTCAATGGTTTCTAAGAACGATTTCGTTATTTATTTAGTTATAAGTAAACAGCGACCTGCCTTAGTAGAAGTGTGTCAGACCTTAGATTACCTTATCAGTATGGAATTTACGACATATGGGGAATATGTATTCCATATATATATACATATATTAAAAAATATATTTAACACACATTTTTTTAAAGGAAAAAGACCTAAACACTAAGAAGTGAACACGATAATTCACGACCTATTAAAATGTAAAACATAGTCAACGTTAATGTTGAATTGAAAATGAATGAAAACTGAATACATCTAAAATCCATCCATTAATCCAAAAAAAGCATACAATCCAAATCGATATAGATAGATGTATAAACATATAATGTTGTATTGAAATTTAACGTCTGATTGTTTGTTTTTTTCTCTCAGTTTCTCTTTATGATAATTTAGTATGCATGCTTTTTTTAAATGCATTCACTTTTCATTCGTTCTGAATTCAAAATTAATTCAATATATTTTTTTTTTACAATATTTTAAATCGGAAATTTCACGTACACGTGTGTGTTTATTGAATTTTTTTTGTTTAAAAAATGTTTTATTTGAAAAATATTTTCACTCTATCAACCAATCACAATAAATACTTCAAACATGATACATAAAAAAAATACAGATCATAATTTAAATAAATACTAAGTAGGTTTTACAATAAAACATTTATGTCTGTAATCGAATTAATTCGCGCCACATTGTCTGCGGTCACGAGATACAGTTATATAAGTTTTAAGGTTTATTCGCGGTTAATGAGGACATTGGACGCAAATTTAAAAATGGAACGTTTATTTAATTTTTCCTTTCATAATAAACTGGCATAGCGACTTAAACCAGTAATAAATTTTATTTACTGTATATTTTTAATTAGACGACGCCATTTTTCTTTTCTTTATTTCTTAAGTATGTCTTTTATGAATCTTCTGAGTATTTGTATCAACAATACATGGTTTTTTTTGAGTTGTCACGCAGGGTTTTTGATTTAAAATTACTATATATCATTTGACCAAACTACCAAATCTTAACAACATACCAAACATCTAAATCTGTTTACCTAAAACAACAAATAAAACGTGAACACGTCATTTATTATAATAATATTCAATGTCCTCGTGATTTCGTAACTAACCTTCTGATTTACAGTCGTAGACAAACTGACAACACGGTAGTTTACTTAACTCAGATGACACTCTTATCTTAATAGCTATTATAATTGATAAAATGATGGTTTGATTTAATTACTTAGTGTAAATCGATAAATCTATTTACATTACTAGACAAAGTTGTAATATTTATCTAGTTTTAATGATGTATCTTCATTTACTTTTAGTTTAAGTAAGCTTAATATTGCTGTACATGTTTATAGATATTTTAAAATATACTTGATTTAACCATTTAATTACTTAGGTTTGATTCAACTACTTAGATCGCTCTATCTGTTTACACTACTATAGATATTGTTGTAATGATTTATCTAAACTTAAAGATGCTATTTTATTTATATATTTTTTTAAATAACTACAAAGTTAGAAACATTATTTTTTTAAATAAGCCTAATGTCACCATCCCGATAAAGACGATCATATATAGAATGGTAAATTCACCGATTGGGATTGTAACACCGTAGCTCAATTGGTAGAACGACGGGACGGTTACCTAGAGGTCGCGTGTTCCAATCCCAGATGGGTTTATTTTTACTTTATATTTCTTTCAAAATTTTATCAACAACATCCAACATTTGTGGTTCAATAATTGTATCAAAAATATATCAAAAAATCTTAAATATATAAGAATGATTACTTCCACTGTATTTTCAAGGTGATATAAAGAATGCGTGTAATTCTAAAGATATAATTTTTTTTTTCATTGTACTGCGAGCTAAAATGAACTTAATATACATACATTATAAGGTTTGAAAACTGATATAGTTTCCAGAAACTATTTTACCGATTGTTCTCATATTACAATAGTTTTTATGCATTGTTTTTTTTAATTATATAATAAACCAACCTCTAGAATAATGGCTTACTATTGTTTAGAAATTCTTCAAAATAATAACTCAAGTATACATAAATAAAAAAAATGTAGTAAGTACTTATAATATTAAAAAATAACGTCCAAGAATAAACATATTACATTTTAATATAGCACTATGATCACTATGATTATGATAATAGTTATAGAGCTTTCCGTACCCAAAGATCATGGGTTCGATTTCCATAAGTAAAATAAAAAAAAACCCTTTTATATATGGTAATTATATTATTTTTTGTAGGAAGGACAGGCAATATCTGCAGTGTGGACCTCGACTGTCCAGACAACGCCTTCTGTCGTCAGAGCAGTTACTGCGTGTGTAAGAACAGCTTTGTGTACGCTGCTGTTAACAGCACACATAAGGGATGCTTGAAAGGTAGGATATGGTCTGTCATAAAGTCAGTCATTAAAGTGAAAAGTGACAAATAACCCTACGATTGTCATTTTTGTTTAAAAGTGGTAAATTTAACACCCTTTTAAATGTATTTTTTTTTTATTATATTTAAATAATATACATATCTTAACAAATAAGCTTAATATGAAACAACAAAATATAAGTATAATACAGGTGTCAACCAAAGGGTCATTGTGACCAAAGACGTATACAAATTAGTAATAATATACACTAGAGCATTATATATTGTAAATAATTTTATTTTCAGAGGCACGTAACGGTGAGGAATGCGTACAACACATTCAATGTCACTCTACTATGGGCGTGCATTCTGAGTGCAGCAGCGGCGTCTGCGCCTGCGCACCCACCGCGCATCTAGAGACCGACCGCTGTTACGAAACCGCGGGTAATTTGTTTTATTTGAATTTTAAGTGTTCATTCATTTTATAGCTATTTATATAAATAATTAATCATCATGATTAATCATCACGATCCTGCGACCTCTAGAAATTTATCTATATAAAAATCATTACATTTTGACTCGCCTTTTCCAGTATATATTATTAATAATAATAATGATGAAATAGATTCCTTTGATCTAAAAATAAAAAAAAAATTAACAGTAATTGGAGAGCGATGCGTGGTTGACCAGAACTGCTACCTTGGCGTACCTGGTCTGGAGAGAGAGGCGTTCTGTGTGAGAGGATACTGCACCTGTCAGCTGCAGTTCAGCCCCAGGGATAATGGAACACGGTAACTATCTTATGTAACATTTAAATTACCAAATCAAGAACTCAAATACACTTTTTTTAGATCTAATTAGTCAAAGGGCACCAAAAAACCTACATACATTGCGGGGGTGTGGTTGTTTTAAGAGCTTATTTCCTATTGGTCTAGTTTGTGGGTAGATATTAATTCCTCTTGTCTAAGCCATGTAATGTTCAAAAAATGTGTTCCGACTGTAAAAAGTATGGAATTTGTAGATAAAGCAATTAATGCACTACTTGTACCCATAAAGGGTTTACGTGATTCGTTTCACTACCTGAAAAAACCCGAAGATACGAAAAAACATTAAGTCTAAAAAAATTACTCCAACTGTGTGATGAAGTAAACATAAAAAAACAATAAAGACTGATTACAATAAATATCATTCAAAGACTTTTCACATAGCTGTGTGCGTGACCGCAAATACAATACCGCATATAGACATCAACTCTACTATAATTACACAAGGTACAAAACCCTTTCACAACCTCTTTCCTCTCCGTACATGGTACATAAAACGTGCTTAGTACAAATTTAAAATATGTACGAGTACATCAATGGCACAATATACATCATTCAACTCCCACCCATCACTGAAATCAACAACACTACAACATTATAATCATCCCTACAGTTGTGTGCGTGACGCAGCGCTGGGTGAGTCGTGTGAGGACGAGCTGCAGTGCGCCGGCGCAGGGCTGCGCTGCCGCGGGACCTGCCGCTGCAAGGAGGGGTGGGTCGCACACACGGACCTCAACGCCTGCGTCGAGTGTGAGTTAATAGAGCATATGTATACTGTAATTAGACCACACACACCAAGAAGATAATTAACTCGCAACCTCCTTCAACCCTATTCCACAAGGACGGCAATGTTTGCAGATGTTCATGAGCAGCTGGATCGTCTGATCGTTTATCACCTGCCAATATATTGGTCATACATTAACATTGCGTTGGTAATGACACATCACTATTAGGAGTAGCAAACTGATGACACATCTTCAACATATCATTACTTACTATTTACATGCATAATGATACGTGTCATTAATATAAATAACTCCTTATGTGGATAATTACATTATAATTGTAAACTTATTTATGTTTTATTTACTTGTTGATACCATAAATGGTTATATCACTGAATATTGAATTCCAATTAAATCGTCTCTTAGCGGTCACAGCCCTGTCAGAGGACTGTCAGTACGACGTGCAGTGTGACAGTCTGTCTGGTGCGGGTGACGCGCCGTCGCCGGGCGCCGCGCTGTGTCTGGGCGGCGCCTGCGCATGTGCCTACGACGCACGCGCCGTCGGTAACCCACCCAAGTGCTGGCGACGCAAGAGACCCGGACAAGACTGTGATCGGGATGAGGTAACGTGCCTCAGTTGTTACAGTAACGGTATATTAAAAATGCCATAGCTTCCAATTTTGTTATAATTGATTTCTTTGATTAAGATATATATGACATTGACATCTGTCACTATAACTATCAATGCAAGTGATCTGAGCTATAATATGAACACTATGGTTCAGTTGTTAGAGATCCTACATCCTACATCTGCAAATGTCGCAGGTTCGGATATAATTTTATTCATAAAAGTTAGCCTGTGGGACTTTTTTAGAATATTAAAAGAAAAAGTATATTAATTATAAACAAACTTTATTTATTTAAAAACAAAAATAACATATTTTTCTTATTCTAGGAGTGTGTATCTGAAGAAGACGAGCCGGGGTACTGTCTCGCGGGACGCTGTACTTGCAAGACGTGCTCTCCCGATGCCAGAGACTTCGGTGGTGCGAGCTCCGTCTCCCCCCCACTCGCCGCCATCTTTTTCACCGCCGCCATCTTGATTCGCTAACATCCTATCTCATTTCACCAGCCATTTCGTATGGAAGTTTGATTTAAATTTAACTTCTAAGGAGGTTTTAAGTATTTTCAATCGAGCGAGTTAGTTTTATTGATGGATTCCTGTAAAAGAAAAATAATACCAGTGTGAATCATATAATTAGGAACTTATCACCTTAAGTGTAAAATATAATATTTATAAGATGAAATTCAAAATCTTTATAAAATTTAGATTTTATTTTCTTAGTTATTTTATTTAGCGATTGGTTATTTATTTGCACAAATGCGACTCCATTGTTATAACCCGACCAAATTAAATATATATTAGTAGGTCGTTTAGTAAAGTTTATTAAGTTGTAAATAATATTAACCTGTTGTTTGTTGTTGTATTATAATTAAGAACCTTCAACTGATATTGACAGTATTTTTCGAGTGCAATTTTTATTACAGCGTTTATGAATGGGTAGATCATGCCAAAGAGATGTTCACGAACTATTTGAATGTAAATAAATAATATTTATTTTAAATGTCGGTTTATTTTTACTATTATCTATAACAACTATCATAAACCAATAAAAAATAAACATTCTAAAAGTATTGCTATATCTGCAAATTTCATACACATACAAACAATTGAAGTGGTCATAAATCACAGCCACTTCTCAAACACCCAAACAGATACACACGTACACACACACACACATACAAACGCACGCAAATGCACGCATATAATATACACGCTTACACACAGAGAGAGATATAAACGCACACAGATATACACGCACACAAATACCCATGCATACACACACAAACAAGCACGTATTTAGACACTCGTAAGCTGACCAGTACTCACACTATTTCCTCCTCGGAGTGAGCTGTAGCTCCGTGGTCCTCCCGCTGCTGAGTGAGGAGCGAAGCGCTTCTCTGACGGCTGGTGAAGCCGCCGCGTACACCAGCGGGTTGAGGGAGGAGTTCGCGTAACCCAACCACGAACACCAGAACCACGTGGCGTCGTAGATGCAGTCGTAGAGAGAATCTGTTGGTGTATCTATTTGTATACCTACAGCATGTTTTTAAAAACAATCGAGAAACCGAAAAGATCCAAGTCTGATATAATAAATAAAAATCTAAAATATTACAGAAGTATGAGTAATCTATTTAAATCAGTAAATTGCAATATATCGTTCTCGGTTAGACGTTGACGATTAGTATGTTATATTAGGCTGTATATCAAAGAAAATTAAAACAAATAACATACCCAAAGGAAGAATTACGAAATAAGGCGTCCAACACACCAGGAACAATATCATCAACATCACTATGATACGAGTCGCGCGACGCTGACGAGTGATGAAGCTTGCACTGTAATAGATAACATTGAAAACTGACAATAATAACAATAATTCGAAAGTGATTATATAACATGTTTGAAATATCTAGGTATAAACATGTATGGCCATGTTAAGCTTATTGTGTTATAAATATAGAATGAGAACTAAACCGATACGGGTAGAGATTCGAACCCGCGATATTTGGGAAGTCGTTCCGTCGCTCTAACAATTCAGCTACGGTGTCCCTTATATAATGTTTTAATATAAAATTTTATATATATTTACTGGATGCTGCATTTCCCTGTTGTTGGCGCAGTACACTGATTAACTGTGGGCGGTACATTCGAATTGCAGGCATTTGATGCAAACTTCCTGAAATTAAACTTTTCTTATTAACCTTACAATCTTTTTAATGGCAACTGCTTCGGATTTAAATATTATTATATTGCTGTTTGGCCGATTATGTACATTTAATACACTTTACTTCACTTACACAATATTTTGATTGTTATCAGTAGCCTCTCCCTGTCCTCTTTTGATTTCCGAGTTAATAGCTTGTGTATCCTAAAACAGAAAATAAATAAAACATTATTTTAAACTGATTAAAGTCACGTATAATTACATCTTGTAGTAGTATCCTACATCTCGTCTTCCAGTGAACACGATTGCTATAAAGCATTCGAAACGTCGGATTATGTAAAATTAATATATAGCGTATAAAGTAAAATATAAATCCAATTATACGCGAGTTAAATCGTGTAAAAAAAAATAGAGAAAATAATTTAAATCTCTTCTATTTCAAATATTATTATTTAATTTGTTGAATCAACAAATACTGTCTTACCCTCTTACTGACGTACGGTGATCGACCGCGGTGGGCTCTTAGTTGCGGTGGTGACGACAAAGCACGTAAAATAAAACCATACAGCACTATCATAACAGTTGCAGGTAGGTAAAAGGATAAAGTTGCACTGAAGAACACATACCTGCCAATAAATAAATATTTACACCTTATAACACACATAGAAAACAATATAAAATATACATATAAAATCCATAGGGCAGGCTTATTGGTTGTAATTAGAAAAGATATTTTTATAAATTCCCATATTAGTGTGTGTTAATTGTATGTTATGCTTATTTTTATTACTTAACGGCAATCTAACTATATCAATGTCTATTAATGAATTTATGTATGACGTAGGCAACCTTAGGGTTAGAAGTAACCCTAAGGTTGCCAGGTAGCAATCGCCGTTAGACGATTAGACCACCTTTTGTACTTCCTATGTCTACACATAGTTTCTACAAACTACCTGTGTATTTTTTATTTTGTTGTGTAAAATGAAGATTAAATAATAAAAGAAGACATTTGTCCAAACGAAATAAACTGACCCTGGATTAGTGTTAACCTCGCATGCCTTATCCAACTCTCCCGGATGGAAGTGTCTTGGAGACGGTATGAAGGCATCTGGTAGAGCAATAGAAGCAGCGACTGGCCATACTAGACCCGAGAGCAGCCTCACTCGTTTTACCCTGCGAGCTCTTGTGAGAGGAGACGTGATCCCGGACCAACGCTCCCAGCCCAAGACACATAGGGAGAGAATTGATGCCGTGGAGCATAGGACATCCACTGTACTCCAGCATGAACAAATTAAATGATCTGAAAAACAAGACAATATGATATAGGTTCAATAATAGAGTTCACGCCACAAGTCGGCCAGGCTTCGATCTCATAAGTAGGAACCCCGAATGAGTTCGATCCTAGTCGGGCAAAATTCCGTTATAATAACCTGAATATAGCCGGGTATATATTAAACCATATAATAATAATAAAAAAAAGGTTTTATATCATATCGATGTTCTAGCAGCATAATATATTTTAATAATTTAAGTTGATGTACTTACCTAATTTAAAGACATACAATTCTCTCATAGCGGCCAAAGGTTGGACAAGGATACCAACCAGCAGATCCGCTGTTACTAGACTGATTAAGGGGTAATGAGATGGAGCCCGTCTCACGCGCCACAACGCCAACATCACCGCACTGTTCCCCACGACAGTGGCAGTGGTGATCATCACCATGATGGTACCGGCTGACCACCATGCTGTATTCGTCTCGCCCCGTGGCTGTAACCCCACTGTTTGCTGGTAGATTTGTATTTAGGTACAACGGTAACACTAATTACAAAACATTTAAAAATTTTATTTTAAAAAAAAACGTTTAGATTTTAAGTAAATTAGACGCTGGTGTCGTAGTATTTTACTTACTACAACAAAAGTACTTTGACATTTATTTATAGAATATTTCATTATATTTGATAAACTTACTTGCTACGAGTTTTTCAAAACAATTTATTGAGTTTTAATATCACATTTCACAACATGAAACAAGTAATTCTTATTCCACAATTATCGCCGGCAAAGAAAACATTGAGGGTAGAATGACATTTTATAATTTAGCATGAGAATAAAAGGTGAATGTTGCCTCTTTATAACGACCATTTAACTCAATCTATATTATTATACAGATTGAGTCAAATGATCTGTATTTTTGCAAAATTATCTGTATTTTTTTAATGATAAGTTGCAACTACAGAGTGCATATTACATCCAACTTTAAAAGACTTGACAGTTGTTTGATATACTGCTGTACGTCTTATGCAAGTCTCAAAGAGGGTTGCCACCTGTTAGGGGTATAAGCGAGGCCTCTCGAGGAGACTACCGTCTAGACCACCCTATACCTATGTACCTTGCGATTGTCAATATTTGATATGTTTATGTGAAATAGTTTTTGAGTTATGAAGAACTCAAATGTAGCCAAATGGTTCGTCTAATATAATACACGGTGCAGTTCGCCAGTTCTGTTATTTTTAACTTGACTTGAAACGTTCCAAATTTGAAAAGGTTTTTGTCCCAAAATGTTTCGTTTCTCGTAGTTTCGGCACTATTCGTAATTTTATTGGTCCGGGCCTTTCTGATTAAGATACAAGAGACAAGACAAGATTGTCATAATTGTTGTATTCTTTTTAACTTGCAAATAACTTAATAATATTTAGTTATGAGACACATATGTAATAATAAAAATTAACAATCACAACGATTATGATCAATATAATCAATATATAAATTACTAAAATTATTAAATAGTAAGAAAGTTTTTAAGAATTAGTATGATTTTTAACTAAATATATCTTATAACCATAAGATTTAACTGTTTAATTAATTTTCTGTTTAACAAATGTAGATTTTTTAGAAAGAATTGCCTTTTTATTAGATTTCATCAGGTTCATTAATTCATTTTTATTTTTTTTAATAATGTTTACCACTACTCAATATGCATTTTATATTTTTTAAAAACCTTAAAGCCCGGGACTTTAGACTTTGATTGTAGTCCCGTGTCCTTTGACTTTAAAATTATCAGGAATTCCAAAAATCTAGTGTTTGAAGAAGATAAAATATGCTCATGTGCGTGTTGATACGATTAGGAATATATCACGTTAGGAACCCAAAAGCAACCTGGCTTTATAATGTAAACTTCCATACTTAAAATAATTGAAGAAGTTTTTTTAATTCTTAAAAATATATGCTCAGTGTCTTATGAAATTAATTGCAATTGTCAAATAATAAATTTACTAAGCTAACGGATTTTTGTATAGAACAAACTCATCCGTAAGTCTTTCACAAATATCTCATGTTTCTTACTTTGAAAGGCCACAATATTTTATTGAAACTTTCATTCCCTATTCAAGACGAGGTCTTCGTAATTTGATTTCCAAAAATGATGCCATAATGAGTGTATAAGACAACTCCTTTCATGTGAACGATACAACATAAACATATTTTTTTTTCCAAATATTAATATAATAATTCAAGATTTTATCGAGCAATGATCAAAGAATATTTAGAATTTCTTCGAGAAACAATGAGTGCCTTGTGCCCCACGAAGTTGGCGGTATTTGGTATAATTTTCACACCTTTAATCATCTTATAATAATGGTGCTCATGTTGATGTATCTTTGAACTCGTATTTAAGACTTGGTGATATGTTTATCACTTAGCCGAAACGAAGTGACGTTGTTACTTGTCTGAGCTGACTAAAAAAACACTTGAAATCAAGAATTAGTGGCGTGATTGTAAAGTAATCGAGAAGCCTGTTAAAAAATTCTTATTTATCTTGTCTTACTAAAAATCAAAGAATCTACTAGGTATATACAACATTATTTAGTCAACTCAACAATAGTCTTCATACAATCATTTAGATTGTATAAGTTTAGAAATGAGAAATGATATTTTAAAATTTACTGTCTTGCTTGTCTTGTCTGATTAAAAAGAACAAAGTCCACTATAAACTATATTAATTAGTCGACTCATTTAATATTATTTATTTACTCATTCAGACAATCAAAATATAAGGTCAGAAATGAGAAATGACAGTTTAAAATTTATTCCTTTATTGTCAATTAGGGGAAAATATTTAAAAATTATTCTCCTCGAAATTTTAAAATCTTACAATGAAATGCATTTCATAAAAATAATGATAAAAATCTATTTACACACTTAAACTAATCACTTAACTATAATAATAGTTTTACAATACTTAATATTGTTAAAGGCACAACGAAATTGACAATGTGTGCCCTACTTTATACGCATTTATGCCTTTTTAACAATGTGCCAAGATTTGTACGATTTTTTCTAAATAGTTTAAAAACAAATGACTTTAATTTATCTATATTTTTTTTAATCAATTCATATTTTAATTTAATAAAATGGCAACACTAAATCAAAACTAAAATTTTGTACTTCACAATACAATGTCTAACATTTTTCTTTACTTATTATATTTTATTTAAAAGAATGCATTTTAAAGGAAGCACGTGTTTCGATAATTACGTACCCTACTTAATTCTACTAGTAATACAATAGATCTAAGAAAATATTGAATCTGTTATTTTTAAGAGACCAAAATACGACATTCCGGGCCCGTAAGGTTTACATGGAATACGAAAAATTGTTTAAAAAAAAACTTGGCGCATTGGCACATAACAATGACACAGATAATATAAACTAAACCTATATAAAACTACGAAGATCATTTTACGATTCGAGTTCTTTTAAATATTAATTATAAAGATAAAATAATATTTACAATAATGTAGGCGAAGTTCACGTCTGCAGAAGTTTTAAAAACTTAGCTAACATATTCACTTAACAATAATATATTACAAATATATGATGAATTTGACAATTCTAACAAAATTGAGCATAATGGTCCACAGATTGAATAACTTTAAAGCAAATAATGGAATGATGAGATCTTCTTGTACGTTAACGTACTTTTGGAATAATTAGTTCAAGGTGACTTGTTTAAAAATACAACTATCTGATTGATAGGTGAATCAGGTGGTTTTATTTGAGTACTAACTTTAGTCACCTGTCACTGGAAGCAATTGGAATGATAATCGGAACTTACAAGACATCACTCAACAAAGATTGACGTCTGTCAAAAACAAAATATAGAATGACAAACAGACGTCAATCTCTGTTATAACTACCCTATATTTTACTTAAAATAATATTCTACATACACTACAGTACAAGTTACGTGCTAAAGAATCACACATAAATAATTTCCTTTCACGTCAATACGCAAAACAATCTCATAAGTTGATACATAATTCCGATTTAAATATAAACACAGAGTAAACAATAAAACGCATTTAACAATAACAATAGTGCGGCAGTCTATTACGGTTTTTCTTGAAGTTTGTTTGTCTTTTACATTACAACCCTAGTGTTATATAGGTGCCATTAATTTCGACAAAAGAAGTATATATATTTTTGCAACAGCAAAATTACTTAGAAAACTATGTCATGGGCCGTCATTTTCATTTGCGCTAAGCTAAGTCATGGCTATACAAATCAGTCTATCTACGGCACTCTAGCACCTTGAGATTTCCTCTTCAATACAATTTTTCAATTCAACTAGGTCGCACTTTACGAATTACAATCGCCTACGTAGTTAACATTAAAACGGCAACATCCTTCACATTATATGCCGTATTATTTTTAATCCACTTCACAGATTTGAATCTCATTCCAGGCTTTTCATTTCTTCCGACCAATGTACACTTTTAAATATAGCAATAAAAAGTTCTTAATTCAAATTACGTATTATATATAGAAGGCCTCCGTCGCACCTTTATTGGTCTGCTGGATGTCGTTAGGCGACAGCGCGGCGCGGTCCGACCAGTCGGAGTGGGGAGACTGCGTGAGGGGAGTCTGGGGGGAGGGAGTGGACCAGTGGTCCGGGGACTCGGGGGAGGGGGTGGGGAACGTGTCTCCCATGCCCCAGCTGCCATAAAGACCTGCAAGGAAAAAAACTGTTAGCACTTAAGCGGTAGCTAGATTATCAATAAACAATAAATATGCCATTAGCAGTGACGACGTCCAGTCTTAGTGCACAGTACTGACCGGACATGATGTTGGTGATGGCGGGATGCTGCGCGCCCTGCACGTGGCCCAGCGACGCCGCGTGCGTCATGACCGCCTGCAGCTGTGCGTTGTGCTGACCGTTCGCACCTGTGATGGAAATATTGGTTAAATTAGGACAATCTTATTTATCATTGTAGGTTTTGTTCTATCATTCGTTACAAATATAGATTTTTTGGTCAGTGTTTACCTTGCCCAATACTGGACTCGGGCACGCTTTCTAATTTGAAATACTTAATATACAGGTTTTCTCATACTGATTTTAGATCAGAATAAAATAAATCGTCATGGCCGGGAATCCGAGACACGTCAATTCAGTCATGAAATAAATTGGTGCTTTCTCAGAAACAATCACTCAAACAATAATAATTATTCTATTATAATAACTCACTGAGGTGCGCCAGAGCGGAGTACGCGCCGGCGTCCAGGTGATGGTGCCTGAGGGCGGCCATGTGCGCTGGAGACGTCGGGAGAGACGGCCGGGACTTGCCGGGAGAGGGGGACCCTGTACGGACATAGCACAATATTATAGATAATATATATTGTCTTACAAAGCGACTCTGACTAGAAGCACTACAAATATAATTCGAAATTCAGCCTCTTTTAAATCATTAAAGTAACAAACATAAAATGATCTTCATATTCTAGTTCTTCAATTATTATGGGTGTAGTTGTTGATGAAAAAATCTACAAAATTAATCTTTTAAAATCTTTAATTGTCAAAATGTATAATAACATCAGTTTAAATAGATTAAAACAATGTAAAAAGGTTTTGTGTAATAGGTACTTGGAAAAACTTCGAAATAATAATCCACGTGGGTAAATAAATAGATACATTGTATTGGAGGTCCGAGGTACTTACCGATATAGGCATGTGGTGAGGTGGTCTGGTTGCTGTGAGTGGGCGAGTGGTTGGAGTAGGGCGGCGACAGAGACGCGCCCAGACCAGCGCCGCCGTGCAGGGACGACGCAGACTGGAACATAGAGGGCGTCACTTAGTATACAGTGGTAGGGGACGTTACGTGATATACAAGTGATACAAACAGTGTAAGATTGTCTTGAATTTAATAAATTAAGTCACTTTTAGATTTACCAACATAACTCTAAAAATTATAGTATAAATACAATGTGCACTCACATGCGTGTACACTTTAACGCAGTCGTCGTAGCTGGGAGGCTGTTTGTGAACGAACTGTTCCACTTGCGGGAACTGAGCCATCGCGTTGGAGTACAGCGACGTCGCGTCGTAAGGAGACGGGAGATCCTGGAAACAAAAAGACATATTTCACTGAATGTAATAATACATAAAGCATAAGTTGACTTGAACCCACGACCAGTACAATACTATACTGTCACTCTGGTATATGAACCGTCGTGTGCATACTCGACATTTAATTTTTTATATATTTTATGATATAAACAAATATAGACAAACATACCTGTAAATTTTGCAGCGGCGATTCGACGGGACTGAGACTGAATCCCAAACTCTCAACACTTTGTGGCACTTCTTGAGCCACTTTTTTGTTATTCTTTTTTACACTTGGTTTTCTGTTAACAAAACAATTAAAGAATATTAGAATCTTTTCAAAAAAATGGAAATCGTAATATATATTTTTTATAGTAAAATGTAGTAATACCGTCGTATTTGTGAAGGCTGCATGGCGGAGTCGTACTGGTCCTGTGGACTGTCGGGGCCGGGCTTCGCCCTTGGTTTTTTCTTTCCCTTCCCCGCAATGACCGTAGGCTGGCTTATGAGTTGCGGGTGTGGATTCGGTGATGCTAAGAAAAAAAAAGACAATTAGTATATGTAACTCGATAAACTCCATTTTGCCTAAATAAAATTTCAATCCAATTCCCGAATATAAGTCGACGTACATATTTCCACGCGAAAACTGAAGGCGAAATTCAATGGTCAAGAAACTTTATTAATCTGCTTTAGAATAGCTTCCTCATGCAACTTGTTAATACCATATCGGGTCAACGGACAGTACAATAAGCTACTATCATTATATATACTCACACATGAGGTGGTGGTGCTGCGGCGGGCGCGGGCAGTGCTCGTCCAGGAGGCGCACGATGTCGTCGTGCATTCGTTCCTGCGCCACGTCACGCGGCAGACGGTCCATGTGGTCGGTGATCTCTCTATTGGCGAGCGCGTCCAGGAGCGCCTTGCACGCGCCGTACGAACCCTCACGAGCGCCAAGGAACAGGGGCGTCTCGTCCTGGGGAATATTGGAAATTTAATTGTGTTTTATCTGACATTATTCGGTGTCCTATCTTTGGCTTCCACATAAAATATATAGTTAATAAATTAAAATTCGAAATTGAAAGTAGCTAAGCTACCTTATCATCCTGTGCGTCCCTGTTGGCTCCGTGCACGAGCAGTACGTTGACTGCGTCCACGTTGTTGACTGCGGCGGCCCAGTGCAGCGCGGTCTTGCCGCTGTTGTCGGCGGCGTTGATGTCCGCGTCCGCGTTGATGAGGTCCTCAACCATGCCCTCGATGGCGAGCCTGAGACGAAACGGGGTTAGATTTTTACTACGAGTTATATTTAACTTAATAAATAACATTAATTTAATTAAATTCGATGTGTAGCATTCTACTATCTTAAAAAACAAAAAATATGTTGGTTGTCTGTTCGTTTACTTAAATAACTATTAAGAAATAGATAGTAATAAATTAAACAGTTATTACCTTGCGGCCAGTATGAGAGGGGTGGTGCCGTCGTGCATCCTGGCGTTGAGGTTGGTGGCTCTGTTCCTCAGTAGTATCTGGAAGACGCCCATAGCGTCGGCCGCCACGGCGGAGTGTAGCGGCGTCCTGCCCGTGTTGTCCTGTGAGTTGGCGTCCGCGCCAGCATCTAGTAGGCGTTTGGCTGCGTCTGCGCGGGCATACCTGTAAAGGAGAAATATTAGCATTTAATATGACATAAGAACCGGATTTGTTATAAAACATCTGTAGTATTTCTTTTTATATAAAGCATTAGGCATACATAATTGATTTTATAATTATTTCTTACCTAGCGGCCAGATGTAAACTAGTCTCTCCGGTCTTGTCCATGGCGGCATTGAGCTGAGCTCCTTGCGCAACTAGCTCCGATATAATATGCGCAGTCTGTTCGTCTTCCACGTCCGAGCCAGTGTCCAAGCCTCCCCCTCGTATGGCCGCTACCATGAGAGGCGTCATGCCGAGTGGACCGCGCGCGTTCACATCTACGTGACCGTCGTGCTGAAGATGGAAAAGTTTTATTAAAAGAGGTATAACAAATGTTTCAGTTGCATTATATATCCAGTTTCAGTTAAAAATTTGTCCTGAATGATAAATTAAAAAAAATATTTTCATATTAAAATTCAGATACTTACGATAGCCGGCGGTGTCATCATGCTCGGTGGTACTCTGATATCCGCCGCATCCAAATGTTGCTGTGTCCATACTCTCGGTTCATGGCCAGCCTCTTCATAATCAGTAATTGCTGTGTGATCTGACGCGTAGCCTCCTGGTGCTCCGTTCGCGTCTCCAGGTCCTCGAGCTCTCTTGGCTCTGGGAGGAGCTGATCCATCGTCATCCTCGTCAGACCAGTGTGGTGGTCCCATGTGGCCACCATTGATATCGACGTCTATGCATCCTATTGAAGCTTTATTTAAGTTTCTCATTTCCTGTCCATCGGGTCCTCTTCGTCTTGAACGACGACGGGTGGAAGAATTATTACGAATAAATCCTTCAGGGAACCAAGTTATACCCGCGGCGCGTTTTCTTTGAGCAGTCACGAGTACTCCAATAAGGAGACCCAGTAAGAGAATCATAATAACTCCGATGAAAACGTATTTTGAGTTGGTTGGTAATGGTTCATTTTCAGGAGTAGTTACACCTTTTACTTGGAAGATGGGGAAGTCTGGCGATAATGAATGCTTTGACGCTGTTGCTGCTAAGAATTCAGCTGCTTCGCGAGCCGAGAAAAAACACTCAGAACCTGACATTGTGGTACACTTTCGGTTGTCAATTTCTAAATACACTTGTACACCAGACTGTCCTCTTTCTGTGTAAACTATGTGATGTTTCTTTCCAAATTCTGTATCTTGAAGACCTATGTCTGTAGACCCCTTCCATGGATATACCATCTCATTTCCCAAATGATCTCTTTTTATCAGTATAGTAGTTCTTAGTTGATGGCCTAGATCTCGTAGGAAAGCTATCGAGTTTTCTTTGAATGTACGCACATCCATAAGCAAGATTACGGACATAACACCTTCTGCTAAATCAGGTGGCTCATTCTCACAATCGAGACCGTCCCAATTACACTCAGCATTATTACATCCATAGTCACAGTGGCCATTGGCGTAGTGCTTTTGACAATACGCATCGTATACAGGATTGCATTTCTGCAGCGACTTTTCACAATCTCGTCCATCAAATAAACAAGCCTGTGTGTTACACACTTCGTTACATTCTCCATTCATAAACACCTCCCAACATTTAATGGGAGCAGTACAATTTGCCCACGGGTTAATTCCGAGGGAACAATCGTTTCCATCAAAATCACAGGCGTATGTATTACATTCTTCATCGCATTGGTGGTCGGATTGTTTTTCTTTGCAGCCTAATTTTACACATTGTTCTCTTTGGAAGGCTAAATCTAACTCTTGAAGAGTTAATACCGGATTCTTGCCGTATACTCCTGACACAGGACTTCCATAACCGCCTCTGGAGTGAGGGTCGTGTATTTCACAGATTTTGCCAGTCCATTGTCTTGGGCAGTAGCAAATGTAATCACCAGGTTTGTCAATACAGCGAGCTTCCGGATGCTTACACGGGCTGCTGAGACACTCGTTCATGGAATCTATTTCACAGTTGATTCCAGATAAACCAGATGGACAGTCACACACGTAGTCTCCTATTTCGGATGTCCGACAATAACCGCCGTTTTGACATGGGTTAGAATCACACGCGTAACCTGAATATTCACAGTTTTTGCCATAAAATCCGTCCCCACACAAACACTCATGTCCACCTTGGGCAGGCGTGCAAATACCCCCATTTTGACATGGTGAATTTGCGCAGAAGTTTACCTTAGCATCACAGTGCCTACCCATATAGCCCGGTTTACAATTACAATGATAATCATTAACTAGCTGTACACAGTCTTGGGTTCCAGGGTTCGAGCACGGGTTTGATAAGCACTCGTTAATATCACCTTCACACCGAGGACCCACGAACCCTGCAGGGCACTTGCACTCGAAGCCGCCTACTTTATCCATACAAGTACCGTTATTATGACACGCGTCTTGTTTGCAGTCATTCACATTAATTTCGCATATTTTACCCAGAGTGCCGAAGGGACACGAGCAAGAGAAGTTGTTAATGAGATCGTGGCAAGTTCCTCCATTCTGACAAGGATTAGGAAGGCAGTCGTTGACGTTAAGCTCACAGTTTTGTCCTTGGAATCCTTTGGCACATTGGCATTGATAGGTTCCGACGAGATCTTTACAAATGGCTCCGTTCTGACAGGGGGCGGAGTCACACTCGTTGATTTCCTTCTGGCAGTAGGAGCCCGTGTAGCCGTCCAGACAGTGGCAACGGTGAGAATTGCCGATATCTTCGCAAGAACCGTTGTTACACAGCTGCTTCAGCTTCACACCTGTCGGATAGAATAACATTAGTAAGCAATTTCATCAATATTGCTAAAACGCTTGTTTGAATATGAACAGATCACAGGGTACAGTACCTTTCCGTATGCTAGCGTCCTTACAGGACACCATCTCGACGTCGCACAGCTTGCCGGACCAGCCGGGCGCGCACGAACACGTGTACTGCGGACCCTTCTGAGAACACGTGGCGCCATTCTCGCAAGGGTTGTTCTCGCACCTGATATGGAAAATATTTAGATATGTTTGCGAAACATTGAGAAAACTGTATCAAAAATATAAAAGTAGATGGAACGTAGTAAACCTAATACCCAAATATTTTTTTTCGTGTTATAAGATTTAATATAGCTTACCAATCCACAAAGGCCTCGCAGTGTTTTCCCGTGTATCCGTGGGAGCAATGGCACGTGTAGAAGGTGACGTGGTCGTGGCACGTGGCCCCGTTGTCGCAGGGAGAGCTGTCGCACATATTGATGCGGAACTGACAGTTGGATCCCGTGTATCTAGAGAGATCAAATTGAATTACATAAATATATCAGACACTCCAATACTTTAAAATGTCATGTACATTTTATGAATTTTTAATACTAATATTGTCAACCAAAATAAGTAAACGTATGATATCTCACCCCGGCGGACAGGAGCAGTTGTATGAGTTGATGCCGTCGATGCAAGAGCCTCCATTCATACAGCTGGACTCCGTGCAGTCCTCGTCGTTGGTCTGACAGTTGATGCCGGAGAAGCCCAGCGGACACGTGCAGGTGTAGGAAGCCACGTACTGAAATATTAAAAATAATAATTGGATTAGAAGATGCAGTTATATATAAGTTATTAATGGTCTGGTAATCCAGAAAAAGTAATCGGTTAATCAATCTGTGACTTATGATAAGCCTCGATTTCATGAAGGAATTGATGTATAGGTAATAAATCAATTCACCTACAATAATTACAAAGTCAGATAATTCTAATTAAAATCAACGCTCACCTGGTTGCAAGTGGCTCCGTTCATGCAGGGCCGCGACTGACACTCGTCGATGTCGACCTCGCAGTGCTTGCCCGCGAACCCGCTCGCACACACGCAGTTGTAGTCGCCGATACTGTCCAGACACGTCGCTCCGTTCTGACACGGGACTGCACGGAAGAGATGACGTTAGTATTGTAGATTGTAATTTTACAGATAATAAATAAATATTTTAACTTCGAGAACTTTTCCTGTCTAAACATGTGTCATTCGTGCTCAATACTCACACGAGGCGCAGTCGTCCGTGTTGATGGCGCAGTCCTTGCCCTCGTACCCTCTGGCGCAGAGACACGCGTACGAGCCCTCAGTGTTGATGCAGGTGGCGTCGTTGTGGCAGGGCGCGGTGACGGCGCACTCGTCCACGTCGCGCTCGCACAGGGCGCCGGTCCAGCCCACCGGGCATTGGCACGTGAACTCCGCGTACGACGCCTCCGCCATGCAGCGACCGCCGTGACGACATCTGACAAAATATATATAGATTTGACATCGAGGAACCTAAGGTGGGTCGTCAAGTTGTCTATGATGGAATCGGTGCGATGTCCATTTTGTTCATGTTCGGTCTCATACTCACTGGTTGGGCAGACATGGGTCCAGGGTGTTCTCGCAGTTCCTCCCGGAGTGTGGAGGAGCGCACACGCAGCGGTATCCGTTGACGAGGTCGATGCAGGAGCCGCCGTGCAGGCACGGGTTTCCCGCGCAGTCGTCGATGTTGGTCTCACAGTTTACGCCTGAGGAGGAAATCACTGAGATTAATAACTCTCGTATAAGGACCGATGTCAGGGCTGTTATAAGAACTATATATTAAGGTGTCTCCGGTGAAATCTGACTATATTTTTAAAGATCTTTGATCGGTTAACTATCTGTCGGTACCCACCAGTGAACCCTAGTACGCAGTCGCACTTGTAGGCGTTGAGTCTGTCGTGGCAGGTCCCGCCGTGTTGGCACGGGTTGGAGCTGCACTCGTCGATGTCTCGTTCGCAGCGTTGACCTGTACGGAGGAAACATTTAGATTAGATTTTACAGTTCTCTTAGTCAAAAATTAGAAACTACATTCCAATATTTAAACAGTACTAGTATAGCCATAACATACCTCCGTATCCCGGCAAACAGTGGCAGATGAACTGGTTGACGCCGTCCTCGCAAGTGCCACCATTGATGCAAGGGTTCGAAGCGCATTCGTTCACATCCGATAAACATCTGTTGGACGATAACATTAATATGGAATCCGAAACTTAGTATAGGTTTTTATCTAAATGTCCAAATGTATACCTAGCGTCATAATATCCTCTTGGGCATTCGCATCGAAATCCGTTAATACGGTCAATGCATTTGCCGCCATTGGCACAAGGGTTGGACAAACATTCGTTGATGTTGGTCTCGCAGTGCTGACCCGTGAAACCCGGAATACATTCGCAGGTATACCTGAGTAAAGCAGTAGTTCGTTTAATATAGCTGTGTTAAATAAATCTACACTAACTATAAATATGTAAACACTTACATGCATTCATTTCATATAAAAACATTTTGTTTCCTTTTGGTAATATTTTGAACATTCATGCATATTAGTATTTTAGTGATTCTTAAGAGGATATTGTTTTGAAACCATCCTTATTGATAAAAAACGAGTACAAAAAGAACACTTGTTAAAATTTTATGACATCTGATGATGAAAATCAAAAGAATCAATTAAAAGTTGCTCAAACTCTTATTTAACATAACTTAAATTATAAAATAATCGTTCTAAGCCATATTCATATAAAGAATGTAAAGTTATTTAAAGTAAATTTTGGAAGAACTCATTAATACACGCAGCATCATAAATATATATTTCAAAACGCAACAAGGCCCATGCTGTAATTATAAAAGCACTTACTCAAAATAACTGTTGCTGCGTGGAAAAGAAAAAAATGTTATTAAATTATATACAAGAAGAAATATTTAAACTTAAGACAAAACATAAAACAGAAGGAAGTATATTGTTAGCCCTTACACCAAGCTGAGCAAGACAATATTATTGAAGCATTGAAAGCAACTTAATTATAATAAATGGTTTGTATCTCCACGTCCACTAAAGACGTAAAAGTCAAACTCTCTACTGACCTGTTGATCCCATCGATGCAAGTGGCGCCATTCCTGCACGGGTTGGAGTAGCACTCATTGACGTTGATCTCACAGTTCCGGCCAGACGTTCCGGGCTTACAGCGACACTGGTAGCCGTCGATGAGATCCTCACAGTGACCTGGATAGAGGAAGGAGTTTAAAAGTCTGTCTTGGACTGTCTTCAATCACCAGCCAGATACGAAAACTTGTCGCAGCAAGTCTTCTCTCCAAGAATATCTTTAGGACGTATTATCAATAGACCCACCTCCAAACTGGCAGGGGTTGGACTCGCACTCGTTGATCTGCGTCTGACACACGCGGCCCGTGTACCCGGGGTGGCAGTTGCACGTGAAGCTGTTGTCTCCGTCCACACACTCGCCGCGGTGGCACGGAGCAGACAGACAGTCGTTGATGTTGGTCTCGCACGACATGCCTGCGATAGACTCCATTTTAAGTATCTCGGTCATGTCTCATGATCGAAAAATTATATCGGAAGCAGAAGGGGAGGAACGGGTTTTGGAGACATATATGATTTATCTTACCCGTGTAACCCGGAGGGCATTCGCAAGTGTAACCCGCGATGGAGTCGTGGCAGGTGCCTCCGTTTCGACACGGACTCGATGCGCAGTCATCGATGTTCACTTGACAACGAGCTCCCGTAAATCTGTGGATGGTATTGGTTTATTTATGTTTCATATATAATATTATTTATAAGATAAAGACGCCATAAAAGGAACCTATTAAATAAACAGTTGGTGCGGTCTATTTGTGATTGGGTCACTTCTGTAAGACTTGTCAAGAACAGAGTGAGTTATAGTTGATCTATAGATATAATTATTGTATTGTAGGAGAGATTACAAAATTTTCAACTACATTTAACTCACCCTATAACACAGGTACATCTAAACGCGTTTATCATATCGTGACATACGCCGCCGTTGAGGCACGGGTTGTTCGCGCACTCGTCGATTTCCACCTCACACTGCGTGCCCGTGAAACCTGTAATTTTTGCATATTTTTAGATTGGGTCTCACCATTGTATATAAAGATTTTGTCACAACGTAATACATTGTATATTTTAAGTGATGAAAGCCAGTTCCTAGAGAACTTATATAATTATCTAAGTTCATAAAATGTTAAGTGTAACGGCGGACGCTAATAAGTAAAAGCATTTAGAAGTCTTGTAAGATATAATAACTAACTATAATAACTTGGTTGCAGTTATTATTTTAAAGTTTTCTTGATACCTCAAGATCCCGCATATCTTTAAATAAGTTAATGCTGTTATCATAATATAATCGAAACTGTATTAAATCAGTTTCAGGCTTTGCACAACCGTTATCAACTTAACAATAATTCAAATACCTCTTGCCAGGACAATAAAACATTGTGCAAGAATTTGTATAGCTGACATGCCCTATTGAGCCTTTATCGTATCTACCAAAATGGTAGTTAGGGAGGGGAGACCACGCCCTATGCGCGAGCGCATGTCGCGGATTATTTAGTGGTATAAAATATAAGTGGACATGCATAATGTGAAAATATTATTAGTAAATTTATTTATTACTATTACTCATTTATTTGGTCCAACGTTTGCTGTTTAAAGATAAACATTTAGATCACAAATATATGCGATTCGGGTCATTGAGTGACAAATGTGGCACTAGTTAAAAATCATTATTTATCTGAAATATTTTGTAAAATTTTTAGAGTATAAAGATTTAACTAAATCAGGATAAAATAGTAAATAAAAAATGTACGCCATTGCTTTGTACCACGCGCGATCGTCACGATTTCGGATCACAAGCCACAATAAGAATGTCCGGCGCGGGCGCAGCTAATGCCGGTTTTATGCACATATTTGAATGTTTAATGCACGCCTTAGATATGCAGCGTATTGACCATCTGCTTTTTGGGTATCAAAATGGTTTATAAAATGATATTATGGTCTGATGATGTTTGTGTATCCTCATTCTTAAGAGTTCTTACATTTTGTTCGTTAAGAGATGTTTAAATCTCTATATTTAGAAAATGGATACCAGTGTGACAGTTATACTGGTATACCTACAAGTAACGTTTTTATTATACATCTCTTAATCGGTTTTGTGGGAGAAAACAACGACATACTAGTTAGAACGTGGTTTATATATACTTATAAATAGTATAATATTCTTTAAAGATAAAAATATTTTCCCACATACATTCTCATAAACCTTCGGTATTTAACGCGGCAAAAGGAAAAATGTGCTATCAAAAGTGGTTCTTGCACATCATACTCGGACAATTTAAAAATAATTTCATCGTCTTGTACATGCAGCTAACGGTCGCATCTTCAGATAAAAACCAAGTGCAAAGGCCTTAGGGACATGTTTTATTTTATAAAAAAATATATAATGTCGTCATATCAAGTACCACGTTTGCCCTTATTAGTTCACTTGCCAGACGAGTCTGGAATCACTCATGCGTGAGATAAGTGGTATAATACGACCGCGTAAAATCCACAAATGTTTCCTAACTCTTTATCCATCCAACCGCCTTTTTAATTCAGTACATTCACCACCACTCAACTTGAGTGTAACCCAGCAAAATGAAGACAGCCATCCATATTCCTTGCTTGTTGAATAAAGTGACTTTCACTATTCAGACGGGTTATGAGAGGGAATGGGAGGGGGAGGGATGGTTCCACTGAGTGGTTCCATCCGCATCATTGCCTCGCTGACATGTTTTGTACTTGACAATGTGTTCAGGTTGTTATGGACATGTGGGCATTAAACTTGGTTAAAGGTTATGGATATAAAATAAAACATTCTAGCAGACGACTCCTTTAGAACATTAATTTAATTTTGTATAAAATTAACTGTGTTCGAAAAGTTTTTAATAATATGTTCCTTATTGGTAATCACTTCTAAAACGACACGTGTCATGGTATTTTGATATAATTGGACGTGTAAGTAGTTCTTGCTTTCAAATAAAAATTATATGAAGCTCAAATGAGGTGTTGCTACTTCCGTGTACGGGTGCTCTCTTCGTCATGGGAACGCGCGTAAGGTTGCCACGAAGAAAACATGTGATAAAAACATTGACTATGATCCAGCAAAAAAAGATTTGCATAGAAATGGCAAATAAAAATTAATTCTAGGAATATTTTATTTTTAAAATTATAATATATATGAATATGTATAATATATTCATTATTCTGATAAGATAAAAAATATTATATACAAATTCAATATTTAAATAAGATTGGTAGATAAAATGAATACAGATAATTTATTGAGAATTTATAATATCTTTATTTTTGTATAAAGTAGTTTCTCATATATATATTATTATTATTATTTCTTGTATCTGGCATCCCTAAGCTAGTAGCTTTCTCAATCCGTCTCCCTCTAATGATTATCATCAAACCATCGCGCTGTCAACTAAGGAGCAAATTGTAGCGTTCTCTTACCGTTATTTTGCAAATAAAGCCTGTTGAATATCAGTTAAGCTAAATCTATATAAATTGTAGTTAAGCTGTTTGTTGATAATTTGGCAAATATACAATGTAATAAAGTGTAAGGGACGAGAGCTATATTTAATTTATTTTAAGATGAAGTTTAAATAGAAGTGATGGGTATCATATAAATAATTTTCATGTTCAGTACCCGTAGTAAAATTTTTTAACGTTCAATCTATTGACATATAAAAAAAACTGTTGAAAATTATATTATTGAGGATGATTTATGAAATGATCCTAAACACCTAAAGCTAAATATAATTTTTAATAGTTTTTTTTTTACATTTTAGTACATACAGATTCATAGAGTGGATAATAATTCTATGTTAAATGATAAACTGTCAAAGCTTTCGTAACATCAAAACCCGTACTAGGGCTGTAGATTAGAAAAGCATTGATACCGTTAGGGTAAATAAATTTGATAAAATGTGTAATGTTAGTTAATGCAAAAGAGATAGACTTACCAGGCATACAGACACATCTAAACGTGCCAGGGTCATCAAGGCATGACCCATCATTCCTGCAGGGATGGCTCTCACACTCGTTCACGTTGGTCTCGCAGCGAGGACCCGTGAATCCCACGGAGCAGTTACACGCGAAAGATCCCGGAGTGTTCACACAGATGCCATCGTGCTCGCAGGGGGAACCTGGAAGAAGTTAGCTTTAACCTGGATATCTAGTTCTAAAATAGACAGCTTGTAGGAGCTTGATAATATAAATCAAACTCTAAATACCCCAACTCACCTTGTTCACATTCATCGATATCCTCTGAGCAATCCAAGCCCTTGTATCCAGATGCACAGGAACAGGTGTAGGAGCCATTGATAGGGCTCGTGTCGCAGATCGCGTCTGCGTGACATGGGTTTGAGGTGCAGGCGTCATCCAAATGACAGAGAAGACCTGGTTTAATGAAAAACATTTAAAATATAGGACAGGAGCTGACATAGCATTTAATATAAAAATAATCTCAATAATTCCTAAACAGTAACATCTCTTCCAATAACAATAGACAAACTTACCAGTTTTCCCCGGCGTACACTTGCAATAAAACGATCCCACGCGGTCTATACAAGTGGCTCCATTGAAGCAAGCTGCGCCGGCGCAATCGTCGATATTAACAGAGCACTCCGGCCCTGTCCAGCCGTTCACGCAAATGCACGAGAACCCGCCAACAGAGTTTGTACATGTCGCTCCATTTTGACATACGAGTGGCCTGTAGAAAAAAATAGTATTATTATAAATTATACCTGTGGCCTGTGACATGAATTTGTACAATAATAATAAACAAAATTTTTAAATTTACTTAATTTGATAATCTGATTAAATAAGTATTCTAAGTTGTCCGTAATCCTAATCATATTTTTGAAGATATTATTTTCCAATGAGCCAACATAAAAACTATTAATTTCAGAGATAGCTGAACGGTGTTATTTATCTACATAAAGTAAGAATTAGATCGACAATTGAAATTTAAGCTTTTGTAGGGTTTGGCGTAAAATTTAAAAAAGGAACCGACGCGGTAACAAAAATTCAGAAAAGGTAATTTAAACATATTTTTCAGTTATTAAAATATCACTTATTACTGAATTTGCAGACGCTTTAAAAGTAATTTCTCTGGAGGTATCTCTCTCTTTACTTAGTTGTGACCAATCATAAAATTCCATGAATTTTTTAAGTTTTCAAAGTAAAAGACATAGCAAGGTAATTATTTTTAATCTCAAGACATTTCTTAATTGGGCATGAGGTTCATTTATCAACAAAAATTACATTGTAGGAATTAAAATTTTAAAAAAGTTAAAGTAAGGATATTTGCTTATTTATGGATTTTGTACAATTAAGTATTCTTTGTACTATTGAAGGTATTTAATAAGAGGTCAAAGATAAGATAAGTCTGAGTTTGCCAACACAAGGATTCCCAACCAAAGAGCTTGCCGGAGGCGCGTGCGATAGTTCGTATGAAATCTTAGGGCCTAAGCAAGTGGTATTTATGAATAGAATAATGTATAGGTTTTCGACAAATATAAGATAAAGCTATAATATCGCTTTAGGTTTCAGTATTATCGACAATTAACGATCACAATTTAGCTTGAAACATTGGTTGAACACCATTTTTTAAATTTTGCGATCAATTTATAAAACAAAATTATGTATATAATTGTTACTAAAATTTACTATAATGCTGAACACAATATCATATCTTTAACCAAATAGTGAGATTTATTATTAAATAAATATAATACCAGAATGTATAAAAATATATGGAATTCTAGAACGAAACAATTTACTTTGTCCCATAGTAATAAGCAACTTACGATTCAACTTAAAATTCTGAATAACATTTTTGATCGTGAATCATATAACATGTACTTGTTTCATTCAAGTGTTCTCTGTAAGTTATAGTCATTTGTTGATTTGTATTGAAAGAGCCTGTTGTTTTTTGTTGTTATATTTTAAATGACAACTCCTTAGGGATTATATTATCTTCACAAACATATAAATAACGGATACAAAGTTTGGGTGGACTTGGAACAATAATCTGTGGATCACAAAAAGAATTGTCCCGTGTAGGAATTGAACCCACAAGATTTGGTTCAACAGTCAGAATTTCCAACCACACCAATAGATCATTAAAATCCTGGCTTTTCAAATCGTTCTTTGCATTTTTTTTAATATTGTATATATTTTTATAAACTTCTCTGTGATCATTTATTTATTCCAAAACAATATCTAGATATAAGCCCTACAAATAAGTTAGATCTTCTAGATGAAATCCATCAATCTCCATCATGACAATGGGTTATAGATATGTCAGTAAACAATCATGAGACCATAAACCTAGTCTTTCAACTTCAATGAAGCCCAGTGGCAACGACCTGACGCGGAAGGCATTTGCCATCGGAGTCATCATCGTTAATCATTCATTTTATCTTGCTTATTTTTACTTCTATCAATTCGTTTGCAATCACTCTAACTGTACTTTTGTTTACATCCAATGATTTAATACCACTTTCATTTTAAATCTATTCAAATCTTACGAAATTAAATTACAATCTATCATCGCTATGAATGGGTTCTTCCAGACATTAATTAATATTCTATTTTAATATACACGGTATACCCCAAGGGAAGGTTGTATTCGCCAATTTAGCATAATTATAAACTACCGCAGTCAAAGCCTAATAATTTATTACCTCCGAAGAAGACTACCTGTACCGCACGTTTATATAATAACCGCACCCAAGATTGTGGAAAATTATCCTTTAAAGACATTACACACCAAAACTCGTGTTTGTGCTAATAGCCCGGAAGTAGGTACTGTTGCACTGTTCTGTACTGTTGTGTACTGTTGTACTGTTGTGTACTGTTGTGTATCTACTGAAGTAAAATTACCACAAACAATCCAAAGTTATCGGTCATTTGTTTATTTTTTAAGCCTTGACAATTATTTTGCAATTCCCAACAAATTCCAAACACAATTACAATTATATCTAGTACATAAGTTAAGAAAGTATTAATATAATCGGACATCTTGAAGGACTGTCTATTGACACGGAACATATATCTTAGTCAATAAATTTTCCCAAAACAAGCATCTCTGTATCTTATGGCGATGCTCCCATATAAGAACACAAGTGTGTCGGAAAATGAATTATTCCTAGGAGATTAATCTTTCACTATTCTGAAGAATGAGCTACCAATTGCATCAGGGTGGTTTTATAAGGACAGGACCTAGCTTAGAAGCTTTCTAATCAAATAGAATGATTAATGTATGGTTATAAATTGGGATGACACTGGTGTTCTTACATTTAATTAGAATCTACAACGCTTGTCATTTGGCTAACCTATCTGTCATTTGACATCTAAGTTAGCCATCTTGTGCTGTCAAATTAACTAACTGTGAAGTTTATTTTCAACATACACTTTAAATGATTACATGAATCGACAAAACAATTTACTGATTAATGTATGATAGATAACATATTGAATATGCTACCACTGTCTGTCTGTAAATAATGAGCATTCGTTACTCGTAATGGACACGGCATTAGATGGAATTGAAAATCAAATTATTCTAATTATGTACAAAATATGTCGATTTCTTTTATCTTAAATAAAAAAATTACATTTAATTTTGAATTAAAAAAAAAAATTGATCTTGATCAGAATAAAAAAGTATTTTTTATACTTCATTAATTAAACGGAACGGACATATAACAAGATCAACCAGTTTTTAATTATCAAGGTTTTTTCAGGTTGTATTTAAAGTTTTTCGTATATTTAAAAATAAACATTTACGATAAGCAATGTTTGTAATTTATTCCATATTATAGATGTTTATTGTATAATTTCTGCCACATTAAAAACTATTTTTATTTTTTATCTTTAACCGGAGCTATCTTAGATTAAATTTATAAGCAGCTTGCCAACTTTATCTTTATCTTTGTATAATATCTACAAATAGTATACTATTAATATTAATCAAAGCAATCTTCGATCATAAAAACATACATAATAACATAGAAATAACAAAAAAATAAATATATTTTAATTTTGTTACTGTTATTATCAAAATTTGGAACAGGTCGTATCTCGTATGTCTTTACGGTCCCAACCACTCAAATAACATCGGCTACTGCATTTAAGCGTCTTATCAGACCTGGTCCCAGCTCGTTTATTTCCAACATTGATATTATCTTCGTACCAATACCAGTAATTAATAAAATAACTCAGTACCAACGGTTTAGTGTGGCCTCATGAATAAACATCTATTATTCTATCTTCGTATTGAGAAATGTTTGTTAGATTGACGATTAATCCGTTAATTATTCTAATTATATAGGAATATTTATTTTTATAACATACTATCTATTATTCTATTACAATCGTTTACAGAAACATCGCTTATTTCCGGAAAATTTGCGTATTTTAAATATATTAAACTATGAATTTTTATCGATTTAACCTTTTGGCTAAGATGAATATTATTAACATAAATATATGTATATATTTTTATATATTATCCACAATATTAACACTAATATAATTCAATAAATTTTAAAGCAATATTATATTCAGTAATTATTTAGATATAGATTTATACATAAACATGTATTTTTTTATTTTCCAGATGTCCTCAACGTTTTTAATTGAATATAAAACTAAGTAGAATTAATAAATCAATTAAGAAGATGTTAAACGGTAAAAATAATATCAAATTGTATACGGCCATCACAAACATAAGTTTAAATTTCTTATACTAATTAAGAATAGGTATTAAAAAAAACTTTAATATTATATATTCTCATCATATACCGCCTCGTTGGTCGAGTGGTTAGCGCAGATGCCTAACGTATAGCGGCGCAATGGGGCTCGGGTTCGATCCCCGACATGGACTGGCATGTATTTATGGATTTGGTCGTTTATTAAATATATTCGCAGTATTTATATGTGTATTTCTATGTATTTGTATCGTAGTCTAACATCCTTAACAAAAGCAAATAATTTGCTTACTTAGGGGTTAGATCAATGTGTGTACTGTTGTCCTGTATTATTATTATTATTATATACGAAGATAGAAAAAAATAGTAATAATAGTGTTTACTCATTTTTTTATTTTCAATACAAACTAAATACAGGGGACCCCGAAAGAATAATATAGAACAAAGAAAATTAAGCATAATTACAAAGTGTGTGTAAGTGTATATGTATGTGTGTGTGAGATATAATTTATTTCTGATAAATCTTAAGTATTTTAAGTCCCGTTATGGAACAACAAGTCACATATTAGGAAACATTAATCATTATTTATTGATTACCTTCAGATACTGTAAAGGATGGAACCGCTATCTAAAGATTTAAATGAAGGGATTTACTTGTGTCGGTAGCTCAAAGGTTGGATGTTTTCATGCTATCCAAAGGAGTAACGGGTTCGATTTTTTTTTATCATTTTTATTGGATTCTACTCGTTTGGTATTTTTTAAGAAGTGAAAGTGTATATGTGTTAAAAATATATCACAATAATAAAACAATAAAATCTTTACGATATGGGATCCCTAAGGGTTGCTATTAAGTGTCTATAAAACTTTAATTGTTACAAAGATTTTATGTTGATTTTTATCTAACAGACATACCGACACTTTTTTAAGCTTTCAAAATAACCAGATCTATTCGCCTCAATGGATGTTGAATCAAAAAATTAATAAAAATGTCTTCATAGTAATCCGATACAGCGCTTGCGTTTATCTGTTACGTTTTACGTGCCAGCGGGCCAGGTAGGATGTCATTATCCTCTAAACATAAGGAAATATAAACCCTAATAATTGTGTACAGAGTTTAAATTACCATAGCAAAATTAATAAAAAATCTTATTTTCTCTACAACGTCGAGTGTTTTAGTTTGCTTCGATGATTTAACTTTGGTTAATAATTTTGTTATAGTAAATTATTTTTTAATGTGTTGTAATAAAGCTTAAAATCCTATAAAAGGATTTAATCGACCTAAGAAGTCTGTTGATTGTCAGGTGGTCTTAGAGGTATCAAATTTTGGAAATATGGAGGACCTCCGTACCACGATAACACTTTAATATCAAATATTATAACGCTAGCATGTCATGGTTAATGATATAATGATATAATTAAACCATTATCGGTATTTAAAGTCCACTTAAAGTTGTAAGAAGAGGAATATGGCGTCGTTATATTTTTTGTGGCTCGACGAAACAATTGCCGCCATATTTTCATGTAGCCACAAATTGCCGCCACAATACCATTTAGATTTAGAACACTTTTGTTATAATAAAGTTTTCAATACGTTCATATTACAGAAAGTAAAAAAAAATTCAAGCTGAATTTAGCCAGTATGTAGTGGTGACCCTGACTGCTGAACCGAAGGTTGTGGGTTCGATTTCCAAACGCGGCAAATCCTTATGTGATCCACAGATTGTTGTTCCGAGTTTAGGTGTATTTTATATCAATTATATATATGTTTGTAGCTCCAAATACCAGGATAATATAATTAAAGGACTTGTCTCTTAAAAATTAACAAAGAAATAACACAATCAAATACGTGTCTTACCTCAGCGCACATTCGTCGACATCAGATTCGCACAGCTTCCCACTGAATGTCGGCGGACACTCGCACGTGTAGGAATTGAGACCATCGATACAAGTAGCCCCGTTCTGACACAAGTGTCCTGGACAATCGTCGATGTCGATCTCGCAGTTCTGTCCTCGGTAACCTGATTAAAAATACGTAAATTGGTCAAAAGTTTTGAAATAATATTAATTGTTGATTGTAAACTTTGTTGTTATTGAAATTAACATCAAAGTTTCGAAAACAATAATAGCAATTTTAGATCTAAACTTTGTTGTTAACAAGTAATAACTAAAGTTTTGAAAATTAAACAATATTTTTGATTGTAAGCTTTGTAGTTATTGAAGTAAACATTAAAGTTTCTTCACTTTCCTATCTAATTGAATTAAGATGGCGTCTGTCGAAACAACGGTCTACAGTCAGACGATTAGCAACTCGGCAAACTCATTACCTTCATTAGCCCGATGTTTCCCACGAGCACATGTGTTTGTTTATGGGAAAAAAAATGAGACTGCTTTAAATCTATCGACAGTATCTGTTTTGTGTCTGAAATATAATTTTGTGTTTGTGTCTGTGTCTCTTTATGGTTTATCAAAATTCGGTGCGGTGATTATTGAACACAATGTTGTTCCGTGGCTTTATTAATACATATTATAAATTACTTGTAGCAATATTCAGTTATTTTTAATTTCTTATTTTGTTTTTATAAAAGAAAATAGCAAATTAATTATTATTATTATCATTTAATTAATTAGAAACTACATAAAAAAACTTGCTCCATCAATTCGACAGACGATTTAGGTAGAGAAAACTAATATTTTCTCGGGTCATAGAGGCAAATCAAATATGAATAAAATTAAGCTATTGGTTTTTAAAAGATTTTTATATCATAAATAAATAAAAATGTCTTTATAATCGACAAATGCTCTATAATATTATACAAAAATTACAAACGACAATATTATGAAAGCCAACAAATTACTGATTACTTTAACCTGTAGGTTCAATAGCATAATAAAAATAACTCAAAATCAAACTAAAATTCGACTTTATTTTAAAGTAAATAAAATCTAAATTCCCTTAACATTATTGAATATCACTACATAAATGAATTCTTGATAGTGTACATTATTATGCTGAATAAACTCAACTCTCAAATTTAAAAAGGTTTGTGTAAAGAGTATTGGAATGGCTGACAGTATTACCATATGGTGTGAATTTGTCTATGGAGTTTGTACCCTTTTTCCCATACATATGGACAGATCATTAAAATACGGAAGCTTAAAGCTCTTAAAACAGGGCTGCCAACTTGAATTCTAATTAAACTTAAATCAATTCTCGGGTTCGATTCCCGGCGGAGACAGGCATTTATGTGATGAGCATAGATGTCTGTGTTTCTGGGTTTGGTCGTTTATTAAATGTATTCTCAGTATTTATATGTGTATTTCTATGTATTTGTATCGTTGTCTAATACCCTTAACACAAGCAAATAATTTGCTTACTTAGGGGTTAGATCAATGTGTGTAATTTGTCCTGATATTATTATTATTATTATTATTAATTAAATAGGTTATTTGTACGAGAATTTATGGCCCTGTTTGTAGGTAATTTTATTGTATTTGAAATTCGTGGACGTGGAACAATTTTCCTTTACTAATGATAACAAATTTATTAAATATAATTATTAGTTTACCCTCAAAAATGACAACCCTATTTAAAATAAAATTCTTCGTTAATAACTACAATATACGTGATAGATTAAAAAAATAATAAATCTCTATATTGATAGGATTCTAATATTTAAGAATTTTGATTAAAAACTCTTCGATGAATTTTAATATCCCATTAAGAAGGCCTGTCACGGTAATGGCTCGTTTAATAAAGTATTATATATAGATAGAAATTTGTCCGTCTGTCCCATTAATATTAGTATTGTCATGGTATAACTACGTAACATGTGCTGTTAAACAAAATTTAAATATAACATTAGAAATAAAATCATTACACGTTTAAATTGCAAGGAAAATTACATGAATTTGATAAGCAATATAATTTTGGTACTAAATGTAATTTTCGCTATAATCATACAATTGATTTTGGACTAAATGTAATGGTGATAGAACTGAATTTTGTGTGCGATTTTGTGAGAAAGCGTGCATGGTGCAAAACTTCGCTTACGTCACAAACGCATCTTCATTAGCTTTAATATGAGTTACAAAATCAAGACTGTTTCAGTTGATTGTGTTAATTTTAGTTCTAGAAACTGTTAGACTTTTGAAACGTTTCCATAATACTTAAATGAAGATTCATTATCCAATTTGTAGTGCACTGTTTGACCTCAAAAAATTACGAGTGAAAATTCCACCAATCAGATATCACTAGTTCACTAACAGGTTCTTCACCGTACGTTATTAGTACTCTAGTTAATCTAACGTTTGGTAAAAAATAAAAATATATATATTTGATTATCCATATTATAGTGCACTGTTTGGCCCCAGAAAATCGCAAGTAATAGTTTCCACCAATCAGAAGACGGCACTAGTTTACTAAATCCTTTTCACAATGCGATATTAGTACACTAGTTGATAGCGTTTAGAAAATAGTATAATAACATGACTGCTGAACATTATATTAAAAACATGTGTTGAATTTTATTACCTTCTTGTTCGGGGACTCGATGGTGGAACATTATGAACTTAAAAATAGAGGCGATTAAATAGAATTACTTTTCAAGTATCATTTAAGACGATAAACAAATTATAAGCATTTGACATTTACAATATACAGCCAAGCTGGAACTATCTATCAAACCAACACCTCGAGAGGGAAAACAACATGTGGCAACTGTGGGAAGATACTAGAAACTTTATATCCACAGATGATATATTGTTAAAATAATTCATAGACTAAATATTACTTATAACATTTCGTTACTTAGCGTACTAGTTTAAGTTTAAGCAACCTTTCCTCGTTAATTGTATTTATAAAATATTACTAAATATATTAATATAGGTTTATTTATAAGCAGGTCGCAGTTTATTACGTCGTGGCCGCCGCGGGCTGACCACAGACCAACTATCGTAGACACGCAACTCACATTAAACTATTGTTGAGAATTTCTCATGGAATTATAGATAAATAATACGTTTATAATAATTTTCTAAATTTAAACTCAATAATCTCTACAGTATTATATATATATTATGCATAACTAATCTCACATCCACATTACGCGCTCTCTGTCCCAAATCTAGTCTATTAAGATCGGACTATTTACATAACGCAACGGAGTATCCACACAATTATAGTCCGTGATTGTTCCGTTGCGAAATAGTTCACGTAAATATGCGAGAGAAACTATCCTGCGGACATAACGTTTAACGAGATTACAATGATTACCAACGATTGTTTATTGCACAAAGTTTTCTATAATAATATTTAAAAAATAATCTACATTTTGAACGTTATTCAATTAATACTGAATCTTATACATTCCTAAGCTTTAAGACAAGAATAATAAATTTAAAGTCATTTTCTTTATCATCTGATAGTTTGGGATAAGTATTAGGAAGATATTCTAAGCTATAAATGATTATTTGACTTTAAAAACTAAATAACAAAGTGCTGATAGCATTTGTTGTAAGATGAACGGCGGCAGGTCAGAGTTCACTAAGCAAGCCAATGACGGAAGAAATAATTGCTCCCAAAATGTGTGATAGTATTTCAATTTCACACGGTACCTAATAGAAATATTTTATTACGGCATAGGAATTGTTATTTATTACAAACATTAAACGAACTTTTACTATATTGTAGGCAAGATTATATGTTTTGTTATTATTATTTCTACAAATCAATTTACAACATAATTTTAAGGCATTATTTTGTAATTATTTTATTGGTCCGTTCAAATTAAATGGTACGAAAACATTGCCTCAAAAATACAGTAACAAAAAACAAACATATCCATATTTATTAATTATAAACTGTAATTACTTTTATGGGACGTAATTATGTAGTAAATAACACGCTGTATATAGTCAGCCAAAAAACATAAGGCAAGATATATTTAGACGTGACTCAGTTTGGTGAATGTCCTTACATTCGACACCGTTTCGCTTTTAGTGTGATAAAGAATTTTAAGTCTTTAATTACCAAAGATTATAGAATCATTATTATAATTATATAATGTGTTCATGTTAATTACATCGGCATAATTTGGTCTCAATACTATTTACATAGTTAAGTCGACAGGCATAGATAATAAAACAAAACTTACCAGTAGGACAATCGCATTCATATCGAAGTTGATCCATCTGTGTACACCTTCCTCCATGCAAGCAGGGTGATGGTTCACATGGCACATACTCTGTATCACAGTCTCTGCCTGTGTATCCTGGCTCACACACACAAGTGTAAGACCCGAGTGTGTTAAAGCATCGTCCGTGATGACACGGTCCTGAACCGCTGGAGCACTCGAAGACGTCTTCAGTACACCTGGAGCCAGTGAAACCAGCTGGACATGAGCAGGAGTACCCGGCCGTTGTTGTGTTGTCAGCCACGCATCTTCCTCCATTTCTGCAGGGTTGGGATGCGCAATGGTCTTCGTGTGAGCATTCCTCTCCTGATAAAAAAGAAAAATATATATAATACTTTGACAGGAATCACAAAATTAATAAATTTGGCTCAGTATCATTTTCTACATTTAAAACTAATCTTGACTTCATAATAAGATATTTTTTTATACAAAAGGACTATATAACTCCGTCGACACGAAAATCAAAATTAATTAACAGACGTGTGAAATGTTCAAGTGTATAGAAGTCGGAAACAAGTCAATTAGCAAGAAATAAAAAATATGACTAACTCGCTACGAGATTAGGTATATCTTAATAGTATTCAACAAACCAGTAAGATTCATTAACATATGAGCAAATTAAAACTTGCAAAAGATGTAATATCTAAAAAATCTAATAATTAAAGGATGCTGATTTTGATCAATTATTAAAATATTATTTCGTAACATCAGACTATCAAGTTTTAAAATCACAATTTTTATCTGAAATCGACGTTGTATTACAGCAATTTAAATAAATATTCGACATAAATTGAGACAAAGATTGGATTGTCAGATATTCTAAGCTGCTGTTTCTTCCAAATTATTTAAGATAGTACGATTTAATAATGTGACTGTCACTAACAAACAACTTTCTGGTTCAGAAGAATTTAAATTTAACAAGTTTCTGATCGTATAATCTCCAAAACAAGCCTAGCGACATTACTGGTCACAGTGTTGTACCGAAAATCAATAAAATCAGAATAAATTATAATCTTTAGCTACTTAATGACAAAGTTAATATTGCTGTTGATGTTTTTAGTGAAACTTTCGTTTATAATAAATCGCTTCTATTGTACGATTGAAAATGATTTTTATGATTCAAAGACTCCCAAATATATCAATAAAGGGTTTAAATCTACCAATATATTTAATGCGTCTTCTGGTTTTTGGAGGCTGTTAAACTTTTGAATCTGAACATTTTTATAAAAATTAGTCCCTTATTTTCAATAGATGTATAATTTAACAAATCATCAATGACGGTTGTAATCATAAAGACTTCAGTCATGGGTTCAAGTGGTTTCTTTAAAATGGACACAAGTCGAGCACAACTATGAAATTCGTCACCAATTTAATTGAAATGCCCAGCTGACTAATCGACTTGCTAAATGACACCAAGAATTTGGTTTGATTGGTTCAAACAAGCTCAATTAATGTTATGGTCACAGTTTAGAATCTCATTGGACGTATCGATGTATACTAACATTCCAGTAACTATCAATATGACAATATTAACATTCACAATATTAAAAACAATGCCATTATCAATACACATACATGAATATATACATATATAAAAAATATAACTTAGAACAACTAGTGAAGCTAATGATATAAAAGAGGATATAAAAATAACTTTTCCTAGATATTTTTTGACCTGAGAGTATTTTTGCGGTGAAAGTGAAGTTAAATCACAAATACACATATATTATTATGTAATTACAAGCTAATATATACACTTATAACGAGGAAGCATAAATTGGCATTATTAGTTTCTTTCAAATCCGATTATTACTATTTTATTTTTTTAGAACAATTCCTTCATTAGAGAAATTTCTTTTGTGTCACGGGGGTTTTACGAACATAGAAATTAAAAATACCTAACAACCATATAATAAAAAATAAGGTACCTACATCTACTTCAGCTTTACAATTACTGATAGAATTTGTAGTATAGTTATCAATGATGAACTCTGCGTTTGTTACGCTAACAATGTGACGCAACGCCAATTATCTCCGCAGATCTGTATCTGTCTCAGCATCACCACGGTTCTCTTTGATTATACCTAGTTAGTGTCTAACGGTTGAAGCTTTAGCGAAGAATCGAACACCGCCTGATTTCGACCAAGCGATACCAGTTAACAAATGGGATAGTTTTGTTGATTCTTTTACTATCGGATGTTTTACTTATTATACGATTTCCATTTTTAATGTCCCATAAATTTTGCTTATAGATACTAAAATGCAGCGAACATCTCGCTCTTTTATCATTTAAAAGGTTTCTGTATATTTATTTCTTGTAATTCAATTTCTGATTTTTATTTATTAGTAATGTCTGAAACTTCGTATTTAATTAATTTAATCAAACTAAAGACCGAGACAAAAATTGAAAGCTGTTTTTAATTGCGCAGTCACAAAACAAAACTTGTCGGCATCATTTCAGTTGATAACATAATTGCGCGTGTAACCGAATTTATAGAGAACTTTGGATGATACTGACATATTGGACTTTATTGCAATGAGCTAAGAATTTCATATCAACGACTAAAATGTTAAATTGAAAGGAAATGCTAATAGACAACTTTCAAAATAATCATTGCCAGTTTTATCATCTCAAATTGATTTAATGGTATCGGTTTATTTATTACCAAAAAAATATATATTTGAGTACTCACTGATATTACTCTTATAACTTAAGATACCTAAACTACTTAATCCTATTCCTTATTAATCTCTGATCTCTTAAACTGGTATAAACGGAATGTATTGAATCTACGATTGTAAGATTGATTTATTACATATTTTCTTCAGGACACAAAGCTTAATTAAAATTGCATTCAATTCCGCAATTTATTCATATATTGTTCGCACACCTGCTGCATTGTAGCCGTCTTACTCCGTATACAGGAATTATCTAATGAGCATCTAATAAGGATTCACCAGATAGCTATCTCACATTAAAGTTTAATAAACGCAGTCATATTTCAAATCAGAACACCATTATGCTGTCATATTAAGATTTATTAGTAGTACTTGCTAGCGAATATAGCTTTGATGAATGCTTCCAGCCTTTATCATAAAGGATGCCTTATACCTTTGAAAACATTATAACCAATATATTTCTGAGTATAATAGAACATCCTGTTATTCCTTCTTACCTTGATAAACATAAACAAGTCACAGAAAGTATGTAGGTAAAACAATAAATATTAGTAATCATTGAAATACGTAACCTCAATCATGCTGAGCTCAATACCATGATATTTTAATAAAATAATTCTAACAAATGACTAAGTAACGCAAATGATTCACCAAATAGTAATCCAAAGATCTTACCTGTATACCCAGGAGGGCAATCGCATTCATAGCTGTACAATGACGTAAGCCGACATGTCGCTCCATTTAAACAAGGGGCGGAGTCACAGGCGGCTGGTACTCTGATTTCACATAATGAAGCACTGAATCCAAGAGGGCAGTCGCATGCGAATGATGGTGGAGCACCTCCAGCACCAGGTCGCACCCTGCACGAACCGCCGTTTTGACAGCGAGGACTTGATTCACTGTGGCATGGGTTCAGATGCTGACAAAACTCGCCGGCGTAACGAGATGTACAACTGAAACAAAAAATATCGGTGAATATTCAATATATATGCAGTACCATTATTTCATCCTATTTGAATGTCCGTAATAAACCAGCTATGAAGCTGAATGGGTCTACAATAAATGATTGTTTTGTCGATAAGATACGACAGCTGAAAGAAGCGGAAGTAAACACGTACATAATCAATCTAAATGACTCAGTTAAGATAAGACAAATAGATTCAAAGCCTTGTGTCAGTAATTAAATAGTTGTATAAAATTTACGTGCCCTAATTCCGCCTTAAGATGCAAACCTTGTACACGCTAAAGTGGCTTTGTTTCAGAGCTACCTGTACGATACTAAACATACATCGTATAAACACGCTTGAGCCACTGTAGGTGAGCACTATCCTGCTCGCGCTGGACGACGCCAATAAATAACGCAGATACGTCGCGACACGGCACCGTGACATGCGCCTGCGCCTCGAGCAGCTTTATATTCTAAGTCACTTATATTGTATTTTATAAAACTGGGTATTTCTATTAAATAGAGTTAAATTGGAGGATGTACGTACATTTAAATTATTATTTTATCATTCTATATTTAAATGTTACTAATATAATAATATTTGAGATCATATAATTGTTTCAATCATTTTTTTTATCCAATATGTTGGATGAAGTCATTAAAAAAACAATGTTCCGTAAAACTATTAATAAACTACAAAACATGTACCAGGGCATTCCGTCATGCACCAAAGAAAGTGAAATGACCTTTATATTGACAAGTACTTTAATTTTCCAGCTAAGTAGTATTTGTAGAGTTAAGTACAGTTGGATGTAAGTGTTAATTTTTCAATATTGAATGAGCAAATGTAAATGAAGTTTTATTTTCTAAATATAAATGAATTCTTGAAGCAAAAATTTAATTTAATAGTCATTTAGTTCAGTAATAACAATATTTATGACTACAATATCGATCTAGCGGCGGGATTCCATCAAGTTCATAGATGCAAAATGTTTTCATGAATCCACTTGAAAGTGGGAACCTGTATACGTGGGCAGCTCACGCCTGCGCCCACGCACTGACCTTAGCATCAGCCGGGTGGTTGCACTTTTCTCATATTGTTCTGCGAATTTATATAGGCTATTTAACATAATGCTTTTGTACTGATGATATATTGATACACTTGTGTTGTTTGTTATGTTAATTTATCAAAAACTTTAAAGAAATATAATCTTTCAATTATAATTTTTGATAACTTTGTTGAGTGCTTTTCTGTAAATACATTTTTTAATACAAGATTGAATCATTTATAATGAAGTTAATTACCATAAACAATTCTGCAATGTGGTTACAAAAAGATGACACCAAACAGCTACTGGCTAACCGTGATTATCTTTTAAACAATGAGTACTCGTGAAAACACGCCTTTGTTTAAGAGAAGAATGCTTTTATAGGAGCTAAATCTTCATTATAAAGTGAGCTATAAATTATTGTTGAACCTATCGATGAAAAAGGGAGAGATCTAGATGAAACTGGACCGCTGTGCGATGATAAAGTAGACTATGTTAGTGTGCTTAACTAAGACAGTCTCACTCGGTTGTTAGTTTGAAAAGGGTTGGCAAGGTTTGTGTAGGGCAATAATTTATTTGAGTCGACATGAGATCCCGTGTCGTTGAGAGCGAGCTAGCGCGCTTGCAATAAATAAATAGCGTTGCGTGTAACTGTTTGGATATTCGATATTCTGTAACGTTCGTGAACTTTAAAAGACAAATTAAGTGTACTATTGGAAAACAAGGTTTCTATTTGTTTCACGATACCGTTACAAAGGGTAAAATTAATATCGTATTTTCAATACTGTGATCACTTCTAGAAATAAAGAATTTAAAGTTTAAATGTCGACATTGTTTTATAACACCCATTTTAAATATTTTTAAGGAACACAACTATCAGGACCGTTTTTTTATTAAAAGACAGAGATCACGTGACAATTACTCGAATTATTCTAAGAAGCGAGTGAAGCATGTCGCCGGTTATCTGATGCGCGACGCGCGCTGACAGCCTGCGTGCGCATACGCATACTGTGCAATTTTATCTTGAATCTTTAAAGGTACTAATACTATTATAGACTTTAAAGCTACCTTACTTTATTAACTAAATACATTTTTCGTAATAAAGACAAAGATTTGTACCTTTGACAGAAGGAACAAATCGATCAATAGATATATTTTCAATAAAAATAATCAAGTGGATATAATGTCAATAAGTCATAAAAATATCTATATCTATTATATCTATAGCTTTCCAAATTCGATTGAAATTTATAAATTAATTCAATTGACTTTCAATTTGTAACGAAACTAAAGACTGTATAATATTATATCTAGAAAATCTAAATTGAATTATTTTCCGGGCCAGTCCGGATTCCAAACCTGATTCAAAGACAAGGTCACTCTCGTAAACTTCTACGTCATGCGTGGCCATTATCAATTGGAAATGATGAATTTTCAAAAATAATAAGTAAAACAGGATCTATCTATATCTATTTATATTTAGATTACGCTTAGTAGGTACTAGAACGAGACCTAATCACACATGCACTTACATAATATATTTAAAATATTGGATCCTGATTTCTCAACATCCCATGCTTTTTATACCTTTGATGGAATTCAGCAGATGCCGTAACGTGAAACGGTTTTTGTGATATCCCACTTTCTTGCTGAAGCTTTACAAGTAAAGATCCTGTTTGCATTAGGAGTGTCATCGCATTGCATCGCATCGCATATGGAAAGACCGTTACTTCCAAGTGAGAACATTTTTATTATAAGATCTGCGATTAGTTCCCTTGAACTGCTAATACTATAACACTTAAAATAAATATGAATGGATGCAGGAAATATAGCTATAAATGTCATTCAGATATATTTCTGCATTCTTAATTCAACTTTTGTTGATATATTTTTCCTTTAATATTCTTTCATATTATTTTTCAATAAATTTAATTAATTATGTAATTTGTGTTGCTAATTTAATTTAGTTAAATTATTGTGATGTTTATTTAATAAAGGCATATTTTTAGATATATAACAAAACTTTATAATATATAAGAAATGAATGTTTGAGAGCGTCTGTGCGGTAAGTTTATTGAAAAATCGATCGTAACTTAAATAAGTTTCTCTCTTAATAGATAACCTAAGTCATAAAAGGTAGTACCGGTAGTTTGAACCGTAGTTTATTATATCGACATTCAACGTCCACGGTCAATAAGTCTTAAGGACAATTTATCAATGCTCAGACAAGAATCAACAAGAGAATAAATATGACAGTTTGAGAATTTCCAATACAATATCTGTTACAACATTCGTATTTCTAGCATCAGATCTAGTTCAAAATTATGCAAATAATCATCCAGGTTCGCTTGACCATGTTAGACTTCTGCCTCCCCACTACTGTAAATCTTAAAGGTTGTAGACATTAGATGATAAGAAGACTCACGAACTAAGTAATCGACGATATAAGAAAAGCTGAAGATTTTTACTCCGTATTACCTCACTTTACGAGAATGTCCTAGACATAATGTTCATAATAAAATAGATAGCATCGCTTTAACTGTTGTTATAATGGCAATTAAATAACTTATAACTTTAAAGGGTAAAACTATTTATAAGCACATAAATTACAAAATATATTGTATATATCATGTACTCCTAAGTTAACAAGGGAAGTATGTGTAGTTGATTGGACAATATATTCTATTTAAGAAATGTGTTGAGAGTATGTGCAGAAGTGCAATCAAATAAGTAGATCACTTGAATTCGCTGTGCGATTGGGCGAGAGAGCGGCGCAGGCGCAGCGAGCGCGGTGCTGGGCGTGGCCTCAGTAGCGGGAGGGGACGGGTGACCGAGATTAACTTTGACCTGAAGTTTATCTATACGGATATTAATGTCCTGTGTACTGTACTGTATAGGGCAGAATAGCAATTCCGGAAACTAGAACTATAAGTAGACGATAATAGAACCCTTTACATAAAAGTAAAACAGTAATATCCTTGAATTGAACGTTTGTACATTCTTCGAATTTTATTCACTGTAAAAGTAGCTATTATTTTTATTTTTAACAATTAGATTAACGGAGGAAAACGACAAAAATATGACAAAAAATCTGAAATAATACAGCAAGCATACATGTTCATATTCTTTTTCAAAGTGTACTTTATTAACTCTTCCCGAAATCCAACCTATATTTACGATCTACTTTAAATATTAAAGTACATATTAGCTGAGAGATAGATTTTCCTTTTCATTCTGCAAATTTGAATCTACAATAGGACTTATTGTTCCGGGACTATTAGGTTCTTATGATCTGATAATATTCTATTAGTAGAAAATGATAAAAACTAAAACTAAACTAAACTAAAAGCAATAGTACTATTACTATATATTACCAGTTCTAAAACAGTTCCGATAGTAAAAATAGTAACATATGAATCCCCAGAGACAAGCGGTGATGAAGAAGTGTTCTAAAACATCGTATGCATTTTTATAAACGCTTAAATTATTCTAGTCATAAGTCATGCTCTAACTTAACAAAGGGCAATTAGTAATAAACAACTTGAGCGCACACGCATCGGAATTAACCAAAATGAAAATATGGCTGGCTTATAAATGATCTATGAAATTAACCGCCTCGGGGTCTGTCGGATCTTGCTTTATACAGAATATTGTTTAAGGATAATTATTGTAAAGTGATAATTTAAAAATAATAATAATTAAATAGTAGTGATATTTAAAATTACAGATTTTGTTGTTAGAGAAATAGACCTTTGCAACTTAGGATTCGTCACAATAGATAAGAGCTTAATGAAGTCAATAGGTATAGTTCCTTGTTCTTGGTCCATGTAGTTAACATAGTTAAGTTAAGATTTTGGTGATAAGGGCCAGGTGTAGATACCGTGTAAGCCACTAGCAACGCCAGTGATCAAGGCCGAGTCGTGCCAGTCACGTTATCGCCGGATCAGACCTGCGTTTTAGGAGAAAGGCTGCTTCAAGGCAACTGTTTAGCCAAATTTAGACAGAGATTTAGATATCGTAAGATCCTTGTTAATTACATTCAAGTTATAGTTCTTTTAATTTATTTAATAAATTAAGATCGCAGTAGTAACAAGATACGGTTTAGTTTTACCTTCATCATCATCTTTTTTGAATAAAAATAATAAATAATTTATTTAAAACTTTTGCATATATTTATAATATTATTATTATAATGTTAATCAAAAATGCACCGTTAAGGCATTTTTATCTTAAAGTAGGTTTTACTATCACCTCCGGAAGATGAGGCGTGGGCGTGGATACACCAAAAACATTTTATACTTTTAAATAATGCACAAAGCGCGTCAGTATCGGCGCACGCGTTCCACGTTCCCACGCGTCCACACACGCGCACGTGTCTGTGTCTACGCGCGTGTGTGTGTATGAGCTCGTGTGCTCGCAGCTTGCGTACTGCCCATAGAGTAAGACTATAGGAATTTACGTTCAACGTTGTTGTTCTTGCGAACTTATATTTTTTTTAGAACATAACATGTGGTGTCTTTATGATGTCTTATCCAAGAAATATTAATAATATATTATTCTATGTAACCATTTTTCTGATGCGAATTATACAGAGATGACAAAAGTTATAAGTGTGGGTATGTAGGTTTTTTGAAAGTCGTAGTTTAGTCTATGGCATCCGCATCCGCCGATCCATTGAGCAGCTGTGGTGGTAGATGAGAGGCGCAGTAAACTGATCAATCCAAGGTGACACAGCATTACAAAGTACAAATTGTTTGATATGCAATAGCTACAATGGAACTGGTTCATTGGTAGACATCCTGAATTATATATCGCCTATACTATATATATAGGCACTATGAATACAAAATATGAGGATGCAAAATGTGTTGTTACAATGAGGATACAAAATTTATTTTTGAACATCAAAATGAAATTATAGATATGCAAAGTTTGATTGCTGTAAGGAAAGTCGACTGACGTGTTCTGGAAAGTAAGTCGACTGGAATAAAGCATGAAAAATATTGTGAAAATTTATGACATGGATACCTGTAACTCGTACACTTTGACGATTGCTTCTACCATAATGAGATAAGCCGTCATCACATTACGTTTCATTATCGTCCAGTTTAAACAATTCTCATAGTTTAGGGGTAATGAACCTTTTGTTCGTCGTTGTTTCGTGAGACTATCTTTTATTACAAGTTTCATGATAACGGGACCAGTCGTTTGCGGGGTGTTTGATTTTTTATGTTTATTTAAATGTCATTTGAAAACAAAGTGTTTCGACACCGTGTTTTTAGAAGTGGAATAAATTAACAATATAAAACATTAAATTACTTGGTTGTATATGGGAATACATTTAAAGCATCACAAGTGGCTAAAGCTGATAATCGATATGTATATCAAACGACAATTGAACAAAGCGTGGGTACATTAACACCTTATGTCTAAATTACTGCATAAAGGGCCGATTATCTTCGGAGAGACATCAATTCAATGGGACCCCATCGTCCAATTGTACGCGACGCGAAGGTCTGGGCTTCAACAATATAGAATTATTATCTATAAGCGAGGATCAAGTTACAGAATACACGTGCACCGTGCAATCGACGCGCCCCTTCACATTAGGAGATATTTAAAAATAATCTTTGTCAAATGAATAATAAGGTTTGAATTTACTTGAATGAGATCAGTGTTGCTAATATTTGGATATTATTTTACGAGCACAATTAGAAAGTTTAGTTTAATTTTCATCTCAGCCATACGCTAATTCTGGAACATTGAAATAAATTATCGTATTAAATGCTATATTAATACAACATAATTAAAGCCTTGAATGAGATTAATAAAATCATTTAGCAGCATCAAGAATTGCGTTAGAGCTTGTAATGCGATCGCTCTGATTGATGGTACCGTTTGATCAACACCATATGTTACGCCTGAGAAGGTTTTAAAATGAAAAAATGTTTTTTTCACCGCAATTGGATGAAATGAAATTTATGATGTTGTAAATTTTGAATAAATAATAGGTGTGGAGAATATATTGGAAACCAATCAAGCAAGTGACAGAATTATGGTGGCTGAGATACAAAAGACAATCAAGAAATATGGAGACACTATCGATTCTCAATCAGCATAAATATTAAAATGGGCGGAACGCATCTTAATATGGTGATGAATATATGAATGATGATGATGAATGAAAGTTATATAGCCAAATAATTTGTAATTTGAACGTACATACCGTAACATGGCTGGCTTTTTTTTAAAGGATTTTGACCTATAAAAATTTCCTTCCTTGAGTTCTGTGGCCAGCCCTTCCCAGGTTTGTGACAAACACTTTTCCGAACAGATTGTAGTTTTGACAATGAAGTGTTTTGTAAAGAACTTCCAACTTCCAATGAAGAATTTTGTTTTTTTTTTAAGTATCTATACGTTTAATAAGCTTATGTCTGGCTTTATGATTCTCAAGTGTCACATACTAATGCGTTGCCGATCTGTTGTAGGCAATTGCATTTTTGGCACTGCCAAAAAAGAAGAATGATATACAAATATGAGCAGCTAAGACGAGAATTTGAGATGCATGTGCGGGGATTTATTTGCCAGAGAAAAATAAACGCATGTGACTAAATGTCAGGAATAGTGAAACCAAGTGAATGGTGATACTCATTTATAGAGGATAGGAGAGAAAATTGAAAAAAGACGTGACGCCCTACATAAGTTCTACGGGATAAACATACTGCGTCACACCTTAGGCAATTTGAACCTTGAATAATCTTAAGTGCACTAAGAATCCAAGGAAACTTATTTCAAACTCAAATAGCATACCATTTATTTAAATTAATTAAATTAAAATTTATCGAACCAACATATCGATATGAAACGTAGATATATTCTAACATTAACAATCCTTATAATGAATGTCGAACATTCAAAACGTTATCATTTTAGCAATTATTGCACTCGATATCAGAGATCGTGATTATGGTGCGACAAACGCAAGGCATACGCGCCGATGTCGGCGGCTCTTGCAGCTATAAATCTTGGTGCAGGGGACGTGCGCAGTCCTTTATTATACCAAGACATGATTGCCCTCGAGCGCTCGCCAACAAAACGAACGCTTAGTAACGAGCGGACTCGAATGCGACCATATTTTTTACTTTTGCCTTTTCGCCAGTTAGAACGCTGACCCAAAGTCCAAGGTTAAACATAGAAGACACGCCACTAAACTCAGTCTATGGCGACCGTAAACAAACGGATAGTGATACGACTGGAATACAAATTCACTGTAAAACACATAATGTAACAATTTTTATTGTTAATTCCAAACTGTTTGGAAATACCAAGGTAACGCTATCAATAAATTATTTTTTTATATCATATTGGCCTTCAAGTTTTTTATAATGTAACTTGTAATGATTTATTAAATATATCAAAAGTTTTTTGACAAGATATAATAACTTTATAAAGATAACAAAGTAAGCAAAAATGACCCCGAAAGCACGACAGATACAAGAGAATAGAACGTAAAGACATGACATCCGGGTGCTAGTTCAGACTACCATCAGAGCAAATTCAAAATGGAAACATTCAGTTTAATCTCATATAGAATCAATGAGATCGACTCCGGGGTCAGAGCAACATGCTAAATGGTGCAACTACTCGGGTAGTCTTTATAAAATCAAGTCGAAACTACAATAGAAAATGACTTGTCTTTCTGTATTAGCATAACCATTGTTTCAGAGCATGTATCTGCTATAATTAAAATGCCGCATCGTCCCACACATTTCTTCAACAGAATACACAACAGTTTGATAGTAAATTCTTAATATAATATTGTATATCTCTAAATATATATATAAAGAAAACGTATATAAGTAAATATAAACTATTTATTGCATCTTAACTTAGTATTTATTGCTAAATTTTATAATAACTTGTTAGTAAAACTTGTTTTAATACTTCGTTAATTGAATAAACATTTATTTAATACTTTTTATTAAAACGATTTTAAGGACCACAACTAAGTGAAATATTTAAGGCTATTTTAAAAAGTAGGTTTAAAAAACGTATAATAAGATCCGCATCGAATAACTCAAATAACGACAGAAACGCAACAATCGTGTTTGTTTCAACATAGAATAGCGCAATTTTCTTACTTACATACCCTTAGTAGTTCAATCAAAGCAAGTCTAATATCTATTTTAGTCCAATTTCGGAATCCAATCTCCGTAAGAACAAACCTCTGTTACGGGTTTGTGGGAACGCTCTCTCGTGCCCCGAGGCGAGTTGGCCCTCAGAGCCCGTCAAAGATTGGCTCGATCGCCCCAGGGTGTACCACTAACCACCGTTCTCTCGTCTAACGTTCGGGAGTTTAGCGGAATGTATAAATTTTGAATATTGCGTGTTTTAGTTATTTCGCTCATATATGACTAAGATGATATTTCCAGATAATGCTCTCTGAGGAATGTTGAAGTTTTGTTTTTACTGTTTACAAAATTCAACCGTTCAGGAGGAATTATCTGTTTGTTCAAACCACTGCGTTTTTATTGTTTAAGAATGGTTAAGTCCAATCAGTACCTACTTTAGCTATTATGATTAACCACATATAACAAGGTATACAGAGCTGAACACGGTAATTGTATATACATTTCACTTTGATTATAGTGCAACTCTATGTAAGTTTGTATACATTCTATTTTCTTTATACAGAAAACCTACTTTATCATAAAAGTTTTAATTTATAGTCATATAAATAAAGATAAATTATATCATTAGGATCATATGACATACACAATAAAAAATATTTAAAAACCAATTTATGAACTTCAATAGCATTATTAATAAATACTAATCACTAATCCTGAGACAAAAAATATTATAAACGACCCTATTAAATTTATTGATCAATTTAAATGATAATTTCAATAATAATTAGTATTTATTGATTACTTAAGTGTTATAAAAATTTAAGATAAGTAATAAGTTCTTTTATTTTTCGATTTGATCAAGTATAGTGTATGCTTGCGCATGCGCAGCCTCGTAGGCGATGCACATGTTAGATTTCGCGATAAGGATCTAATATGACTCCTGATCACCGATCAACGGATAAAGCTTCTGATTTTATCTCAACAGACGACAAGTTTTGTTCATTACAATAATTTAAATATATATTATAAAGTATTTATTTCGTTTATAATATTAAAATAATTGTAATGACTGATTAGTCTATGGGCAAAAAATCTATAGAGTTAAAATTTTAATTTTAAGTTTTTAAGTTTTGTCCATAAAAGAATATTATTCGAGGATTCAATTACAGATGAAAGTTTTGTTTTCAGGATTCTGGCAAGGTTTTGTAATTTTACCTACAAATATAATGATTAATATTCACTACTCACTTAGTTTTATTATAATATTTAGTATGTTATTAGTATGGGACAATTGAAAGTGCTTGACGCTGAACAAGACATAAGACCTAAGTTTTGATTGTCTTCCACAATGTTAACAAGGTCCTCATGCCCTTAGACACGAACAAATCATATCAAACTAGTTATGGTCACTCGTGATGTAACGACTAGGTATGCAAATTGTGCGCGGGCGCAGGGTCGATGACCGCCATGTTTGCTTCGTCCCATTGGCTCCGCAGAATCGATTTGTAACGTGCTCTCGGCGAGATAAGGTCAATGCCGAAGCGTCTTTCATCTGCTACCGATTTCTTGTTGAAGATGTTTTATATCATTATATACTTTTTTCATTTTGATTAATGGATATTGACTTGTTTGTTCTTCCACTGGTTTAATAGCTGTCTTCATCTTGTTTATTAGAATGATTGAGAAGCACTTCAAGAAGCATAATAGTATTTTATCTATTATATTAATTAACAAATAAATACTACTAATTTAAAAACTACATCTGACGCTCCTCCGTGTTTGACCCGCCCCGTCTCAACTATCGTAATTATTAGGTAACAGTTCTTTCTATATTAATTAACCCCTTCAATCTGAACAACGGTACCCACATACAAGAAAATAATATTCGATACCAAACTGAATAGTTCGGTGCTAATTTGCGTTCCTATTAGCAGCTTAATAACTTTTACTTCAGATAAAATAAATGGATGTTTTTATTCAAACTAATCAGAGAATAATTTGAGAGTGTCCATACAATTAAGTTATGAACCGATGAGGTCATAAAACCCACAGTCGTATAAAAGCCATCTCTGCATTTGTCCGTTCAGGACCGATTGGTGCAGCGAACGAGTTTTTTTTTTTTTTTGAAGCAATAAAAACTGTTAATGGATCAACAATAATAAAAAGAACCGAACAAAAAGCCGCAGACATATTGAAATCTTTATACCCACCTGCGATATTTCATATATCGATCACAATAGCCTTATATTGTTTTATTGCAATAATTTTTTTCCAAAACTTAACGACATGATCACCAAGGTCAGGATTAATATCTTGAATTAACGATTCACGGAGCAGCTACCATTGCATGGTCCTCAATATAAAAACAGGCTTTACTTCAAGTATAAACCGTTGAAACATAAACTTTTAGAGTTCTCTTATTGTATTTCTCATTTAAAATGATAATGGCATATATTTTTTAAAGATAAGAATATTTTTTTCGTTCCAGTAACACATCTGGACAATTAAGTCTGAAGATATCGCGGGGATTTATTCAAATGAAGCAGTAATCCCACTTACCACGTTTTATTTTTACGAATCACGGATTGATAAAATTAAACTTTAGATGAAATGATAAAAACAATATATTTATATATTAAAAATGTTATTAACACAGTATGAAATATAAATAAAAGTCTTGTGAAATTGTATTACATTAAAATATAATGAGATATCAAAAAGATAGCAAAGTAAAGAGTGAGGAAAGTAAAGAATTTGTTTTATTAATTATCAAACTTGTTTATAGTGTTGCGTGAGAATGTATGGGTTTCATACATTCATGGAATCTCGTGATGGTGAAATTAGTTTATAGAAAATCTTGTACGACCAATGCTTACTCGCCTTATTAAAGAGTTTCGTTTGCTACAAAGCGTTGCAGCAAATACCACATCAGCTTATATTGTTTATAGAAATTTTCTTTAGAATATCTGATAATTTCATAGAGAGAATAATTTAATTAGTTTGAATAATGATAAAATTTAAATAATTAAATATATTAATAAATTAAATATTAAAGCTGGTTGTAATTTGTCTATGACTTTTCTTATCCATCATTCAGGCAGACATGTTTTATTTTTCCTCCCCATGTCTGTCTGTCACTCAGGCCGTACATTAATATGTCAGTAAATTAGACGGATTTTGATTTATGGCCACACCTACTTCTGATTCCGTTGGCCTATATCGTTCTTCATTACCATAATTACCTTTGTAATTAAAAATCAAGTTATAAAAGTTACCGTACACTTCACCAAACATATCAAACTGCTTTTTCTTATCATACCGTAAAAAGTTTAAAAAATGTCACCTTTTCAATGGGAATATTTAAATTTCAAATGGCATGATAACAAGCAATCAGAGTTGCGTAGGCGCAGCTTGCACCTGCCTGATAGATTGGGTCACATCTTGTTCAGTTTAACAGTATTAGTACCAGATTTGAGTCGTTACGATTAATAAGCGTAGTCTTCTCTTTAGGGTACCATTAACTTTATGGACTTCATTTAAAAATAATTATATTTAACCTGAACATTTAATAAGTTAAATTACAGTTTATGGCAGTACTAATTCGAGTACATACTCAATCGAGCATGACAAGTCAATCAATGCTCAAAGTTGTGTTAATAAATAAAAAAACAGTTGTAAATTTTAATCCTACTATTGATCATGATATAATACTTGAAGTCATCGAGACCAGATCAATGGACTTGGATGAACTTGGCCAAAAAACCATGAAGATTCTTTAAATAAACATTCATCGAAATGGATTCGAGACTTCATCTCTAAGTGTTTACTTAGTAACAGTCCGCTTTGAATAAATCGATTTCCAATGAATCAACTGCGAGCAAACAAAAATCTACCTTGGCAATCAAACATAAAATGCACTACTCATCGCAGATAACCAATATTTATTTTCAATACTGTTGGTTTAGAAAATTAGATTCTATGTAGTTAGCCTGATGGTTCTTTTTGGGTTGCAGAATATAAATAATCCAATGATATACGCTTTGTTGTATCAACTGTTAACTTGACTCTGAAGCGCCGGAGAAAGAATTATAACTGAACTATGAGACTAGAGCTACATTCAATTCCTTTGGTATAATTTGTTTTTCTTTTAAAACATGATAATGTAGAGATGATTTTGAAATTACTTTGTAACATCATTCTGGTTGTGAGGTTATTCCAGTAATTAAATGAATTTAAAAATCATTTGGGATATTGTTCAGCCGCTGACCCTGTCCATCGATCAAGTCTGGGCGTGTCAGTCTCAGTGTATGTAAAGATATTACAGGTAATAGCAGGTTAAAGAACACCTCCGAACAATGCTTACGATCTGTTCTTTACGATTGCTATTGTAAAATTTAAACGTCTGAATTATTTTAAACTAAATTTGTCTGGCGTCTTTGCATGCAAAATTAAATAAAAAAATTGTCTTGTAATGTAATGGTCATCTAGTACTAAATTTCATTCAAATCTGTTAACACGTTTTGCCTGATTGAGGAACATACATATTAGTTAGATTAGAAAAGAAATTTTCCACTTACCGCATCTAAGCATTCATGTTTAATTTCAAGTAAGCCAGTTTTAAAAAGATATTCCAGTGATTGATGACACTACAAACAATATCACACCGCTCCAGACTCTAATTAGGAATATTAAACAGCTGCACCGCGTTCTGATGCATCTCTTTAACGGCTTCAGCGTTAAGTACTACTAAATGTCACGATATATATTTATTAGACCCTTCCTCACTTACAACGTCCTCTTTCACTTGACAAACTTCTTCATTCCATTTTGAATGTTAATTGACTTTACTTCTCATACTTTCGATAATTATATTTCCCTATCCATTACTCAATGGTAGCGTTCTGATAAGACCAAATAGAAATGTAAGAGAAATATAATTTAGAATCATTTCATTTTATCTTTGAGTTAATTTCATTATATTATATATATTAGAAAGCCTTTACTAGCTATTAAATCTGAAAAAGCAACTTTTTGATACATAAAAATGTTTGGATTTAGGAATCGTGTACATACATTGGATAAAACCATCAGATATGTTTCTTAAAAAGCGATTTCTCAAGTCCACTGTCCAATTAGAAGTTGTATCTATTGAATGAAATTCTCAATATATGTACAAACACGAGTTTGTTATGACTAATGACCGAAACGGTGATTATTATCCATGTGACTGTGCAGATTTCGACACACACACACACTTCTGTCATGTACCTTTTTAACGGACAAAATGTCTTATTATTGTTTATGCCAAAATGAATACCAGATTCAACACTGTCATTAATATTATGGGTTATCCGGAGACAGTTAGAGGGTTTGGAAGGCACTCGAGCTATTTTTCTAGGCAACTAACAGCAGTACTGTAAAGTATTCAAGGTAATGCTTGGAACCAGTAACCTCAAAGTGTCTAAATAACAAGATTTTCAGAAATTATTCGTTCGTGCGTGTATAAATTGAAGCTCTATGTAAACAGTACGAGCGGATTAGTTTCGCTCGCCGGTGATCTAAAATTTAAATTGGGTTTCTTTGGGCTTATTTTTTGTTGGCAGGCTACACCCGGGAACGGATTAAATACTGTTTTATTTGTCCATGATATTTAAGATTTATGTTTAAACTATTTTCGAGATTAGAATTTCTTTATTCTTTTTTAGAATGTGATAATATAACGGTTGTTATAACAGAAACACACCATCAGAATTACAGCATTAACATAAATGGATATGAATGTATAATTACAATAATTTATAGAATGATCGTGTTCTCAGTTCTGCCATTTACTTATCTTGATAACTATTAATATTATGCTACGTTTTAACAAAGTCCTACAATGATATACGATAATTTTATGATTTGTGCACATAACATTAAGATTAGACACGATTTAAGCCTGAAGTCTTGGTAATAATAAAAAAGTATAAGTTACCTAATCTGGTGCTCGCGACTTCGTCTGCGAGACGGAAGTACGATAAAGGTTCAGAATATTGATTGATTCAGATCAACTGATCGAACCCTTGAAGGAAACAGCAGTACTAATCTAACTTGATTAATTCTTATATTTAATCCAATGTATTAAATAAAATCAACGAACAAACAAACTTTCATCCATCCATACAAACCTATTTATACATCAATTCAACCATACATACATTCATTCTCACAAACTTGCACGTTTCATAGCTGTAGGATGCTCGCATTCATATATAATATATGTTCATAATACTATAAACCTATAGCATTGTGTGACTAAACCCAATGTAAAGCCGATGCACTATTGTTCAAAGTTCAACTGGCCAGATAGATACAAGGAATTTTGTAACCATAGAATATATCATTAAAAGTATATAATATTTCTGATTATTTCTTGGATTCCAAGGATAACTATAAAATTAATATATTTAAAGAGAGTTATAGCAGCTTTCACTAATATGTGCATGTTTTTGAAGCTGGTCGAAAAAGTTAGAAAGTATTTAGTTAGTTAACGGTAAGATCATTAGGGAGATTCGCAGAACAATACCGACTTGTCACGACGTTGAATGGAATCATAGCGTTTTGTCTTCTATACCATTGAGATCTTTAATTAATGATTCAGGCAGACCTCATTATGAGAAGACTGTTAGAATATATGATCTCTAAGGGTATTGATAATAAATCATAGCGAATTCTGAAGTGTGGTAAAAGCAATATTATCGGGTGTTAGATAATAGAAATGGTGTTGAACGTTCACGAGAATGAAATAAATATTGGAGGTGTACCGACGAAGATAGTAACATATAGAAAGACGAAAACAGACTTCCAAAAGTTTAAATCCTGGTCGACTACTTTTGAATTATTGTTATGTACTCGTAATTTAAATAGAACGAATTATTTATTGTTACTTATTTTGGTAGACCTGAATTGAGGTCAAATTAAAATATATATTCATTTATGAACCTTAATAAATTAGTTTCTCTTACTAATTCTTAGTCGCTGGTATTAGACAAAATATATTTAATATTTTTGCTTCGAAAATTTAATCCACTAAACTTCCAGACATTTTCGAGTGGATCATCTAAAAATCAATTTAATTACAGATTACCTACTATAACGTCAAGCCACTAATCATAGAGCTAGATTGAGCTATTCTGTGAGTTACAGTGATACAAGTAAGGACTTGTCCTGACTGCGTGATCTATTAAAGGTAATATAATGATGAAATACCCAAACACGATTCGGTGGATAATATATTTGTAGGATTTGTAGAAATATACAGCAGCCAGTAAAACCTATATTAAAAAGCACGAATATATTCGTCATGCACATCTCAACAAGTCGTGAGATGCTGCCATTATTTCATTAGACGAATAATTGATAGTTAACATTTTGTGATGCAACGCTGGATTGATAGCTCGTGTTACGCGTCAACTACGAGAATAGCTGTCTAAATAACATAACCCTGAGTGGTTGCGATGGGTTGTGGGTTCTTTCTTACCAGTGAAGTGAGTGTTCAATTTATCATTTTATAACAATGCAGTTACGTAAGTTGTTATAACAAGATGATTGTTGTTGAAATGCAAATTGCTTGATTTTTGTGAACGTAATATAAAAGGATAAATTATCATGGTTAATTGATTTAATGAAGCATTTTAGTTTGGCAGACTTACAGAGAACAAAAATAATTGGATTTATTTCTGCCCCAGTTATAAAACCGTGAACACATATGTGGTCTGACAGTTAGGAGGGCCATTAAGCAGAGGACACGATAGAGTAAAGCGGTTCAAACGAAACGTGCTCCACGGCATCGCGATAGGATGTTCAGGTGTTTTCACATATGAAAAATATGGCTAAGATATTTTCAACCTAATTTTAGACAAAGTAGGGTTCATTTTTGTGTAGTAGAACTTATTGAAAATTTTGATCTTTTAAGGCAAGTCAAGTTTATGGCCCGTTGTCATCAAGATTTTTCATATGATAGAATGACCTAAGACAAAAGGTAAAATGACACTTGGTTCACGGCCAGCGTTTACGATTACTTGGAAAATAAGAGGCAAAAGAAGTCTTTCTAAAACTGATAAGAATATCCATAAGCGACATGTGAGTTACTCAGACGAATTCGTAGAAAATATACAAAATATTTTACCATAAATGGTAAGAGCATATATCTATAACACGACTTGATAAATAGAATTTATAGTCATTGTAGAGTACTATCACATTATGTAGAAATAAAGATTGAGTGGTAATAAGAAAACGATACTGTGTGTGGCCTACAGATATTCAAACATCTTTATGCTTACGAATTGCCCATTACCGAGTATAAAACAGATTTAAAACTTCACTTCATTGCCATGAGGTACTCTGGTCTGTTTATGCTAAATACCCATTCAAACTTGGCCACATAAGCTCATAATATTTGCATGAAGAATTCTTCAAAAGGAAAGCAAACAAAAGGTAATGACTTAAGTCTAAAACCCACCAGAAGGCGCTCTTAGGTACAGAGATAGAATCGCGATTTATGGCCGTCGTGTTTTATATGTTATTATATTAAAGACCCGTTATGCTAGACACAAAAGATAATCAGATTGAGACATTAATAAACAGTCTAAATATAATGTTTTATATTCGCAAAATGTACTTAATTTACAATAAACAACAACTATTTCTATCCTTAATTCTGTAAGTTAGATTTTAAAACCTAATGTCACTTGCGATAAGGCTATAAATTATAATATTAAAATATAGACAGCAACAGAACGGCAAACAAAGTTCATCTGGGTACACGAGGCATTGTTTCTAATTCATCTAAACGAACCGGTCCCGGATATAATAGCACCACCAAAAGGGCCGCACTACGCATGCCTGCCCATCAGTCGTTAGAGAAATTCCAGCGAAAGAACTTTTATTTTGGAGCATTGAAAAGATTCCCAGTCAAAATTATAGGCAGACGTCCTTCAATATATGAATTCGGCAAAAGAACCGACATCCAGATTTTTCAAATTCAATCAATCTTTTGGGGAATGTACCTCTTTAACATATCTATGTCAATTGTGACAATATGATAATTGTGTATCTGATTTATTAATATTTATAAATGATTTTTGTAACGAATTGGCCATAATTTTAAACCAATCAACCAGTGTTCAATATTATGTTGCAAGTATCAATATTGTGACAGCGTCCATGTATTTTTGATCTAATAGAGACATTTGGATGAGATAGAAAAAATAAGATAGATTAAGCAAAAATGTGTCTGTTAAAATAAATCACACAAAACAGTAATTTAAAATAAATATTGCTTTCATGTTATTTTAAGGTCTATTTATAAACTCAATTTACAATAGATATAATACTCATCTCGCAGTTACAATATAAAGTAAAATAAACCGGTATCATATAATATTCTAGACAAAAAACTCTAAAGATAAATTCCGATTAAAAAGACCTGCACACAGAGGAAATTGTAAAACATTTCAATATATACACAATCACACTAAGACAGAACAAGAACAGTTCTTAAAAAAAGTCATTTCATTTCTCACGCTCATGCCAAGTCATCATCAAACGAATTTGAGGAAGTGAAGCTATTATCTTTTTGAAACCAAGTCAAACAAACCAAGAAGAGAATGGCTTAGAGACCCATTGATCTTTTTCTTTGGGTACCATTTACAATTTCCATCAAATTTATCTGTTTTTATTTGATGAGGTACCTTTCTGAAATATTGGAACCGTAAAAGTATATGACCTATACAAATGAACAATTTTAAAGTTAATAAAACAAATTTAGTACAGAAGTACCATCCAAATTATTCTTTCATGGCTATACAGAACCCTTCGGATTATTTTAATCACACTTTGCTTGTTTTTTATAGATAGTTCACTTGCGGCGTAACAAGGCAGCTTGCAGTTCGAAGGCAATATTTAAGTAATGCATTCAACCTCCTTTATTATAAACGCATTTACTTCTAATGGACCGCCTAGAAAGGACCAGGAGCCAATTTTATTTTTTGTATGAAAAAAAAAACTACTTAACTCGTAGAGTACAAGATACATTAATATATGTACCCATGTTTATTTGTATACGTAATATTTTTTTTAATTATTTTTAATTAGAATTCTGTTGTGCCTGCCAAAAACCTCTCCTATACATTAAAAGTATAGCTGCTATAGAATGTCTAAGTAGCATTAAGATTTTTGACCATGAATAATTAAATAAATAAATATTTGGATTGAAATCCTATAGAATTTGACTATTGAGTTGAAAATCTAAAATCACCTTCTATCTAATTTACTGGTGACACTCCAAAACCAGGTTGCCTAACCGTCCTTGCTACATTTCGACCAAACATCCATTACTTGGTTGCGCAAGCGCCGCTTCTCACACTTCTCTCGCAAGTCCGCGCCTCTAACTTATGTTCCAACCTTCCAACGTTTGTTTTATTAGATCCTATTTACTTACCTCGCCATCTATTATAATATTTCGTAATGCTCAGATCATTTAAATGCGGACAGTCAAGCTTATCTGAATTTCTAATCCCTTCTTAATGGCATTTTGTAATATAATTTAAGGAAATTATTGAAGTAATTTATCAAGAAGTTACACAAAAAAATCTCACACATTACTACACTTTATATACTAAATGTATGAATATGCCTATTATTAAACAAAACATCTCATTTTGAATTTGGAATACTATCATGAAACAAGAGTAACCTGTACTCAATGCAGTAATTACGACGCTTTACCAGCGTTTAGATTTTAGAGGGTACTTAGAGATAGAAATTGGTTTCAGATATGCCATTATCGATCGTAACCCAATGATTTTAGATTTTGAGATAATCGACAACCTTAATACCTTTTTCTAACTCATGTCCTCTTTTAGTATAATTTTGTTGAAATAATTATCATACATTATGGTGATCTTAGTTATATATAAGTAATGCACGGTTATGCACGGTTATGCAATTATGGAACGGGTTGTCCATAAATTTAATTATCGAAATCTTTCACCGATCGGTATAGTGCGCGGGCGCATGACATCAGCAGGATCGAGTGCGCCCGCCCACTTCCATTAGCCACGAGTCACTGATAGTAGACGCTAGACCGATCGCTAGACATCTTCACCAAATATAATAATCTTTAATCTCTGATACCCAAAAACCCCATTAGTAATTGCAGACGTTAAAATATATTTATTTTTTGATGATTTTAATAATAATAAATTGTAATGATACTGCCGTCTATTTAGTGTTATTATTCGGAAAAGTTGTTTTTAACTACTTATTTTAAATGTTTCTTTGTTTAATAGAACTAATGATATATAAAATGATTTAAATCTTATGTACCCACTACTCGAAATTCATGATTATTATTTAAGCTAAATATGTATTAAATTAAATGTTTTGAAATTTAATTTCCACTATCAATATGTAAAACTGTAAACTGTATACATAAAATACACAACTATAGCATTATCAGTAAATAAAAAATAGCAAAAAAAAAATTACCGTCATTATTTCACCGATACTAAACTACACGAAAAAAAAGAAAAGAAAATTAATTGACAAACAAAAGAGAAAAAACTACTGGACCGTTCTGTCTTAGCAAATTTATTACCAACTACCAATATACAGAAGAAAAAATATGTAAATTACTATTTTAATTTATATAAATTTGTATATTATTTTGGTGCAATGCTTTTAAAGCGATTGAAGCGCCTTCGCGGTCTAACAAGCGCCTTATACGATGCACGGGAGAGGACAGGATTTTAATGAGCAAACCAAATGAAAGAAAATCCGAACTACATAAGTACATTCGTTTTTACATTAAAAACATAATGAATGTTGTGAAACGAATATATTATGTTTTGATTTAAATCAAGTATGAGTTTTTTTTTGCATTATTAAGCTATTGATATCAAATTATTGTTTTGCTCTGAATTTGAAATCGACATCTTTCTGGTTTTAGCATCGAATCGAAAATACTTTTTGAGAAATATAAAACATCTAGTTTTTGAGAAACAATTTACATTTAAATGAAATATAATAAAATTAAATAAAAATTTAAATGAAATCTAATAAATTCAAATTCATAAAAAAGGTTCATTAAAAATGTATATGGGTGATTCTACAAAAATTGGGTAACTCAGTGTCATCAGTCGATAAATATGAAATAATGTTATATTTTATAGATTTTATATTTTATTTTGAAATTATGAAATCTCGTCTAATTTGTCACTCAATTTCTGATATTTACTTCAAATAGCAATTTTTTAAAAAGTAAAAGTATGCCCAAAAAGTCAGTCCTTTGGCTTGTCACAAGCCCAAAAACACTCAATCAATCGACTGTACATTAAATTGTACCATTAATTTAAGAAAAGTCAATATTTGGTAACAATCTATAATGTACATAACAATGTATATTACGTTTTTTATAATACAATAATCTCTACATTGTTTTTTAAAAAAGAAGAAACTTTGTCTTTAATTTCATTCGTCAGTCCTCTGTGTATTTTTCAAATTTGAAATTTGCGCCAAATAACAGGGATTCAAGAGGATAAACCTGTTAAATTTTAAATATTGGTAGTATCGTTAGCTTTGAACCCAGGCATTTCCTGGTAATCATTACAAAGTCAGTGCTATTGCGTCGGATATGACGTACTCTTGTGCCAATCCAGTCAAAAAATCAGTACTGTGGTAAATCATTATTTCCTTATAAATCTTAGTTTTATTCTGATTTTTAAATAGCGTACTATAATTTGCTTAAATGTAACTTGTTGATATTCAAAAATACGAAAAGAAACATTAACTTTAATGATAACCTCAAATTTATGCCTTTTTCATCAGTCCGTTGGCAACCGTCCTTTGGCGCCACATCACACGATATAAGGACTATGTCCAGGGTACTGATGTTTTTTCTTGTTTTTATCACTTCACTTTCATCCTTTATTTTATTCAGTATTAAAAATCATGGCGTTTATAAAAACAACAAATTTGACTATTAAAGATATTATATAAAAGAAAAGAGAAACTGAACCTTTCGCTTGACGAGAATTAAAAGCGACCACATCAAATTATCTGCATACAAGGAAAAACATATATATTTCACCTTATATACTAAATCAAAGATAATAATACTTTAATTTCTATTGTTTGTACATTATTTATACAATGTATATACTTTAAAGTAAAAGTGCCTAAAAGTAAAATAATGTTATTAAAAATGTCAAGACTGTTATGAATGTTGTGATGGTTTATTTCTCATAGTAATACATTTTTTTTTTAATTTTAACTTACTAAGCATTAGCATAGCATTTGTTTCTAAGAGATTTAATAAATGTCATATATTTCCTATGAATTTGTGTTTTTTATCAGTACTGTGTCACCCTCGTCAGTCCTCTGGCAGTCAAATTCTGAAAAATCTAAATATTTCAGAAAATTCTCTGAAAAGTGACTGGCCCGATTAGCAACAATATAGTATATAGATTACCTATGTTATAAACCCAAATTTGTATAATTTTAACATAAAAACTACAGTAAACAAAAAAACCCTAAAAGTTACCCAACTTTTGTAGAATCACCCATATGTAAAAAGTGTGACCTTTTACTAGAAGTGTGGAGTCCCCACTCCTCACTTCTAGTAAATGACCACATGTATGGTGATATTAGACGGTGTGAAGTAATATTAAACTTACCTTATAAGTAAAATACTGATGGACCTTAATGTAATAGAAGTAAAGTACACAGTATCCTTTATAAACAGAATGTTCTAAAAGTATGTATTTAATCTTTACAAATTATTTTTTTATAAAAAAAGATTAAATAAAAGTCTAAATGAAGTTAAATGACCTCATCAGGCAGCATTCATCCCAATGATTCATCCCCAAACCGACAATGCTCCAAAAATGATGGTTTTTTAACGCAATTAAGACCCTTTAATGTTAAGGGTTTCCCATCTGCCTCAGCGCCATTAATAGGAGAATATTATTATTCAATTGCATCTTTTCCGTTATTTTGTTGTTTTAGACTTTTATGGCACAAAATACACTGAATAATACAAATATTAACCTTTAAACTTCATCAGTTATTCATACACATATAGATAATAAGTAAAATAATGTCGATGTTCAAACGCAATTGAAAAAACTAACGTATTTTTTGTTAAAATAGAGTATCAAATGAGAACCCCAATTTTTTGTAGCCATAACAGCCATATGTTTGAAATTTATAGTGGTCTTATTGAAAATAAAATACATATTGTAGTTTACTATATTGATTACAATAATAAGTAGGAAAACCATTAAAGTTGAAATAAATTCAAGAGTTTAAAATACTTACTTGCAAAAATATTCTCCTCGCAGAGTTGAAAGACATGTTCCGCCATTTTTACACGGCGAGGGCGAACAGGACACAAAACCTGAAATTAAAAATCTTATTAATATTAATTGCTCATAATTGACAGATAAATTGATTTATTACTTTAAAATGATAACTTTATCAAGTAAACATTATTATTAACAGTTTTTTTTACATAAGAATGCTTATCAATTTAATGATTTATATCAAATTCCCGACACATTATGAAATAAAAAATTTACGTCAGATATAAATTCTTGCAAGTCAATAAACTCGGAGTGTTTACATCTTGTCAAAATTTACTTCCCACGCGCGTCCGTTTCAACTGTCAAGTTGTTTACAATGATAAGATTTGGTCAAAACTTAACAGGTTAGATTTTTAGTATCTATTGCAATTATATTAGTAATATTCTTGAAACGTGGAATTTCTTTAAATATAAATATTTATTAACACATATTGCGACATTTAAAAATGTTGTACCTACTACAGTAAAAATATAGTAGATTATAAAAATATATATATAAATAATCAAATGTATATCTAAATTCATACATACAAGATAAGCATTTTTTTTCAATCTTGTTTTCTCACACTAATCGGTTTTATACAACTTTCGTAAGTGTTATGCAAACTTACAGCGAAATTTAATAAACTTATTAGATTTTCCCACAAATGTATTTTTATTATTATTATATTTCAACAATTTTTTATCTACTTTGGTGGTCCGATTTCGAATCGATACATCGAGATTACCGTCATCTCGATTATAGCATTGATTACGTACATCCGAATAATTTAAATCGTCGGTGTCAGATGCAATCTCAATCCCAGATCTATTTTCATTTCTCTTAAGACGCCGGTCACATTTAACTCAAAATGTATTATTCATTGTCAAATTTAACAATTTAGATGCACATGAATAAAATGTACACCTTTTTGTAATTAAATTTTAATTTTAAAACCGCTTTCAAGTGATAGCGGTTAGTTAACTTCAAAGAATATAATGGAAATGAAATCGAATTACCAAAAACTTTGTCTGATTCTAATCAGACAAACGTATGTATACTTATAAGGTTAGCAAAACCTATAAATTGTCAGTTGACAATAAACAGTTTCAATTACAACCACCATATCGATTTTCAAATAGCAAAAAAAAAGATTAAATGATTTCAGTGCGCATTCCTAAACGAAAGCAAATGACTTTCGCAAGTCTGTTTTTAGCAACTACCCGCAGTTGGAACACCATACTGAGTTATAAACAAAAAGTGGACGAGCAAAGTTGCCTTACCAAATATGGCAAGCTATTGTTTTTTTCCGGTGCTGTCACCGACCTAAGCGAAAAGACTTCTCTGATGGATGTTTACCAGTTTTCTTAAAACTGCGGACATGAAAATAATGTTTCTGGCCTGCTTTCATGTTTAATTTAAAGATCCTAATATAGTCGACCCGAATTGTGTCGATGAGTCATTGATGTCTTCAATCATTTTGATAATGAGCATTACTAACAAATTTTGCATTGTATACGTTTGTGATCTTTAATTATTGTGTGCTACATCATTACCATGAACAAACGAACAAATATAATTAAATGCGTGTTAAATTTCACGTAGCTGCGCGTATCAAATTATAAACAACAAATACTAGATGACGCTGACCCAAAACCTACTCTTCACGAGATAACTAGCCGTGGGAACGTAATGATAAGGGTTTAAAAAATATAAAAATCGCCTACAAAACATGCTTCCGCGAAACGACTCGTGAGAAGTTGATACTACATCCGTTCGATTAGCATATTGATAACGTGTAAATCTACACTAAATTATGTTTCAAAATAACATTATGAAATATATAAAATTAAATGTATATTAACTTTAATAACAACATAAAGATTTCAAAACAAACACGATATGAAACAATGTCCATACTATAAAGTGGTTAAGATTTATTCCTTCCTCTCAAAAAGCATAAATCTCTTATACTCATTAATAAAACACAAGGTAAGTTCTTCACTACTTTATTGCAAGTGCGCTGTTTACAGCCGCGACTACAGATTTATAGCACAGGCTAAGATCTGTTTCTAGGATAAGTTTAGTGTCACAGCGCCTTTATATTCTGAGCCAGCAGGTTACTTATTTACTACGATATTATTAATTAGTTAAATTTAGTTTACTTGTAAGCAATTTAAGACAAAAGGATGTGTCTATCAAAGATTATTTAAAATAATAACTCACAGCCACCGCAAACCGCAAATTAATATTGCGTGATGTAAGTAATATTTAAAAATACAAAACCTTTTAGTTATTATCAATTTCACACCGAATAATATATTTGACAGTGCGACGTACGTACAATTAGCAAAGAATTTTAATCGCATATCGGTGCCTTGTATAAAAACTTTATTGAAGAGAAATTAATAAATACTCCTTTCTTTAAGTCTTAATTTAAAAATGTACAATAAAATAATTGTGAACAAAAGTACAAATACAAAAGTATGTTGACTAATAATAATTAAATAAACTAATTTGTCAGACAGTAAACAAGTTAGATAAGCTATGAATGACAAGTAATTAATGTTATAAAAGTTTGTACTTCTTTACTCAATATTTATTCATAAATGTTTCCTGCCACAGATAAAATTCAACACACACTACACTTACCAAATATTTTGAACTGAGTACATATTATTGAATCTATCTAGAATAAAATAAGAACAAGAGTCCTGTGTTGATAAACTGCATTTATCAACACAGGACTCGAGCCCACTATCTTTAGATTCAGTCCCTGACGCTTTACCAACCGAGCTATTGTGTCGTTTCTGATAAATTCTGTTTATATAAGTATATAAATATAAGTGAAATCCCTAATACGTTTATATAACATAATAAAAAAATAAAAATACTGTTATTCTTTTTATTCGAATCGTTTATAGTTTAGAAGACATCATTAAAACAGAGGTAACGGTTCATTTTAACTTTTAATTTATGGTAATTTAGGCTACCTACAGACGACAGTGGGTGTAGTGGTGCTTACTATGACATACTGTTTAATATTATCTGCCTAATCAATAATATCTGAAGTATGCTAAAATGTCAAATTAATATTAATTTATTTAAGACTAACTTCCTCTCTACCAAAAGCGTATTAATGTATCCATTTGATGTTTTTAGAAGTTTTTAGTCAGAGCTACAGTCATATAAATAGTATGACGTATTTTTCTAACATGGTATTTCAATGAAAACTGTTGAGTTATAATCTGTGGGGTGCTCACCCTCTGTTACATGTCTGTGACCCTGTAATTAGACATACGTTTCCAGAAGCAACATTTACTTACAATACGTACCTCGTAGAGTATTTTTTGTTAACAATCAATAATTCTTGCATATTTATCCACATAAGTAGCATTTCGTAGTTCAGACAATATTTTAAAATATGACCCACTAAAATGCTAAAGAGTTTAAATTTAAAACATTAATATCGGACAATGTATTACTACAACTTTATTATTATTTAAAGTACTAGTGGTAATTCGATCCCCATATTTATTTTAAAATTTCCAACCAAATACTTCTAAGGATCGCAAGTTCCAACTTGAAGACTGGAAATAACATCCAAAAGCCGAACCAGTTATTACGATCCTGATTATTTTAATCTCAAAGAGAGCTCGTTTTAATTACACAGCAACTGCCGTGTCTTTAATTTCGAGAATACTCCAAATTCTGTCCAACCTGTTACACAAGGTGACATTTTGCTCTCGATAATGGGGGCCTCGAATCATTGTAGGTAATTGCGGATGCTGTATCTATTGCCGCATCCGCTGACACGCCTTGATACATTGCACTTGGATTCAGTTTCTATTTCAACGGTAGCAGTAGAAAATAGATAGTCGAATAAAATTAGGTAACAGTAGTGGATGGTAGAACAAATTTAGATAATAGTAGTGGATGGTAGAACAAATTTAGATAATAGTAGTAGATGGTAGGACAAAATTAGATAATAGTAGTAGATGGTAGGACAAAATTAGGTAACAGTAGGTATCACATAGTAAAATAAAATTAGACATTTTAAGCTTCATTAAGTTAAGTGATTCTAGATATTTTCAAATATATTAATTATTTCCTACTTAATGTTTAATGGACTGGATTTATAGTAGTCTTATCTGGTAGCACATATATATACCTACCTACCTACTGTCTCTATATATGCATGTAGTAATATTAACTATGGCTAGTATTGATCATTTGTTTTCCGTTAATGATAAGTTATATTATAATAAATACTTTTAGAATATTATAAAACTATTATATTATAAAAAAATTGTGATTTTGTGAATTGTGAAATTGTGTTTAATAACTATATGATCTGGTATGTGTACATACAAAGATATAAACAAATTAAGGTAAATTGTTAACTAAAATTTCAAGGTAAAAACCATTACAAGTTTAAAGACCTATCCTTAATACGATACAATTACCTAGGTTATATCTTTTTATTGTTATAAAAGAGTTGCATTTTCTATATAATTATTTAATAATTTACCACCTTTTATACCTACAGGAGAGATCATTTGTCCATTCTTCATCAGCACAGTTACTTTAATCGTATGCATGATATAAAAATAAATGAAACTCAGTAAGTCATACATTTATGTAACCAAGCTACAGTTATCTTAAAGGAATGAAAAAGATACTTAGTGGTGAAGAGAAGTTATGATTAATGTTAAATAAGCCATTATTTCTTATTTCTTTACTGCTGAGGTAACAAAGATGTCCGCCTAATTACCGTTTAACAATAGAATATGATGGACGTAAAGCGTTATTCGTTAAAAAGTGTGGGAAATTAATAACCAATAATATATTCGATACGTTCAATAATTCTTGAATATGTTCAATACGTTCAATTCTTGAATATGTTCAATACGTTCAATTCTTGAATATGTTCAATACGGGCAATAATTAAGTTGTTGATTACCCTTTTATAAAACTGGAGATGGTTTTTGTACATTCTTAATGATTGACCTTTGTATGCAAAGTTATAAAATAAAGTCATTAGCCCGCCCTGGTATTGCATAAATAACAAGACACCGTTACTTCACCGAACAAATATAGACATAAATGTTGCGCAGGATTCGATATTGCTATTTAGAGAGCATTGTGTTTGAATATAGATTGCATTGCGGTATTCACAAAGACCTAGTTTAAAATACATTTATCTTAATAACAAGAATAATATTCTGATAATATTTTAGTCCAAGTATTTATAGGTTACCGCCAAATTAACAATATGTATAAAGAACTGGGTTATACGGTTCAATCAACTCAAATGGTCCACACGATCATCTCTTACTTTGTGAACCTAACGTTCACGTGTGACAAAATCTTCTCGCACCATTGTTGAGATGAACCGACAATTCATTACGGAATGACGTCGAAATCTTTGATTATATCTGAGCTGTTTATTGGCTTTGTGTGAAAGAATTATATTGTCTTCACAATTCACATATTGAGACTGATTTCAAACTAACTATGTAATAGTATTATGGATGTTCCAGATGCTTCTTTGTTTTGGCAAGGCCTTCACATTTTTGACGAACACTTTTTTAAAAAGTTCAGATTTTTTGGAGGAGTCCAAGTTCAGTTACTTACCAAGGTTTTAGTAAACCCACCAGTATCTTGACCTCTTGGGTTTTAAAACAAGATCACTTAAAAATGTTTTAATAAATCGATATTTTCTAATTCTACATTCCTCAAATTGATTGTATATTACAAATTGAAATAACATACCAACAAAAACTTGCGCAGAAAGATACAATATCAATACTCTTATGGCTTGGTGAAAACTGACTCTTGTCTCATAATACAATTCCTTAAAAGGACTGATTTGCTCTATCTTTAATACAGAAAGTTCATATGGTATGTTACGATATGATTTTCATTAAAAAAAGTTGTAAATGTCATGTTTACAAAGTAACAAAAACTAGCAAAGTCAGATTATAGCTTCTACTATGATAAATGTAAAGTCGTCTACTTTTATAGAATAAAGTATAATACTCAACCACAACCAATTGCTTGAATTTATCACAAAATTATAGCAATCATATTATAAGCTCCTATCCATTTACGGATAGAAACTGGACTATTAAAGAAAGAAATGCTAATGCAGAGGAAAATCATATAAAATATATTATATAATGTACTAGTCCCATAAAGGAATAGAAATCTAGAATAGCAAATGAAATCGGTCCTTCGAGCCGGATCGAGTTTGAAATGACCCTTACCATTACTATATGCAAAATAACCCAGTTGAAATATCTAATGCAATTTCAAAACATAAAACTTAAATCGTCATATTTGTTACTGAATATTCCACTAAATATCACGTATAAGTAAATGGATCATACACTATTAGTAACTATTATTCGCCATCCGATGTTGCAACGCTTGGTCCGAAGTAAGCGTGGGTTTTGATAAATTGGTCCAACAATTTACACCTTGAGCCCTGACTAATGCTGGTCTAATGAACTGACGACGTTCTAAATAATCTAAGGATCGTATAGAAATCATGTTATCCATAATTCTTTATTGCCGTCATTTCTTAAATGAAGGAAGTTCGCGTAATTAAAGATTGAAGTATCGTTAGCGACAAACTTTTAGTATGGATTGGGGACATTTCGTAAATAGTATGGTAATACTTTATCTATGTTTCTCATAGTGGTCATTAGATTAGATTAAACAGGTTTTGGTTTATATTAGAATACCAAATGTGAATTAATATACTAACCTATCTAGAAAGCTGTCTGGAGGGCAATAAATAAATATGTTCCTATTTATCTCAGAATGGCCTATCTCGTTTCAAACATATCCACTTTGGTCATAACTTCTCGTCAAGGATATGCAAATCTTAGAAACATTTCCATATTTTGAAGCACTAATATTAAACTTCCCTTATCTTGTGACAAATGGTGCCTCCAGGATTGTGTACAAATAAAACAAGTCACAGCTGTACAGGTCATTGACCTATTTAATCTACCATGTTAGAAATACTGATTTAAAAATACTAAAAAGGAAATAACGTTGTACAGATTGAAAGTATTCCGTGAGAATGAATCCTATTGGCAGATATAATGGTCTGAGTATATGGATAAAGATAAGAAAAGTAATAGCTATAGAATCTGTAACCATTTCCTAGACACACACTAAGTCTCATAATTAGCGTCTAATTACTAGTGACATTTAGTCTTGCTAGAACTAATAAAACACAAGCAACAAGTCTAATAGGTCTGCCCTACGAGCCTAAGATTAATCGTTCTATTCTGAATTGGATTTATGAAAGTCTAGCTTTGTAGAAAGATAAGTCCCTGAATGCACTTGAAGATTTTATACGAAAAGTGTTTGAGAAACTACAAACCGATAATATTTTATTTTTGGTACGTTCGACGACACTTGACGAATTTTGAAGCGTACAATATAATATGATAAATCGATTAAAACTTATATATAATTAAAATCAATTGTTTTTATAAATCGATTCAGAAATGAATTTTGGACATCACTACTTCAGCTGTCAAAAGTAAAATAAAGGATTGGAAACTGTAATGATATTTTTCCTTGTATTTATCATTGTCATAAATGTCATCTTGCAAATGAATTCGTGTGAATATTTTTTTGGAAACAAAATAATCCTACAAATATCTAAATCTAAGATGATAATCAATAAAGATAAACAAACAGGATGTTAGATAGGAAATAGTTAAATTGTTAGTGTGCTCCCAGCTTTAGACTGATCCCTGGTGACATCTTCCCGCATTCAGATGTCTTGTCCTATCACTAACAATAAGATAGGATTATAATTTTATAGACCCACGACTTGAGTTGTGAAATTTGATCATTAAAATGTTGAATTCAGATTACGGTCAAGATGTCGATATTTTATTAAAATATATTTGCTACAACAAGAAAATTTGTAAGTGAATGACAATATTAATGGACCTTCTGTATATAAATGCAACTTTCAATCCGAAAATAGAAGGATAAGGTTATGGGATAGGAGCTTCGAACCGTAATCTCACGAAATAAAATAATAGCGCAATACAAAATATCTTTATTTGCAATCAACCTTGCACTGAATAGTAATCATGGTAATTTGTCAAATTATAAAGTTCTATAAAAGTCATATTTACTCTGTACGGTCATTATTTCTAAGGTCAAAATCAAGTCAGGTCTTTGTCAAAGGATAATTAAAGCCTTCAAGATCTTATTTAATTGAAACAAACTGACATCTACTTATTATCCTTGTAATATTTATAATTTATACCTACTTTGAATTTATTCCAAATGAGTCTTGGCAATGTTAGACATGTACAGAACAGCAATTATTTTATGGATTATAGTGATAAAAAATACACCCAAACGATACTTATAGTTAAATAATATGGCAACACTAGTAAGAATTATATAAAAACTTAAATCATACCAAATCGTTTCCAATTGGTTCTAATAATAGATCATTTTGAAGGACCTATTCTTTTTTATTTGGTAGACTGACATTCAAAACTAACCAGCCAGTGCAATTGCTTCTAATATAGTAAAATAAACAAATGTAATTTATTATATCTTTAAAAAAATCAATGCGTAAAGCTTTGTATGTAGTATCTTAGCTAAATACGTATTAAGTAGTTCTCACACTCAGACTTGTCCAAGAGCAGGTTGTAATTATTTTGTATCGCTTTACCGATTTTCCACTATAAAGGCTACATTTTAATTTATTTAAATTATAATCATCAAGGCATATCAAGTCTTAAAGAACAATTAATATATTTAATGTAGACTAGCATTTTTATACTATAATATCTAGTTTGACATCTGACAAAGTCAAATAAGTACACACGTTTTTTAATCTATATTAAAAATAAACAAGCGAAGTACATTATTGATAAATTCCACAGGATTTAAATGTGGGAAACTTCTTAACCTTATTTACATTGACCTCTTTCAATGTGTCGTTTTAAAAAAGTTTATTTCGATTAAGTGAAAGTTCAAATCGATTATAAGATACATCACTGTTGTATAATTGGTTTTCCTTAAGTTATTATATAAATTATGGAACTAAATGTTACTTTTATTAAATTATGATTGAACAAAAAATATAAATTATAAAGATGTATTACCAAAAATTAATATGAAGATACATGATTTTTTTTTATCTTTTCAAAATGATTCGAAGTTATTGCATATCTGTTGGCTAAGTTAATTAGAAAAATATATCAAATTATCCAATCATGTAATATCTATATCTCAGATCTTAATCAGATACGAAAGTTTTTATATAAAGAGTTATAAATATTCAATTAATAATATTCATTTTTCGTCTTTTTCCTCCATGGTATTCATGGTATTAAAACCGCGGGATATCATCACAGATATAAAAGAAACGCGCGTCTCCAATACATAATAAAATCTTAAAAACGTAATTGAATAGATATCATTATAATTTTATAGGCCTTTTATAAGGTTCCTTTGTATTTGTTTAACATTTATTATATTTGAGAGCTCGTATAATAAATAAAATTGACATTAAAATTTTAGACCACATGTCATATTACACGCTAATAATATTTAAAAAAAAACACAATTCAGAAATATATCTCCAGATCTATTTACGTATGATTCATATATATATCGAGATTTATTTAAGTATGAACCGATTCCCATCGAAATTAAAAAAAAACTGTTCTCAAGTGCGCGCCATCTGGCCGCTACATGTGTTAATTCCTTACATGTGGATCCGTATTTTTTAAATTAAAGTTCGTTGATAAAGGCGCGTGAAGGATGGGGTTAACGATTTCAGTTTATTCATATTTGGAACCGTTATATGAATGATTTATTTTACATACAATTCAATGGTTTTAAAAATATAAAATTGTATTTTCTTATACTTTCAGATTTGAAGAAATGATAAGGGTTAGATAAAAATTGATGAAGGTTATATTTTTAATAATACTAAAGATAAGAATGCCTAATTAATTAAAGGTGTATGAGATGAAAGAGTTTCTCTCTAATGACATTTCTGGTGGTCTCAATAGTGGCGCCGGCGCAGAGGGACGTCCGTCCACAGTCATGAGACAAAAATCATAAAACACTGTCATATTAATTAATGTTATAAAACTTCGGATGAACTTTTATTAAAAACAAAATGGGATAACCCAATAATGTGCCATGTGGTACCAATACCAATATACCTTACAAGATACTTGTAAAAAATGGCGGAAGTTGATGACAAAAAAGATCCCAACATGAAACACGTGGCTTCAGATAACCATATTTTTTGTAAATCAACAATAGATTTTGGAGCTTTATTTGATAATTCTACTTCAAGATATTCGGATAAGCTACTATGTTAGAAATCAATCGCATCAACGTAAAATTAATATATAAAATAGGTGGATATGTAAATAATATGTTATAATTTTTGTATGTAAAACATGAACGTTTGGTAACAGCGAATATGTTAATTCAAAATATATTTATAGGATGATCAAAATCACTGACTGATCAGAATCTGTTGAAGAGTCAGTAACGCAAGTCTTCACGCGGATTTTAATGTATATTTTTATTATGCACATAACATTAAAATGGGAACTAGTTTCTGTTCACACAACCAGTCCGCTTTCGATGGCGTAACGGCTCTCGACAACTTCAGCGAACGAAAGATCATAAATGAATTAAAGAACAGCAAATATATAATTTATTAGACTCAAACAATAGACGTTCCATTTTGAAAAACGGTTGCTTAATGCTTTGCATTTAAAAATATATATGTTGTTTTAAATATGAGAAATGTCTAATAAAATACGCATAAATATTATATCCATTATATCACAATTTATATTATTATATCCATTACAACTTTAAGAACAAAGTAAATAAATAAATATAAAAGATGCACAACACTAAACGACGGAATGTAAAAATTCGTAGACAAAAATCGATAATTCTACCAACTTAACTCCGACGCCGACTGACAGATACGCAACAAGAAGGAGAAAGACAATATATTTAAACATAATATAGACAGAGACAAGTATAGTTGAACGTTGGATGCAGCTGCCGTTCACGTCACAAGGGCCTAGGGAATTATTGGACCCGCTCGACCGTGGACTTGAATAAACATTTGTTATAACTATGAAACATTAACAGTACGTAATATTATTATTACAAAGATGACGAAAAGATGCCAATCTCGTATAGGAGCCATTTGTGGGCAATTTTCTTTGGGTCTTTATTGACGTCATGATGTGGAGGCTTTGTTTATTATTGCTTTATATTATTTTTATTGCAATACATTTGCAAGCCGATATGGTATTTCCGGAACTACATTACATTAATTACTTATAGAGACAATTACGAGTCATAATTCCAAACATGGTGCTAGCTATTCCATGTTCTGTTCCTATTGTGTTCTTAACTGGCCTGAATGTGAACGAATGCATATTCTGGATAAGAACTTGCAAACAATTAGATTCTCGTTCTTGCCCCACGGTTGTTCGTGCAACAATCGCAGATAAGGTAGCCCATAAATAACCTCTAATTACTTCCTTTGTTCATCGGGAATTAGAAATGCTTAGCTCTGATTACAATAAGTTAACCAAATAGAATTAATTAACATTATTGATAAGAAACAATCGACATTGAAATAGTTAGAAAATATAAGAAGGTATTAAATCATCTAAATATGCAGACAGCTAGAGTTGTGCTGTAAAATAATATGACGATGAATCAAGACTCCAACAATGTCTATCATCTAGAATGGACTTGTTGAAGCCGTTATCGGGATGAAGATGGCCCTAGTGTCAGATTGAAGCGTATATAACGGCCGAGTTATTGCCATACTAAATACACAATAAGCAGTTATAAGGTTTAACATCTGCCTTATTAATTATATTTTTTATAAATTCTGTAAAAATAGAGTTAAATTTACTTTAGGTATTTTTTTCATTATTTTTATTCATATTCGTTATTAAGATTTAGCAAAGCAATAAAAACATTAAAACTCTTCAAATAATGCTTATATATTTGAAGGGAGAATTCTAGTAACGGTCTCTAGTTTCGACACAAAATCAGTTCATAATCTTATGACTTGAACCAAACCAAAGATCAGGAAACGAGTAATACATCTTGCCGAAGTATAGTCATTCCAATTCGTCATGACGCTAACAAACTGTGGGATCTCTGAATTATCTTGTAATTATCTGCACACCACATCACTTGACACACAGACGCAGGTGTACCATTGACCAATGTCTAATAGTTATAATAACTATAAATCGTTGTATATGAAAACAATTATTAATAAATTCATTTATCATCATATATGTACGATGAATGAGACCTTATTTCCATTGGTCATGTTATAACTTAAAAACCACTATACAACTTTAGGTGTATTATTTATTAAATAGAGCAAAATCGAAAGAATATACAAGAAAATATATCAAAAACATCTTATTTTTTTGAATACAAAATGTTACTAGCTGTCGTTGCTATAAAGATATCTTCTGTGTCAGCTAGTATGAAATAAAAATATCTACAACTATATTTGTTTTGTACCGCCTCTGAAAGATACCGTTAAATGAGATGCATGATATGCTAACTTTCTGGTCAAAGTGTAAGCCAGTGGAGATTAAGATCTCGTTTCATCTGACAACGAAAATAGATAAAAACGATAGCCAAGTCCATAAAATATCTTTATAGAAGAATTATATTATAATAATAGTAGTTTCGTCGCATATAACTGAAAAAACAGAACCAATTTATACATTAGATTAGGTTAGTCTATCAGTTTTTAACCCACAGACCAAAAACTAATGTCCTCACAATTATAAATGTGAAGATTTTATCTAGTTAATCAATATAGAAAACCAAAAATTTTGTGTAATCCGTAAAGACGGAATCGACTAATTAATCATCAAACTCGAGTTGAATCGGATTATTAAGGCAGTGGCCAATAAATACTAACGCTACTTACACACAGCACATTAAGTAAAAAACTATTTTTTATTTTAAAGCAATATATTGTTTATACTAAACATTTTTAAGACTCAAATTCCCATGAAAGTTTCTAGGTTTATTTGTGACCGTATTGAATGTATCCGCCATACAATCTGTCTTGTACATCGGACCCATTGTGGAACATCGATTTTGATAGCCATATAATATTATTCGAGAGTATTGAACTCCGTTTTTATTGGTCTCTAAGTTCGTGAACTGTACCATTAATCTTGATCGGTAAATATCATCGCATTTGCTAAATCGTTGTTTTTATGACCATAATGAGTGGCTGAATCATTACTGTTTTCAAAAACATTTAGGAATTAGAAAGAAAGAAAGAAAGAAAACACATTTATTTGGGGCCAACAAATCACAGCCATCTTTACACACAGAATTACAAAAAAAAACATAAAATATAAAAAATTAATTATAATCTGTTATGTACCTACATGATTTATGTTTATTATTTATTAAATATTTACCATCTTGTTGTATCTTTTAATCCGAATACACCTGAACCAAATATTTAGGGATTATGAATTTTCTTATATTAAAGAAGTGATACCTACATAACAGTAAGTATGATAAATTTATAATCACCATTACTTACCTTAAATTGAATTAAGAAACTGTCCCAAATTAAGAGATAATCAGAGTTGTGAAGAACCAGTTTTAGTGATGGCGTAAAGCTGTAAATGGAAAGCTATATGAATTCTCAAGTTAGTTAAAATGTATGGCGACTCGTCTTATGGTTATTGCCGTGAGTTATGTTTTGTGAAAACATCGTTGAAATAATGATATATAATAGACATTTGGAATCGTGTCAATAAATGACAACCAACAATTTAAACAATAAATCAGATAAAGTTGTTTTTCCGTTTATATTTCTAAGAATCTCGAACAATTTAAAATTTTGGAATCAGGTAGTTAAGTAGAGGTTTAAAATAATGATAGATGACATTAATAATAGATAGTATTTCCACATTGATATTCAACTTTGTACTTCATTATGTGAATAATGTGGTCACATAAACGCCAATAAATGGCTGACCCGTGGAATCATGAAATCGTTTCAAATATTCCATATACGTCTTACTCACAATAAGCCGGAGTTCACGTTTTACTTTAATGTTGGTGATTTGGATCGAAATGGAAGCGAATGCTTCACCTACTTGAGCTCTGATTTAGAATAAGGTCCAACAACGAGCTAGTTTTATGGGCTTTGTACTCATCATATTCGCGATTTTAAATTACTTGAGCAATTTCACATCTATTGAATAACCAATTTGGGACTTCCTGTAGGAATTAGATTGTTTCTCCTGATTCTTGATACATGGATTGTTAAATCGTTTACAATGTAATAAATTGGACCTAACTAAGAGGTTATTGTAACCCACATGATTCGTCTACCAACTTAATCATTCTTATAGATTACTGTAAAAAGTAATTAACAATTGTTCAATATGTAAGAGCAAGACATAAGCTACAAAGACATTAATAAATGTAGCAGAGTAACAAATTACGACCACGAAGATAAATTTAAATAATAATTAGAGGCATTGCGTGACTTATCAGAGTGAAAGTTCCAAATTGTATTTAAATCCCTTTATAATTTACACGCACTTCCCGAGACCCATGTGCCGTGGAGCAGGAATAACATTTTAATATAACTTCCAACCTAACTTCATGCTGTCTTGACGTCTATAACTAATATTAAGTCACAATATTACTTTCATTATCATAATATTTGTAAAAGGTTAAGCCAAGATTCCAATAAATTTATGACTGAATCAACACGGAACTTTTTATAATGTAGGTATATCTTATCTATAAATAAATGACAAAAATCTACTCCGTGTGTTTTTTTTTATAACGATTACATGGTATTTTGAAATTCGTTATAAAAAGTTTATGCTGTATATTGATCTTACGACTTGAATTTAAGTGATTATATACTTCCAAAAAACAAAATAAAATTAAGACTAACATGATGAGACATCTTATTGCGACCACAGAGTATAATCTGTGTAAATCATAGACTATCACGCAAGCTGATTCACAGTTCCGAGAAAGCGGAAACGACCGAATTCCCGCTCTTTTTGTGAAGCCAAAGAACAGTTGCCATGACACAAGGAGCTTTAAGGATTCATGAGATGGGAGATTAATTTAAAATCGTATGTTTTATACATATACAGAAAGATAATATTTACATTATGTAAAGGCAATATTTACATAAATTTATAAATAATGTATAAAGATAAAAACTGTTGAAGTAGGTAATGTAATCTTAACTTTTTCCAATTAACATATAAGGATTTATTAGGCCATTCAAGTAAAAAGATATACAATTAAAAACATCAAAATAAGATCCCGATGACTTAAGATGCAGTTCGCGCCATACCGATGCGATGCGGGTAGCGGTCGTGCGCGGGACACCTGCGCGTGCACCCGGCGAGGGTGCGCCTGCGCAGCCCCGGGGGGACCAAGCAGGTAAAGAACCCAATGCAGAGATTTGTGAGCGTGTAATTCTTTAAAACGTCTCCCATTTCACCGTAGGTTATGATTTAGTTGATTTAACGTTGATTTTGGCGGAACAATTATGGATATTAAAAGTTAGTTTAATACTGTTTTATTATTTGGAGTATATTGTGGTTTTATATGTAGTGTTAAGACCGCAAATCACCACAGATATTATTATCCGGCATGATACCGTGTTATGTAAATGATGTCGAGACTGCGGCAGCCATTTTAGACATATTAACTTGTCTTGTTTCGTTATACATATTAAATTGAATTATATTCGTCTTTATAGAAAGATGTGAAACGCTAGTTACTAATATTTTATATTTATTACCTTATTACTCCTGTATAAACTTAATAGCAAGATGATTTTATTCAGATAACTAGTATACATTTTTAACAATGGCTAAGCCATAGAATTGTTTTCTTTAGATAGTTTTGTATTCACCAAAAAGCTGTATAAATATTTTAATTATAAATGTATTAAACTTAAAAGTGTTGTACGAGTCTAATTTGAAGATCTCACGCTCAATAAATTGGCTAATAATCTTGACCTTCTGAAACCAGTAGCTTTATATGTAGTGAAGCTGCGCCCGCGCACCAGATGCCGAGGCTGCATATATTTTCAAGTTACAGGATAATCTTAGTAATTATCATTGAATGCTCCAAGACAAGTTATTTAAATACATGTTATTAGAAACCAGGTGATTAGTAAGTATTTTGTTTTTGAATCGCTACCTGAGTGAGTCAGTAAGTAATTTTAGAGTTAAAATAATTCACCCAACTACAAGACAAGTCCAATACATGAAGTTGGTTCAAATATTTTTTTATCATCTTACAACTAGACAATAATGTCGGCCAATTTAAAACAATGGTATACTTAACAATACAAGTGCAGGTAGGACAAGTGCTCTTTGGAATGAAGCATCATTGTAATGTTTATGATGGAGACAAGAGTAGGAGGAAATAGCTCATTTGGTCCAAAACCAAAAGTCGATGGTCTCATCCGGTATATTGGATAAAAATTTTAACCTTTACCATGATAACAATTAAAATTGTTCACACCCTGTATAATGAGATTTAAAAACATGTGTATAGCTTTGTTTTTTGTATTCATAAACATGACCTCGATGAATCAAAATTCACGGTTGGACATACGAAAACATAATGGCAACCGATGCTTAAAAAACTCAACATTGTCCAAACGATACGAGCATTCATACTTCGAGGTCATTTGTATTGTGTGAACTGTTATACAAATCTAAATTGAATCAATGAGTATTAGTCTTAAATACCCTCTGCATAAAATATCCTATTCATTCAAACATAAGATTAATAACATCGTACATGTATACAAACTCCAAATCTATTCGAAATAGTCGTTATTTTTAGTTGTCTGTAGTCAAAAATCAACATTATCTAAAACAGATAAGAACAAAACATATCAACAGACGGTTTTCGAGCATCGCGGTGGACATGTCGATAGCGAGGTTCACACGCTCCGATATAGCTTCAAAGAGTCTTCCGGTGACTTGTCCAGACTTGCCCGCTATCGAGCCACTTCCGCCGGACACCGCGGTCGATACTGATATACTCCGATATGACATTGACCCATTGAACATGAATAAATATTTGTGAAATGCAGAATATTCCATCCACTGTACTAACCACAACTGTATCCTTATCTATAGCAAATGGCCAGTTCTAAATATTTTCATCGGCAAAAAACCTATTACTAATATTTTTGAAAAAAGCATCTATAGATTTAAGTATTCACATGAGAAAACGTTGCTAACATTACTATATCTATAATTACTTAGCAGCAAATAATTATATTGACATTGACACTATATTCGCACTGTGACAGACGGATCTTACAGTGTCACAAAAACACTTTATCCACCAGACAGTACGCCCCACTTGGCGACGATTATTTCATAATCCAATTACTAACGTCTCCGAACCTTGCAGTGTTATGTAAATTACGAACGCTTGATCGCTCTACAGACTGACATGCATTACGTCTATCATATACCTATATATATGAGTGGCATTGTAAAAGTTGTTTTATTAGCTTTTAATATTTGGTAAGTAGAACACATGAATGATCATCAAGAAATCAATTAAATAAACTCACGAAGTTTTTTACTTGCTGTTAAATTAAAATTCTAAATGAGATTGCAAATACATTTAACTGAAAAAGATATAAAGGAAGTGATTTAAGTGACTGGTTCCATCTGCCATTATACTGAATCAAACTTTTCAATCACATCATTTTTAAGTTGCGATGTGACTCCTCTTCTTAAAATAAGAGATTTAAGAAGTAAGACGCAATTATGCAACGCTGCACAATCTTGTTGTTATCATATTTTTAAAATATCAAAAGCAAATGAAACATTTTTAACACAATAATTATAAAATAATTGAACCGAGTTATCTAAACTAATCAGGTTAGGAGAGAATTGATTCTAATGAAGTAATCATGGCCGTTATTCATAATTTATCAATCATAAACATAAACATTTGATTAACATTTTACGGCAATCTTTCACAGACATTCCCTGTCACGATTTTCGGCAACATGGATGAAGGCAAGATCGAATTTACAGTAAATCTCAATTCAGACCTTGAATGCGGTACAATGATTGATGAAACTATATTCGTATAGTAATGCGTTCTTGATTGCCTCACCGTTATGACCTGCCTCCAGTTTTCGTTGCTCGTAAAACAATACCACGATTTCGAACAATGGATACCGATAGATTGTGATCTTAGATTTGTTTATTTTATTCACTAAAGCGTAATGAGTTATTGTTATGGATTGATTTTTGTCTGTAGATGGATTTGCTTTTATCGAAAAGAGTGTGAATGTTTTATTAAAAATGGAATTAAGGACATATATAAAGTTTAGAAATGTAAGAAGGAAAATTTTTCAAAATTGAAACGACTCAACTCTATCAAAACAAGAAACATATTCGCACTGATCTATAAAACTCAATAAGTTGGAATCACACCGAACCTACAGTGTATAATCTTTGAGTCAGATTATTTTCTTAAAATTGCATCCGAGCAGTTGCGGTGGTCAAGTGAAAGGTTTAATAAAAAGGAAAAAATTGATTACAATCTTCGATAAACTTAAATATCAGCAGTATTTTGTGAACTGGTTTTTAAAATTTGCATTTAAATTAAGCATGTTCGCAATATTAAGTTGTATTTATTAATTTAGTTATTAGTCTTTCATTTTTAAGTTATTAGCTATGCCATATTCATCATTGCCAGAAAGAATTTAAGCATGTAATTTATTATAATATTAAAAACATAATATCAGATCGCTTGAAAAGATTTTTGCTATAATGTTGCATAAAAACTCTCTAAATCATAACTAATGTATACCTGCCTTAGTTTAGTCATGTAAATACGTTGATTTACACTTGCTAAGTGGCTAAGTGGTCAGTCGGAGATGGCAATAAATCGAGATCCAGATAACACTTTCACGTTTCTTCCGCCATTGCAATTAGCGGCGTCTGATGAAGCCTTGTGTAAGTCAAATCTGATTATTCCAGTTATCATATGCAAGCTAGATATATTAGTTTTAATTTAATATAAATTCATCGAAACATTTCTCGATTCCTTGCAAAAGGTGTTAAGAATTAAGTAGGTTATGCGTCCATTACATTATCCAATCTACAGCGCACCTACTATTTTACTTGCAAGTCAGAGTTTCGACAAATCAAATAAGAGCACTAACTTAATGCGATATTAGTACTCTGTTTGACCTAGGGTTTAGTAAGTTGGATAATGCAAAGACTGTTTTAGTATTACTATAAAAACATAATCAATTAATAATCATTAAAAATCTTTGAGAGATTGATTGTCCATAAACAATACATCCATTGTTTAACTCACCAATTATTTAGGAATTCATTAAGCAAATTGATTCGAGAAACAAACAAGTGGTTGTACTTTTTCTATTAACAACCATTTGGAACCGACTCGTCTCGTGTCCGAATACAAATTATACACAATGTCTTTGGTAGAGTACTTTAAAATAAATAAAATCTAAATTTAAATGTCATAAACACACGTGGGACAGGACTAGATCTTAACGTGGGAAAGAACCTTCCCAGAGGTACAAATAAACGAAAATTGGAAACTATTTAACTATCAAATTTCTCGTAAACAAAGTTATACGTATCATTTTAAATGTTTCGTTTTCGTAACTCCAATGATGTTAACAGTTTTATTACTTTTAATTACTTCGAATAGTTTGTTAAATCAATAATTGTGATAGCAGTATGTAGTTTTGTGGATTTAATTCACCACGACTCAAAACTTATTACAAAACCATTTTTTTTAAACATAATAATCTATTAAGTGTAATTTAGTTGTTCTTACTTTTACTACCTTAAGTATTCCTAGAGGGGAATGTGTTTACGTGGATTTTTTCTAGAAACTGCCAAGCTAGTGTTTAGTGTTCGTGACAGCGGCGCGGGCGCAGGCTTATTATTAAAGCAAACGGACGAACGGACGTACCGATAACCACTTGCGCATATGCAGACGATACTATGTAAACACTTCGCCCGACATTTTGTTTAAAACTCAAAACTTCCTAATCCTTCGAGTTAAGGTTTAAAACTAAGTTGAAAATGTTGAACGTACTAACCGGTTTTAATAAGAATGGGCAGGATATTCTTCCCTTCCATGGAATTTTTCACAAGTATCAAGAAGTTTTTGAAATGAATTTCAATGTGTCCTAAATATAACTTTATTTTTAAATATACCAATAATTCTAAGATAACAATTATCTTAAAAAATGTAAATGATTTTAAATCGAGATGATATTCTCTTTGTAGAAAAAAAACAGTGAAATTCGAAGCCGTTCCTTTGAATTGTAATAACCGGACGATTTCAAAAATTCACTTTACATTCTAGAAAATATTTACAGAATAACCCTTTGACGTACCTTTTTCTTTTTATGATTTTGACATATTTTCTGTAACGTTGATTGAAAACTATTATCTCAAATAGAACACAGTTTGAAATGTAAAGTCTGTGTCAGACGTGACTTTTTATCAAAAAGCAAACTAAACAATACCCCAAGCTTATCTTTTTAAACAGGGTCGCTAGATCAAACAGAGGATGTTCAACCGGTTTTAGACTCGTCTGAGATGGCGAAATTTTGAACGACTCTGATCATAGAAAGATACTTTTAGGGCGCCAAATAAAAAAGTATTATTTCAAATATAATATAGTACTACTACGAAATTTTAAACGACTATGATCATAGAAAGATACTTTTAGGGCGCTAAATAAAAAAGTATTATTTATTTTAAATATGATATAGTACTACTACTCTACCATTATATTTATTAAATTATATAACTAATTCTACATAAGCAGAATTCTTTGAAAGATAAGTTATAAATCATATATTGTAACATCAAAAGAGTTCTTGTTGCCCCATTCCAAAATACCAGGTAAAATGATTATTTTTGTCCCTTGTATTATTCATTAAGATAAAACTTAACCTTTTCATTCATACATTTATGTTTATCTTTCGCTTAGAATCGTTTATCTTAAGATTATCGCTATTGTTGGTTTAAAATATTTAAAGAAGTTACCAATTCCTGATATAGTCTTTTTGGAAATTCCATTTATTCCTAAGATTTACAAAGGATTTTAATAAAAAATTACTTCTTTGATGTCCAAAATTATGACATAATGAAAACTTTTGACAGCAGGTACTGTCACATACTTGATTCTTCTAGAAGTCTCTGGTTATTTTAACTTCCTTACCTAACGTTAATTAAATATAATTCGTGTTACAAAAATAGTTAACACATTTTAATACAATAGCGCACTTTCGCATGAGAAACTCACATTTCCCAGACAATACTACGACGATGCAATAAAAAAACCTATGTCTCAACCAGTATAAGTAACCTCAAAACAATATTTTTACATAATGATCCCGCATGCTTCATTTTTATTATATATACATTTATATGTAACCGCTCCATTGCTCGAGTGGTTAGCGCAGACGCCTAACGTATAGCGACGCAATGGGGCTCGGGTTCGATTCCCGACAGCGACAGGCATGTATGTGATGAGCATAGATGTCTGTATTTCTAGGTTTGGTGGTTTATTAAATTTATTCACAATATTCATATGTGTACTTCTATGTATTTGTATCGTTGCCTAACACCCTTAATACAAGCAGATAATTTGCTTACTTAGGGATTAGATAAATGTGTGTAATTTGTCCTGTGATATTATTATTATTATATGTACATAAATATAATAAACTTCTGCAAGCTTTTCAATTCAAGAGTTATTAACAATTATCGATATAAAAACCAACTCAATGGGCTCTATAATAGATAATACTTTAAATTGTTTTTATTTTAGTACTAAGACAGTTAAAGGACGCATTTACTTTAGAAAATCAAAAGTTATATTAAGTTATACTGTTTAACTAAGATGTTAACAATTGGTTTTGTCAGTTGCAAAATTATAGGCGGTTTTTTTTTATTTTACGAACTTTAAGAGACTTTAATATCTTTAACTTCATCGTAATTAAGAGTTACACATAACATTAAATGAGTTACAAGGTTCTTGTTATTTTTATAAATATACTATAAATTGTGGGTGTAACTACTTATTAAGATCATAAAAGAGTTCTTTGTAAAGTAATAAGTTTAACAAGCTTTAAGATTAACTGAAATTTAACTAGCAAAATACAAGAGCTTTAAACTGTCGGTTTTACAAGATAATAAGAAAATTATTGCTTTACAAGTCTAAATAAGCTTTTCATATTACTTTATTTATATACAAGCTTTATATTTCTTGGTGGTAAATATAAATTGCATGTTATAGTATAATAACTATTCCCAATGTCTTGAAAGTTTTTAAACAATTATTTTAATTAATGAAAAAAAAAATTTAATTCTTTTAAAATAAAAAACCAATTAGTAAACTGAGATATAATTATAAGTTTATTTAGACAATGCTATCACGACACAAAGTATTATCAAAAAGGTTGCAGTATATTTAAAGTGACGAACTATCGAACAAACATAAAAAAATACCAAAATCAATATTAACAAAATTTGGAAACATGAAAATTAAATTGTTTCATAAATCTATCAATTTAGATGAAAAACTTGAATGTTTGACTTATGATAAAACAAATTAAATTCTTTTAATCAAATGTCAAGTGACAATTGTCCGATCTTAAAAGCTTTTCAAAAATAGTTTTTTAATCGCTAAGAATCTGCGAATATGGTTAATTACTAAGAGAATAGTTACTTCATGCACTTTACAATGTGGTAGCCGTATGGACCAAATATTTGAGTCGTATAGTCATTGATTAATTTTGTAATTGCTTTTAATTCTATTTTCAGTTTTATACATCATACAAAATTATGATTTTGAAGAATACAATATATGACATAAACGACAAAACGTTCTCTATGCACACACATCTTTTATCTTTTCAACCGTTATCTTTTGTCTCCTTGTTAACAAACTATTAAAAAATACATTAGTCTTGTCTCAAGACTTGATTGAGACAAAACCGCGAATCCTTAGTCCAGTTAAAAGCAATATTGCCATATACATAAGGTCTAAAATGGCAAAGAATATGCAAAATATTAATTGAGAAATTGGTGCTTCTTAGTTGAGATTTATAAGGCTCTGGTCGTAATAGGGTTGTCAGATTACAATTTATATAAAATATTCGCAAATATTAAAAATGATACATATGTTATCAAACAGATTCAATAAATTCATTGAGAGCAGACGATACTGAATAATTTAATACAATAGTGACAACCCCAATATTTTTTGTGGACATCGGGCGTGCACACATGGCCGCTTTAACACATTGCGACCCCAATCTAATTTATAATAGAAATTATTTTGAATACATCGTTTGGAGCATCTATCAGATGGTAACAATAAGTATGTTCTCAATAAAATCTCACATTTAATTTAAAGCTAAAGTAATTTATTTATTATAGAAAAAGATCACCGGCAAGTATAAAAGATCTAAACTATTGTTTTTTAAAAGTTTATTTTAAATAATTTAATTTAATGTTATCGATAAAAAGTTTGCATAGTCAACCCTAGATGCCAGAGCAATTCCCCGCAACAGACAATTGGTGACTGCGATTGTTTTAAAACTCGCTCGGTGGCCATGTTTGAACAATATGACACATGTGTGATATGACCGAATGTAATGAGAATCTATTCGTATCTTGAATGCAATTGAATCTACAAGCGATAACGTATCAATGAGAAAGAGAGAGTTGTTTGTTTTCTTGCTTGATTGATATGTTTTGTTTTGCGTCGAGATTGATGGATTTCATTTCCGGAAGTTCAGTAACCATGTTTAGTAAAAACTCTAGTATCTCTATCTAGTACTTCAATCTGATATATTTAAAATTATACATCTTTTATATAATCGTTTGAGAAACTTTAAGAGGCCTGAGAATACAAATGCATCTTGAAACGACTTATGAATTTTAAAAGCGCGACTTTCCCCCAAAAATAAATATTATACCAAAAATGTTGTTTTTAACGATACTTTAATGTTATAGCACGATCAATATTCAAAATGCACCAGGGTCCCGACAACAGAAATCGTGTAGAGATGGGGCGAATACTAATATACATTTTACCAATTTGTATTCACATAGATAGGCTTAGGCGACTGTCGTGCGAGCTATGCGTGGAATTACTGTTGTTCTTATCAAACAGATCTAGTACTTCAAATGTCCTTGCTCGTACATTATAAATATATTATTTGACCCTTTGGCAGTCGGAGGGAATACTGATTGTAGTATAAATAGTTGTGGGTACAATGTTTATGATTTTATAACTGGCGAGCGGTAAGATAATGCCGGTCAGTTTCTAGGAAATGTAAGCAAACGAAATATGAGTACTGTTATGGAAGACGCTAAAATAAAACATGACAGCAAATTGGATTTCGTATTACAATATCCGATATATATAATAAGATAACGGTCCTTGACAAAAGTTTTAAACTTAAAGATTTGGAATTCAGCTTGCCGAATCAGATTGTTGTTAAATTTTATTTGACAACAATCCTATGACTATGACTTTTTTATAAATAACACTTGGAAATCCAGAAACAGTGAACATTCAATGTAAAGTATCACAGCAACAATACTGTCAACCAATAATTGTACTTTAACTATCTACCCTCATTTAAAGGCATATTTTTCTTTCAAATATTGTCTTGAAATACCTGTCAGATATATTAATTTGGTCTCACGTTCCAATTTGGGTTTCCGTTTTATATAAATCTAGTCCATACAGGTATTTCTTTTCAGAGTTGTAAAAATAATATACAGATAGGTGAGTTTAAAATAAACGGCCATTTTTAGTTACCATAGTTACATGAAAGGCTTATAATTAAAATGTATAAAAAGTGCGATGCCACTTCACTCCAGTTTTTAAAGCGACAAGTTACACAAGTTCTATAAAACTGTGAGAACCAAGTTTACCCGACATATTATAGAAGCCGTCGAGACGCAGAAAGCTCCCTAAAACGGCGCGTCAGCTCGCTTTGGTCGGGTTATCCGAGACCGCGCTTTCAAAAGCTCCACTTAAAAAATATATGCAGCCACAATGAAACACTTACCTTCGACCCCGTGGATTTCAGCAGACCACGTCGTCAGCAGAAGACCGAATGAGAACAATTTAATCCCATAATCCGGTATAAAGTTTCTCGACCACATCTTGTAGCACAACATTCACACATGGATCACACACATTGGTTTTACTCCTTTTATGTCGTTTAAACACCAAAATATCAACACTTCACGGTATTAAGAGTAAGAACTGACACTTCATTTTGTTTTTAAACTGTTGTTACGTTGAAAAAACTTGTGTATCGGTCATTTCAGCGGTAAACACATTCAAACACAACGTAAAGCCCGGTAGAAACATGCGCAGTCGCGTCCTGCTCGCATCTGACGGCTTTGTTCGTAAATACACAACCTACGGTAAATCAAAATGGCGGACCGTGCGCCTGTGTGCGTGCGCGCAGTTTGTAACATTAGTTATCTCACTAATAGAATCCTTTCCAGGATAATAAAAGTTAGTTTTAAATCATTTATGACTAATAATCTTCATTTTAAGTTATAATTCCCTAATATTTTAGTTTTATAAGCGTGAGAACGCTGATACTCACACATTGACAAATACGCGAAGGAATGTCGATTCAATGGAGAAATCAAGCAATTCAACACCACTCTTCGCTTACAGCCAATACAGAGCTTTTGAACTTAGTAGTTTCATGCTCGTTGCATAGATGGCACTGCTACATTTTTAGGGGTGGTTTCCAAATAGGGAATGTTATTATCTTGTCCGTTATAAGTTAACATTATGTTAACGTGTAATTATTTAAATGTAACGATATTAGTTTGCGTTAGAATATTAACACTTTTACGGTAAATAGCATATTTTTTCTGCAATCACCCTTCCATGGTTAAATCGATAAAATTGGGTCTTGTTAGGTTGCTAAGTATTATTATCTTAGAAGAATAAGTCACAAGCAGTTGTTTGAGAATTAAATACATTATTAATAACAATGGCCACTTGCTACCAAAAACATCCGTTCGAAATAGAATCCGAGGACAGGTTAACAACTATAAATACAAAAATATTTGAGATAAAGAAGAAAATACAACTATCAGGTGTGTTACTAGGATATCTAAATTATTTTACAATTCTATAAAAACATCTTGATTATCTTGTTATTGCCTTATTTATACACAATTTTAATAACAATTTATTGTCTTCTTTTAAACGCAATAAGAAATATATTTTTGTAAATGATGTTATTTCAGAGGGTCAAAGGAAGTCTCATTATGAAGAAAATGAAGCAGAGAAAAAACAAAACAATGATTTAATAGAAACTTTGAAAACAGAAATCAAACTGAGATTAGAAGAATTGGTCCGAGCTAGAGAAATCGTAGCAGACGAAGAAGCTGCTGTAAAAAAATATCTCAATGAAGTTTGTCCTATTGGTAATAAAACTTCAGACCAAGTAAGCATTATGTTAATATATATTTATTTTTATAAAAGAAGGTAATGGGGCCTGCGGGTCACCTAATGTAAAGTGATCACCGCCGTCCACAGCCTTGGGTCTAATTTTTGTAAGTGTAAGAAACACCCAGCGTGATAAATGCGTGATAAATGCGCTAGAAGATGCATTAAACTACGATATCCCTCTACAACGCCGAAGGATCAAGCTTGTCACAGAGTACTGGAACTCTGAAGCGATGGACGCGTCCAAACTGTAGAAGCATACTGGTATGGTCCTGACCAAAGATGAGAACGGTACCTCATGTGTGGCCGGACCTGCACTTTATAAAGCCCAGAAATTTGGTTTGGCGTAAAGTACTGCCTCGCTCTGTTCATCACTCCCAGTTTCTTGATCTCCCTAGGACCGCGAAACTAACAATCGCTCAATATTTCCAGGCTCAATAAACTTATACTTTTCAAGGAAGTGAGGGAAGTGTTTTCGAATAGGTGCGATAGGTACGAGGAATAGGGTTGTCTTAGTGGTAAACGCTTAGCTAAACGGTTAACTTATGTCTTTTAGTAATTAAACTGAACAAAGTTCTTTTCACCCCATTCTGAAATCTACTCTAAGAGAGTCTCGACGTTTTAAGGAGAAAATTCTACACGACCTAAATATACAGCATCCCCGGTGCTGTCATCCTTTTAACAATGGGAGCATATCATTAATATGCAGAAGGAACAATGTTGGGGATAGTACGCTACCCTGGATAGAATGAAAAAGGGCGGTCTTCCATGAGTTCGGGACTTCGTCTTTTAAATAGGGTGCCGAAATAGATGCGTTGTGCTAACGCAGTCAGTTCACGATCACAGCTTTTGAGAGCGCCTAGAACTTTTGTGTCCCGGGTGGATAACTATCCAGCTGCTCACTAATGCTGTCTACTTACTTTGACTTGGCTCTAGCGATTTACTGTATAATAATAATAATAATAATTATATTAATTTAAAGTTTCTCTTATATTAGAGTAAAAGTGATGTGAAAAATAACAGTTTAATAACGAAAAGTGACAATTGTTTAATAATAAATATTAGAAGTCTCTATACTACTCTTTACCTAAACCTAACCTAAACCTAAAAGATATAAAATTGAAATTAATTCATATTCTGTTTTAGTTGATTCACAATCTCGATCTGAAAGTTATAGAACAAAGGAAGATACTGGACTTATTGAAATATGAAAAAGGGAGTAAAAAGAAGAAATTACGAGATTTGGAAGTAGAGTACGAGAAGCTTTTGATTGAAAGTACTAAAAGTGATTTAGTGAAATCCAAGATCACAACTAGAGCCAGAAAGGTAGCTTTGTATGAATTTTAATTTTGACACTAATATTATTAATAATATAAAACAGTATTATAATATTTTATAATTTACAAAATAAAAATTTACTAAAAGACCTATAAAAACAAATAAAGACCAACCTATATTTACCAATTTCATTTCAAATACATAATTGACTGAAATAAAACTATTTTAACGGATTTAACTCGCGTATAATAATTTAAAATTTACTTATTAAATTAAAAATCGGGTTAAATTAAAAATGTTAATTTAAAATTTAATTAATTCTACGCGAGTTAAATTCGTAAAAATAGTTTTATTTCAATGTGTAGTACTTGTGAAAGTATTAGAAAATAATAAGTGATTTTACTATTACGAATTAAAAGTAATAAAAAAATAATATCGAATCTTGTTTCTAAGGTTTCTAAAAATATTGACCACTTTTTAGAACGTGTCGCATTTAGAAAACGAAATTCATAAAGTTCTGATACAATGGACCGAAGCGGAACTGGTCAAGAAGAAATATTTCTCTATAAGGTACATAGTTCATAGTAATTACATTGAATTAATAAGATTTTAATATTAAAAAATTATTCCTATTTAAGACAGGCACTTGTGGAAGATTCAGTCAAATTCGAAAGTTCGCTGTCTCGAATTGAGGATTTATTAAAGAAACAAAAAGAAGAAATTAAAAAATTAGAGGTAAACAACCAGATAAAATTTTAATTAATTGAACAAGTTTAGTTTTTGCAAATAAATAATTCGCACGTAGGTAGTTCGTGAAGAAGCAGCAGACATGCGAATCCGTGCTACAGCGGCCACCGCGGCAGAGGCTGCGCGGGCGCACGGCGATGAACACGGCCGCGCCGCAGAGCGAGCCTTCTTTGCACAGCGGTTCGAGGAGAGGAAGAGGGAACTCGAGAAGCTGGAGAAGAGGATCTTCCCTCCCGCGAGTTGTTTATTGTTTTTATTTTTCCTGTAGTATAATTAAAGTAAATATAGAAGTAATTATCGTCAAAAGTACCTGTATGTCGCTTTATTAAATATATTTATATATATTATTATTATATTTAAAGGAAATAAACTTGCACCATACGTAAAGAAAAGTAGTACAAATTGGTTGTACTTAATGATATTAATTTTTTAGTTCGACCAGTACGACAAGAATCCAGAGGATCTACTGAAGGGGAGGCGACCACTGAGGAACTATCAGCAGCGGCTCAAATGGAAGAAATATTTCAAAGATTGATGAAACTTACTGGTAATGTAAATATGTACTAAAAAAAAGTAAGAATTAGTTATTAAAGAAATTTATTAGAATGAATATTTGATAGGAGTCACAGAACCTGAGGAAGTATTCGATAGATTTCGTGCCCAGCGGGAAACGTTGAAGCGTCTGAATTACCTGCAGCAGACCACCGAAGAGGAGAAACTGCTGCTGGAAGAGACACAGACCACGCTGATGGGTGAACTCGAGGGGTACAAGTACGCCTCCGTTAAGGATAAAGATGAGTAAGATATTTATATAACTTTTTAATCACATTTTAATAAAGATATTCCAAGGACTTTTTTGTCCAACTCATTAAACTTATTAAACTTTAAAACCCACATTCAGAAAAATTTTAATTTTTTAATTGATACTAGTTATCAAAAGTACTAGACTTTTGATAACTAGTATCAATTAAAAAATTAAAAAAGACTAATTGACTAACTGAGACAAATGACTGTGGTAATATTTAAATTCGTATTTATTTCAGGGGACAAGATGAAATAATAGAACTAAAAGCAAAAATAGAAGAGGAAGACAAAATCTATGAAGAATTACAAAAGAAATACGACGATTTGGATACATTCCTTTTAGAAATAAAGAGATTGCTTTATGACCTGTGTAAAATGTTAGATGTAAGTATTTAGGAAGATGGAAGATTAAGATAATCTTGTTCAAGGCTGTCTTGAAATATTGGAGACATTGGAAAAATATGACTCTTTTCTGAAAATAGTAGATGAACAAGATCTATTGAACAATTTAGGTAGACTAAAAAGACAATTTTGTCAAACATTCAGAGTTACATCATGCTTTAATATTCAGAATATGTACTGTACTCAGTACAGACTAAGATACATCATAAACTGCTCAGTCGAGGGAAAACTAAGGTATATATGATACGCAGGTGGTGGGAGAGCCAGCAATGCCTGAATGGACAGCCGAAGCCCGCGACATATCACAGACACTGTCAGCGCTGAGTGCGCGCTGCGCGGCTGCCTCTGCACGCGCCTCATCGCTGCAGCGACGGACTGACCAGCCCGCTGCTTCTAGTGTACATATACATCAAAACAATCGTATATTACAAAGCATTACTGATTCCATTTATACTGCGGATGTATAGTACGGATGATGGTACGGTAGCTTACTTCGTAGAGAGTAGACACGGTTTCCTAGAGGTCTCGGGTTCGAATCACTGAACGTATTAGATGGGTCTATTCTTTTTCTCCAAATATAGTGAATATGTATAATAACCACTTTTAAGTATCAAAAGCTTGCTGAAGGCTCTTAGTATTTCTTTTAGTATTTGCCAGTTTCTTAACGATACTAGGACCCTAGATCTAGACACCGTAAAGAAAACATTATTTTATATAACCTGACGAGCAGCTAGAATAATTGAACTACGTCTGCTAAACTACATATTTGAAGTATTAAAACCGTAAAAGAATAAAAAAAAAACAATTATTAAATTAAACTTCGGAAGTATTTAATAATATTTATTTTATCAGACCCCGAGCGGGGCTCAGTCTCTGACAGGCGCCAGTGCCCGAAGTCCCAGCACCATGAAAGATTCAGAGAAGATTTTACCCACTTACAAGGAGTTGGTGACCCGAGAGCCTGTCAAACCACCACGTAAGATTTTGTATATTCTTATAAAGTGATTTAATTAATTATTATTAAAGTTCTATACCAATTTCTAAACGTTGGGAACATTCAAAAATTTATTTCTATTCATAATTTTGTTTTTACGAATCGATGTTAATATTAAGAAATCTAAATTAATAAATTGCAAATTGCTTATTGCAAATATTTGTTATCCAGCTTCTGATGAAGAGGAGGACATACCTTCAAGATTCTACTTGAAGCGCCAAGCTCAAGTCATTGTCGATACAAAGTGCAGAAGAAAAGGATTCCGTACATCTTACCCAAGAAAATGAAGCTAAAGAATAATTATTAAATATATATTTACCCGGCTATGCTCATATAAATTAATCGGAATTTTGCTCGACTATTTTCGAATCCATTCGGTGTTCCTATTCATGATCTCAAAGCGTGGCAGCGCGGCGCCGTTTGTCCGCAAAATTCCGTCAACGTAAACATAGCCGGGTAAATATATACAGGATTATTTGTATTAATTGGCCACCTCTTGCAGTTGTTGGAATTGATGTAGAGAGGCTGTAAGAGGTGGCCAATTAATTACAAATAACCCTGTATTTAGTAATCATCATGGTTTACGAAAGTTTAATTAGTAAAAACTAATAAAAATATAATAACTTGAATGAAAATTATATCAGTAACATTGTGGTTGGTGTTTTTTTGTTTACCAAAATCGACACGTATAATAAACTTTTTGAATTAACCTATTTATTTTATTTTACCCTTTGACAACAAAGACAGTCAAATCATTTTTAGCTCTATACATAAAACATTTTAAGAATTTTTTAAAACATTTTTTATTATATAATTCAAATTATAATCATGTTCAGTCCTCACAAAAATTCATATTTGCAACTTGTATGCGCGATGAACCCGCGGGTTATCAACAAAGCCGTGGATCTCGCAATGCATAAAAAACACTTCGATCCTACTACAGGTTTTGACATATTAATACTAGCCTGAAACAGCATGTTTTTAATATAAAAATCGTCCACGAAACGTTATACAATAAGAATTCGCAGACAAAGTACTACCTATTTATATATTCAAAAACATCCATAGATTTTTTATTTTTGATTTCGTATACCTATTTAATAATAACGATAACAATTTGTATAAAGAAATCAAAGCTTTAATATATAGTATGTCTTTGTTCTAACATTGTAAGTTATACCTGTCTACTGTATATTTTTCAGAGATTCCCCCGGCTCAGAGGCTGATGTCAATGCAACCATCTCTCTTCGCGCCTCATGTCGATATCACACGGGCTCGGTTGGGTTTTGAACGGGTTGGTCTAAGACTTATCAACAGGGACTTACATTCGCCAGATGACTTGAAACAATTGCAAGCCCTTCACAGTATGATGGATCAGGTACATCACTATGCGTAAGATAATATTTACTACTTTTGTGGTGTTTCAGTTTAAGTAAACCTATATAAGTAACTTACATTTTAGGCCAATAGTATCAACTTACACAGCAGCTTATGAAAAAACACATTTTCACGAAATAGATGTTTAAAAATATCTATTAACATTGTTATACTTATTTATATTATACTTACTTATTTCAATTAAGATATAATGAAAAACAAACCCTTCAGGGATTTGAACCCGTGATCTCTTGTAAAGTTTGTCCGCATCGCTTCATTTTTCTATATTTACTTAAAGTTTAATTTAAAGGTTATTACAGGTACAAATATCAGAAAACGCTTTATTCCTTATTGACATCCAAGTGGTTTATCGCCTGATCGATTTAATGATGCATAAAAATCCAGTGGTAAGGGAAAAAGTGTGCATAATTCTTTCCTCTCTTTGCAATTACTATCAAGGCAGAAAGCAAATAATATCAAGACCCGTAGTCATCGACCATCTCATATGGCTTATAATGAGAGATCGTAGAGAAATACGATATTCCGCAGCTTACACCTTAAGGGCTCTAACCAGAGACAGATGTGCAATCGAAGTTATCTTAGGTAGAGAGAAGATTATCATAAATTTACTAAAAATGGTAAAATATGAACATATCGGTATCGTTTTAATACATCTAAAAACTTTGGAACAACTGATAGAATGGGACCAAGAGCAACCGCTGAAAGCGAACGCTTTTAGAATTATGCTTAAGCTTTTTCAAAATCGGGATTTTCGAATTGTATGCGGTGCTATGGATTGTCTGACGCAACTGTGTAAACACGATGTTGGCAAGAAATTAGCAGATGTATATGATTTAACTTTTGTATTACGACATTTCTTGATGTCGCCGTCAATTGAGGTCAGAATAAGTGCAGTTGGTCTCATGGAGTACACAACTTTGACAACTCGCTCAAAATGGCGGGCAAAGGAGTGCTGTGAAGAATTGACGAGGCGTCTCGTCGTTCTGTGCAATTGTCAAAATAAACCACTTCTACAATTAAGAAGCATGCAAGTGTTAATCAATCTCTGCGACTGTCCCGATATACGATATCATATGAAGAGTAATTGGGAAAAGAAGGTAAAAGCTTTGAAAATTAGAAGTCACGAGGAATGGGATGGAACCTCCGAAACCACTAGCTATGGCTTGGAAACCGGTCACAACTATAGAACGATGTGTATAGAAGGGGTTGAAACTATAAAAAATGATTATGGGGATAACGCGGAAGTGATAAACGTACATAGTTATTTGAGACGGCTTAATGATATCAAAGGACGACTCCTCTATGCTATCAACTGGCAGTCCTTTAAAGATTAAATTGTTATTTATAATAAAACACATTTTAATTTTTATTTCTTTATTACATAGACATTGAGTACAATCATACGCTACATTTTTGTGCCTTTGCTGGCAAACTTATAACTAATTCAGTCATTTACTTTAGAAGATTATACATATGAAAAAACATAGAAAATTACTGCATTATATACGCCACAAAAAAATATATTTGAAACAAGAGGAACTATCAAAGTATCAAAAATAATCAAAGATATTATTGCTACGGTTAACCCTTACCATATTCAAACTATTTTGTATCTTGTGCTACTGGCTATAAAAGCTATTTTACTTTACATTACACAGTTTATAAATTACGTCTTTAATAGTATCAACTACCATCAATCCATTGTACATAGATTTTAATTTTATATTAAGTACATAAAATATTGCTAAATTTGCTCAATATTCTAAGTACATGAGCACATTAGAAATATATACAGAAGAAACTCAATTAACCGGACTAATTGTTGTTAAGACATTCGGATAATCGATAATCCGGATAATTGATAATCCGGATAATCGAATGTATGAAATGAAGCATTTTGTGCATATGTAGTAGTACATAATGTTATAAGTTTATTGAAAAAAAAAACAAATATTGTTAACAAATAATCGTTCTGTGGTTCGGATAATCACGAATGCAGATAGATATCTGAGGGCCGGAAAATCGAGTTTCTACGTAATAGAATTTTATACCTAGGGTATATGGCACTTACAATACAATGATATAAATTTAAAACTACGTTTGTATCAACTATTTTGCATTGGTTAAATTAAATTCTCTGGTTTTCATTCTAGGTTTACTATATGGAGAAACAGATTTTTATTGCAAGAATTATAATGTAACAATTTTGGTTATTTAGCTATTTACAGCGCATCTAATCACAGTTCTCTTTGGAATAATGTTGTAGCGTCATAATATACTCCCAGTAAACATATGACCTTAACTTATGTCACACATACATCATATGCGTGACATAATTATTATGTAAGAGTGACATCGTACTGACCAAATATGTTCTTCAAATACTATTTAGATCGAATAACGATTTACATGTTACCTATATCTTATGTAATACACTGTTATCTAATATCAAAGTCACATAAATCTTAAATATAAATGATATAAGTTTATTTTTTAAGACAGGACAGTTTAATATTAAACAATTGCATATGATGTTGCATTATTTCTATCAGAATACACTGATGTTTAAATATAATAATTAATATAAACAGGAAAGCATATGACTTTCTTAATATTATATTCAAATGTTGTCGATGTTACGTCATTATAAAGCCATTTCTAAATCACATTTGTCACAACAATGACGTCATAGGTAAGTCATTAATACATTATTGCTACATCACCATATAAGTATGAAATAATTATTAGTGTATGTAAATTTTATGTAAAGCATGAAAATACTTTATGTCAGTTCGATGTCACAATGAGATAAGAGTTTACTGGGCAATGTAGTTATATTACATTAAAATTAGTTTTAAATCTACCAAAAATAATATCTTACTTTTTGTTAAATGTGCATATTGAGCGTTTATAGACCAAATTTATACTCTTATTCTGTTTATTTTTGGCAAGACTTCTTCCAATTTTACTAATAGTAATATGTTAATCGTAATATCAGCTACCTTCACTAATTTAGCTAAACTCACTCACTCCCTCACTAAATGGATTACAAGTTTGACATTAAATAATTTGACTATCAATTTTATTTAAATCACTATATAATATGATTTACAGATTATATTTTTAATGTCCCACACCAATAAAAGGTATTATATTTGTAACAAAATATAAACATCAAAAATAAGTTCACAAACCAATATCACATTCAATACTCAAATCCGTTCAAATCTATTCAAATCTCGCTCGACCCCACGTACTTGTACAGTGCTTTGCACAGGTCGTGCATGGTCGGGTCTCATCTGGCTCGTTTGTTGAGAGGGTCGTATATCTCTGTCTCAGAATCCATTTCGTCTTCTGACAGAGATAGAGAACCACCAACGCGACGCGTGCGCAGTCCCTCCTAAGTGCAGCAAAGAAGAAATTTTTTAGTAACAATAATGATATTATATGACATCAACGAAATAAGATTAATATTTTTATAAGAATTACAAGCTTCTATTAAAAAAAAAACGGTGGAAACGGAAGTTTAGTACATTTTTTATTAGTACACTAACATCAATACTATTAGAAGCCATTCATAATATACGTCACACGTTAAGGATCGACGTGTGACAAAGAAGACCCCATTCCCTCTCCCTCTACTGAATTTCATGACAAGTCAAATTATAATTGGATTGCCCCTTACTTATAACAGCGTACAATTTCTTGTTAATGCAATTTTTAAATACTTACGCAATGTATAGTATTTTAAGTTTAGTATATAAATGACGATTAGATTCATAAAAATATTGTATTATTCTTTTGTATTATTATTATAACTAAAATTGTTTATAAAAGTTATAATAAATAATAGCAGTGTTATAATAGTCAAAAGTTGATGTAGACAATACAATGTAAATGGAAAAAATACAAATAGACAAAATAAACCTTCCTGAAATAACATGCAAACATTTTCCTTGATATTTAAACCCATGATAGTGCCAGCATATGAATAACAAATCAAAAACCTGTAAAAAAGCAAACATATCTGAAGCGTTTACATCCCAAACCTTTTTGAAACTTGTGATTGCAGACTGTTTAAAAGTTAATAATGAAATATTTAAAAAAAGGACAATTAATAAACTACCATCTGGGACTATACAGTCCGAACGATTTTTTAAACTGATCATACCATCTTTTATAAGTTACAATGTGAAATACATTGTAGTACGTGGTAGTATATCTTTTAATTATTTACCAACATATATTGTGCCAGAAAGTATATTAATATATATATTTGTATAGACAACTCTCGCATTAAAGATTATAATATCGCTGTGTGTTTAGGGCTTCACAAATATATAAATCACGGATACAAGTTACATATAGACAATCTATGGATCACATAAAGAATTATCCCGTGTGGGAATCGAATTCGCAACCTTTGGTTCAGCAATCAGGGTTACTAACTGCCACACTAAGAGGTCATCATATTATATTTTATAAAGAGTTCCTAATCCAAAAAGTTTAACAATCACAAGTCCAAAACCACAACCTAAGCCTGCGTTAAAAAAAAAAGTGTAACCCAAACTAATGCGGCTCGTGCTCAATAAGTGCCCACCAGTTCCGTGTCGCTGATCCACGCATTGCCGTCCTCCACGCTGGAAGACATCTATAATACCCATATATACATAACATTAAATATATTTAGTTACATGCTATATTGGTAGTATAATGAAATGTCTGAGTCAGTCAAAGATCACTAGTGTTCTAATAATCAAATATCAAAACCATTCCAATTACACTACATTGGAAAAAAATGTGGGTTCCTCTAGATTTTTCCTAATAATCAAATATCAAAACCATTCCAATTACACTACATTGGAAAAAATTTAAGTACCTTTAGATTTTTCTAAAAATCAAATATCAAAACCATTCCAACCACACTACACTGTAAAAAGAAAAATGTGTACCTCCATCAACCCTCCGCTGGGTTCAGACGCGTATCCTTCGAAGTGTCGTTGGTCGTCGTAGTCGGACTCCGAGCTCGTGTCGTTGTCGTCCCGTGCCGTGCGCACCGAACATACCATTTGCGCGAGATCCGTGAACGTATAGCTGAAAATATACCTTATGATAATTAAATATGATAAGTTAGCAACCGGATATGTAGACGTGTTCCGGGCGTTTAACTCGATAATCAAGAAATATATGAAATTTTTAAAATTCCGGTAGACCAAAACAATAATTTTCAACATTACAACAAAACTAATCTTCCGAGTTCCATTTTCATCTGTATTCGCTCAGCCCATTAAATGACCACTCTCGCTGATACTTTTATTAGTACCATAGCTTTTTTCGATACTACTCATGAGTACAGTATCGATACTGATTAATCAATACCGTGTCCCTAGCAGCCCGCCCCTCGTACATCGCCCCACGTGTGTCCGTCCCACTCACTCAGTGACCCCCGGCTGCTGTGTGTGCGCGCGTCCCTCAGAAGCGGCCCCGCTGACCCCTCCCCCGCCGCCCCGCCGCTGTCCCTCGAAGTACGCGGAGCCGTGCCTGTAGCCCACTTCGCGGATCTCGTCGAAGGACCCGAACTGGAGGGTCTTGTACGCGTCGATCGGGGGACGGATGTATTCGCAGTAGTCGGATTTCTTCACTTCCTGTCAATTTATTATTTAATTTTATGACATTGGATTCCAAAAAATAATCAGAAGTTATAGGCTGGCCGCACTCATACCTATTTGCTAATGCATATATTTGTCTGTCTGTGTATGTGAGGTTAATGTTAATCTTAAAAATGTTTAGAAAATGGTGCAAAATTCGCACACACAGACGTGAAACGTGACTCGTGAATGTGATCGAACCCAAAAGTGGGATAAGGGCAATGAGATGATGATAATGTTGACATGATGACTTACTTCCAGCTGTCGGTTACAAGATACATAAGCCAGCCTGCTTTGAATATCTGGAAGATTAGGGACCTTCACTGGTGTGGTGAAGGGATTCCACCTGGAACAATTGATGTCAATAAACAAAATATATTAGATGATAGATAGAAATATATAGATTATTGAAATAGAATAAATAATCATAAAATATATATATTCCATACCGTTTCCAGAGCAGCCACCAACCAGATAAATCATCACCATAATTAGTGAGATCAGTATCATCTTGAGAACCAACGTCGATTGCCAAAATGTGTTTGGCGCCGAGAGATCTCATTACATCAGCTGTAATATTAAAATTTTTAATTAATTTACACCAATAACAGAAATTAAGATTAAATATTCCCGAACTTCTGATTTTTTTAATACACAAAATAAAATTATATAGTGACTTTATTTATACAATATATTTGTACTTGGCCATGATTAAGTTGACGGGTCTATTATGTACATGTTATAAAATATATATTTTTCTTTATCTATTTCACCTCGATTGTTTATGTTTAAATCATTTGAATAATAATAAAAAATATACTCTAACATGTTTCTGAACAGATATTGAATGTTAAAATATTTTGAAATATTTTGACAGCCCTGTTAAGACTTAATCTATCACAATCATCAACCAATCAAATAATTGAACGCTGGCTTTTGACAGTAATGGATACATTTAATTATCCAATCCACAGAGCACGGCTTTTTTCTAAAAACTAGCGAGTAAAAGTTTCCTCCAATCAGATTAGTACCCTAGTTGACGGCATACTTAACAACGAAATAGCTGCTTAAATTGGTTTTTATATATAATTTACCTAATATAGGAACTGGAATATTTTCTTACTATCGTCATGTACCTTACTTACCAGGCACATTATTAACATAACACCCATCCAGAAGCAAATGTCCATCAGTGGGGTCGCATATCGGCGGGAAGATGCCAGCGACGCTCATAGACGCACGGCAGTACCTCCACAACATGCCTAACAAGAATCACTTTTATCTGGACAACCGAACGAAACTGTCTCCATTGCCCAGACAAACGCCCGTGTTGCCATCACTTACCTCGACAACTGAGTGTAAATATATAGCAATACCATCCACCTAACTGTATTGAATGATGTTAACAGTGTGTGACCGGATAATCAAATATTTACACTCAGCCTACTCCTACAGTGAACGGTGCGTCGTGATTGGTTTACCTGGGAGGTTGTTGACATAACCGCCGTCCAATAGGAGGTGGCCGTCTACAGGGTCGCAGAGTGGGGGCATGTACCCGCTCAAAGACATCGATGCGCGAATGTAACGCCAGAGGGAACCTGAAGCGCGTGTCCATTAAAATAGCGGTTTTTCCCCGTTTTTTGCCCGTATTTTATTCAGTGCAAAGATACACTCGTATAATTAACACAATCCATGGAAAGAAAACGATGTGTTAGAAATCAGCCATTAGGTTTTATTATTATAGTTTTAAAAATATAAAGCACGACAATATTAAGAAACCATTCATTTGTATATAATCCACTTTTTTTAACATATTAAAAAATATTTAAATTCAAAACAATTTTTTTAAAACACTAAGTTAAGTCCCAAGTTCTCTCTTTTTATTGTCCCCGTTAAAAACAAATTTTGGTTATAATAACTTTTTTTTTCTATTCCCGTTTAGTAAATACCACAAATGCTACGAAAGCAAAATTATAAGCTAAAGAAAAGAAATTTACACACAGGTTAAATATGGGTCATAATGATGTTATACACAATATTTACAAAACATGCACATATGATTATGATATGACTTGTTAAAATATGAAGAATACTGAGAAGAATAAATAAAAATATTTTCTTATAGGAATTAGTATGCCATGATAATGTTATTATATTATACAATTTATAATTATGTTAAAAATATTTATATGGAAAGTCGAAATAACTAACAAAATCAAAGAATCCCAATATTCGATAAAACTTTAGAACTATTAAGTTATTAGTTAATAATTTACCTCCAATAAATATCAACTATTAACTATTATTCATATTAAATTGTACACTAAACTAAACTAAAACAAATACCTAAAGATAAAAATTGATTTAATAAGGATGATCTATTTAAATACATGCACAGAATATAAATTACCTACAACGACTACTCGATTACATTGTACCAACATAACAATACTACAGTGAGTGGCGCGAAAATGAGATGGAACCACACTCATGCAAATACATGAAGGTATGATAATGAATAGAAAATACAATAACATCCAACCCGACATTATTAACGCATCGTTTTAATCAATTATTCATTTATTCAATTATTCAATTATTCAATACTCCCATTAAGCGTTACGTAAACCAATCACAGGCGCATCTTTTATGACAACACAAAACAAATGTCGGATTCGTATTGGAAACAATTTCGAGTTACGTGTATAGTTACGAAGGCACGGACGTACACATAAATGCAGCTGAGTGTGGTTATGGAATGGTAAATTAAAATCACTGTAGCGGAAATATTTTTGAGGTACAATATTGTGACGTCATCACCACCATAGATATTGAACACCATATGATGGGACGGACAGACCGCTATATATATAGATATTCTGGTCGGCAGAATTGCACACATAAGCAAATTATAAATAAAATGCATGCGATACAGCAATATATAATAAATAACCGACATTCTTATATTTATGTTTTTACCACAATAATGGATTTTGTTAGTAAATGTGCAAAGCGACAAATAAATATAAAATAATAAAAACACACAATTTCCTGTCCATGTGTTGTGTTAATATTGTGCTTCTATTTATATTTTATGATTTTGAAATTATAGACTATCATTAATTTGCTTTTAGCACAAAATGGATTCAAAACATGTTTTTTTTAGTTTAAATTCTGTTTTACAAAGCAATACAGTACATGTGTTCATTTTAAATGTTTATGATATATTAAAAATAAGAATAAAAATTATTATTAAAAATTTCAATAAATAGTGGTGCTAATTATTTCAGCATAATATCATTTGAATGGAAAGTTGTTTCAACTCACCATGTCGATGGACTCTCATACAACTAGAGCTTATATCAGTAGTGACGGTGAAGTACGGCAGCCACAGGTCCTCGATGTGAACCTCTCCGAAGGTAGTCCTGATGGTGGTGTTGAACTGCTTCCCGGAAAACATGGAGGTGGCTGGGTAGGTCAAGTCCATAAGCTGTTTGCCCCATTGTGTCATTTTCTAATTGAGAGAGCTCACATTAAAATTCCTATGATCTCAAAGTTGACGAAAGACCATAAGTAAGAAAAGAACCCAATTTCTACAGCAAATACAAACTTCAAAGAAAAGACGATTAATGATGAAAAGTCACGTTAGCAAACCTTAGACCACTCCCTGGCTTTCTGTGTGACAGTGGTGATGTTCCTGTCCATACACCACAAGGCACCCATGAAGGCTCCAATGCTGACGCCTCCTACCATGTCGATAGGAATACCAGCTTCCTGAAGTCAGTACATATTGATAATTAAGATTTTTATCATTGGTTGGTAAAACATTGAATAGCTTATAGATTATAGAACATTACATATTATGTCTTTTTTTTTTTTTTTTTTTATGTAAGAGGAGGGCAAACGAGCTGGCGGGTCACAGATGACTTGTGATCACCGCCGCCCATGAACTCTTGCAACATCCGAGGATTTACAAGAGTGTTGCAAATGTAGGTAGGAGTAAACGCCTATACGAGTAGTCAGTAACATATATATTTTTAGTAAAAGATAAATATACAGAGTGAGCAGGTAAGACTCTTTCAATGTTGTCTACAAAATCTAAAATATATTGATTATTCAGAAACTCCACTATTAAGACAAACTAATAAATTACTCACACTTGCTATACCAATAAGAAACCATCTCAATGAAGCCAACAAATCTATTTACTATATATATATATATATTTTTTAATATGATCTAGGGCATTGCTTGACTACATTCCACCTGATATAAGTGGAATGTAGTCTCAGGTGGTAAGGCGAATTACCCTAGCAACCTATTCACTCTTCTCTTGAAGACACCCATATTGTATTCGGCATCTATCATCTTATTTATTATACCAGTCCCACAAGCAACTATGTAAATAAAACATCTCTTATTAATACGTGACTGGCACCCTAGTCCCATGATAGACACCCTATTTGTTTATATGTTCACAAACAATAAAGATAAAACTACAGAATCATTAAACCAGTCACACACGTATCTTCAAAGCCATGGTACCTGTATGGCTCGTATCATCCCCACGTGCGCCGCCCCCCTGGCCCCGCCCCCGCCCAGCACCAGCCCCACCGCCGTCGCCGTCAGCCAGCGAGCCAGCCGGGAGAAGTCGGAGTGCACGCTGGCCTCTGACATCAACACCTTGCTGTACAGCTCGCTCTGGAATGTACAATATATTATATTACAATTTATATTTAAAATATCCTATTAGGATATTATTTTTCCACCAAGCAAATATCAGTGAAAACACAGCTGTTTGTGAAAAATTTTTTAGGCTCAAAACCAACTATTACGATTTGTCTAATATATAAATTGTCATAATAAAAAAAAACAATAATCTATAATAATCATTAGCCCAGATCCACAATTCTCTGTAAAAGCTAAAGTGTGTACTGACGATGCGGTACTGGCTCTTCCGTGTGAACATCCTGTGCGGGCAGCGCACGTGGTGGTGCTGGCTGACCCACGAGCGCATGTTGAGCCAGTGCACGGTGCCGGCCGGGGTCACGCCGCCCTCGCGATGCAGCAGGACCAACTCCTTCTGGGTCCGGATCGCTAGACGCTCGATTTCCTTCTCGATCTGATGGGATGATAACCATTTTAATTGACTTACTGTCCGTTAAATGATTGGAAATCGAGTGTAAATATTATTGAAAATGGTGATGAATTTTTAAGTTGTAATATTTTTTTCTAATCTTAATTATATATAGCTTTATAGTAAGCCAAATCTGAGTGCCATTATATATTTTTTTACTGATGAAAAAAAATGTATTTTTACTGGTAAAAGATTTAATAAATTACAAAAAGATGAGACAGGTAATAGTCAGCATTGTCTTTTCCCATTTATATATACATATTATGAGGGTACGTTGATATAGTAATGGAATAGAAAACTTACTTTCCCGATGCTAGGTTGTTTGTCTCCCAATGCAACTATCAAGATACAATCTGCTTGACGAATGCATCGCTGGGTCCATTGCGTGAGACTCGGATCACATTGATATAGAGCCACCTAAAAAAAGATTCTAGAATAACTTTTCAAAATGGTTTAAAATCATTACTTATATTTTAAACAGATAATGATTAAAAAATCTTTAACTCGCGCAAAACCCGAACCTGCGACCTCTGAGATTATACTATACCCGTCACTGTTAATTGAGCTATCGTGTCGTTATTTATTTTCATAAAAAAAACATAAGATTTTTATCATATAGTTTTAAGTTATCATATATGTTACATATATTATATATATCATATATATTATATTACATAATAACAAGTCTTACTTTATGTTTGTCTTCTTGCTGAGCCAACCAGGAACTTAGTCGATATTCATTATTAGGATCCATAATAGTCAGACCTAGAAGTTTTCTGATGACGTCAGAAGTCAGACGAACTGTTGGACCTGGAACAGATTTTATTGAATTTATAAGGACCAGAAAGCTTGTCTCCCTTGCACCCTAGAACCATGTCCGACAAAAAATCGAAGTCCGAAAAAAATCGAAGGAAAACCGGTTGAATAATTCTCATACAAAGATATCCTAAACGCAAGTATATATGCTACATATAGGTTATAGCAAGTAATTCTCACTCGAGTGTGAATGTGACAGAAAGAACGAACACTTATAGCAACGAGCAGGCAGTTAGCTCTCGCTCACACCTAAACAATTCACTAGAGAAGTGAGAGAGATGGTAATACCTATAGCGCACAGCGAGTGGTAGAGCTCGTAGGTGAAGGCGGTGAGCGGTACGTCGTCGCTGACGGGCACTACGGCCACCGTTGAGAAGTTGTGCTGAGAGGGACGGGACTCCAGGTGGGCCGCGCCTCCCAAACCACGAGTGGGTTTTTGCCAGGATCCTAGCGATTTGTGGACACAAAATTATTATTTTTTTGTAATTTTTTCAATATAATTTCCCTGTCAAATACTAATTTATCTATATATTGAAGATACACGTATGTATTTAAATAAATTTGTCAATTGTAGAGGGTAAGATGAGATGTAGGGGTATAAATGAGATATACCTAGAATCCTATGACCCAACAAGTTGATGAGCCGCGTGACAACGACGGGGAATCGAAGCTTGATCGCATTGAACAATCCTTCCGGAAGCTTCGCCAGCTCTGAATCTCTGACCGCCATTACTGTTGTACTGCGACGAGTTTGTGTCACCATCTCCACCTGGAAATAATAATAATTATTTTTACCTTTATACTTGAACAGATAAGATATATATAACTACTTTCCTTCACAGAATTAATAGAAATTTAGACAAGTTCTATAAGTACATAAAATATGAAACAGAACGTTATCGGTACGCCATCTTACAATGCCAACTAAATCTCCCTTCCCGTACTCCCCCACCAGCTCCTTCTTCCCGTTAGGATGTGTGATGACAGACCGCAGTCGTCCGCTCAGTACTATAAACGTGGAGCCCGACTCCTCCTCTTGGCGGTAGACCGCACGACCTGACTCCAAGAACACCTGAAATTATATCAAAAATTACATGAGGTTAAGATGTCAAAATCTTTTTTTTTTTATTTTGATTAGGCATAGATTGAACTTATGAAACATCAAACTCTGCTTGCACGGTTCCAAAGAGTAGGTCCTTGGAGAAGAACCGGCAATAAGCTCAGTGGATACTCTTTTAATTACATAAATTCAATAATATTTTTATTTCATTCCAATAAATTAAAAAATGTCTTACCCAATCCAATGCAAAATCAACTTGTCTTACAAAGGGTGACAATCTTCTTACAACAGTGCTGGCAATATGCAAAACCACAGATGGACGTTCCCTCATTATGCTATATACTGTGGTCTTAGAGAGTAGCCCGATACGCGAGAAGTGTTTTGCTCTTATGGAGAAGAAGCTGGGCTCTCCCGTCAGCACCGCCAGACCACCTTCTACTTCACCTGGTAGGTACAATTAATACCATATTTAATACAAGATTAAATTAATATTACGATAATATAATATCAATTTTATATTTACAAATAAATTAACAGTAATATGTATATTTAGAAATATAAATTGAATCATAATAATTATTATTATATACTCTAAAAAAAAAACTATTTTACCCTTTAAATGAGAGAGTGAATGAAAAAACAACTTCTTTATGTATTGTCAGAACATTCAATGTAATTTTTTTGCAAATAATAAATATTTATCACTATCACATCATCCTGTAGATCATATGTTGGCCTGTCAGTCAATAAATGTTTATATAAATGTGTGAAATGAAGGTATTATTTTTTAAAAGGTTTTATTATATAACTTCATTTGATTATAATAGGGAACATGCAAAAAAATTTAAATGGTCTCAAATATTTTTTTTTCGATTACTTTTTATCATCTTATTATAATAAAATCATTTTTTTTTAATTTACTAATCATTTAAGGCCATAAAATAATTTATAAAAAGTGTAAATTTAGGGAGCGAAATTCAAAATTCCAAAACGCGCCACCATTGGTCGAAAGGAAATGTGACGTCATTTGACACACCATTCAATATATCGGCGTTTAAGTTCATACTGTGGTATCAGTGTGACTGAGAAAAATAAATAATTTAAACGTATATTTTCGTGCTTAAAGGTTTTATTAAATGATACAATTGTTTAGGTAATCTTAAAAACATTTTCTAAATACTCAAACAACTCTAACAAAACAAATACCTACAAACTCTTTTTGAATAGCAGTTAGCATGCTACTACACAATACATTTTTAAAAGGTTTCTGCCTCTGAATCATTTTTCACTTCACTTGACTCAGATAAATAACTTGGTTGATAATCAGCAGATATAGAAGATATAAGATGCTATAGAAGTATTATCAGCTGTGTTTTTAGTAAACAATTTTCTTTTTAAAACAGATAGTTTTACTTTTAAAACTGTTGTGTAACAATGTTGTGTGTTAAATGAGGAAATGGTGACAATGCTACATTTTGTTTTTCAGCAGGTATATTTACATTGACACCTTTACTTCCATACTTTGGTTTAATATTAACTTGCACAGCTTAGTCACTTGGTGATTTATCTTTAATATGCGAAAAGCAAGTCTCTGCCTTATGATCATCACATTCAATAGGAGAAGTACTGAGTCTTGGCTGATTAATATCACAGACATTTGTATGGGCAGTACTAGGACTTACTTAGTATATCACTTCTTCGTAAACGTCACCAATTTTTTAAACACTACTTTTGATAGCTAACTCTTAAAAGGCTTCATTAACCGATGTCAATCTTTGCCTTTTGACTATGCACATTCTCATTCTATCAGCTGGTGTTTTTGCCACAAAAATATATAAGGAACAACTTTTCTTCAAACTTAGATTAAATCTTTCTCCTTGTTGTTTCGTTACACATATTATATTCAATACAATTTGCTGTATCTTCATTAACCTGAAATAAATCGACAAACATAAAAATTTCGTAAAATCAAAAAAATAATACGATTTTTATAGAAAGTTATACTGAACTTTTGTAGGCTAGGTTAGGTTAATTTTAAACTCAAATTTTCTTATGTTCAATTCGTAAGTATAAATTTAAACTATTAGATTAAACTTATTATAAATAAAATATACTTACGTTAAATTGATCTTCACAACAATATAAACACGATTTAGGACATATATTATCCCTTTTAATTACCATACAAGATTGTTATTGTATTTTCGCATCTCTTGGAATACCAAAAACACTTTGTCGGGTGTTTTTCTAATACTATTTTTGCACTCCGGTACTATACAATATTTGTAAGATGACTTTTATCTTCTTCCATGACTTGTAAAGCAATTAAAACTTAAAATATCTATGAAATAACTAAAAAGTGCATAGTAAACATTCACTGGATGTGTCATTTGACGTCACGCAAAGCGCGCGCAAAATGACGGTGTTTGAACGGCTCAAATTTATTACAAGTTTTAATTTTTAATTTGAAGAAAAACTAGAATCTTTTCAAACCTATTTATATTTTTTTCTACGATATATAGAGGTAAATGATTAATTTACGTCGAAAAAAAATTACATGAATGTTCCCTATTATATTTATTGTCTATATTGAATCATGGGCGGGGTCTACGTACCTCTTACAAATTATTAAATATTATTAATATTATAATAATAACATAAACGAATAAATTAAGAGTGTCCTTCGAATTTCTAGAGTCACTATTCCATTGGATACAATCTCATTTTTTGTATGTCTATACTGTTGGCCCTGTTGGCTATTACAGCGTCACCGGGGGATAAATCTCATATTAAAAGTTATATGTATGTATAATTATTAAATATATATTTTACAAGCCGATCAATGGGTAAGGGCCCCAGGGATCGGCAACCTTGTGACTAGGAATTCCCAATTTTTCAGGTTTCTAAATTTAATAGATCAAAACAGTTTTTAAATGTTTCTTTTTTAGTAAATAATATAAGGAACTAAAGAGAATAAATCCGCAGTTTGTCGACCCCTGTCTTAAACCAATATCAATATACCCCCACTTACCCGGGTATGCAGTGAACATGTGGACCTCCCCCTCCCCCTCCGCCACGCGCTGAGACACCAGCAGGGCTCCCGACAACAAGTACACCAGCGCCACGTCCTGACAGACACACATACATTACATAAATTATTCGATTAATTACAAATTATTAGTCAAAATTAATAATCAATCCTGATCCAATTTTTTGTTACATTGACACGGATGCGTTTCTCAATAAGATAGCAGATTCGACTCCTCGATAAGTAATTCATTTTCGATTTATATGACGTTCCGTTTCTTAATTTACCAATGCCAATAACCACCTTATAGGTTGAGTTTGTAGAAAGCCATTTACGATTGATATTAATCTCAAAATTATGAATTTCGGCCTTATCGTAAACAGTCAAAATATAATAATATTGAAACTAGATTCTAATGTTGTTAAAAATCTTGTTATTATGATTGTAATGCATATATATATACATACATACATGTATGAATATGTTATACTTTAACAAGTTATACTTTATGGTTTCATTCAATACGAATAAATGGAGATTTAGATAAATAGAGAATTTGACTTTGAACATAATTAACAATATCTCTTAAATACATGATATTTAGTACAAGATTATAATTAATAATACAATAAAAAAAAACAAAAAAAACCAAGCTATCCTACCTGCACTATTTCTGGTTCCCCTGCTACGTTGTAATACAACTTGTGGTAAAATAAATAAATAAATAAATATATTAAGTATGACAATCCTAATTAATTTTATGATTAATTAAATGAATAATTAAATTTTAAATAAATAAAAAAACAACCAATTAATTTGTTAATTTTGTCGCCCCACCAAACGTATCGCTTGGTGGAGAGACAAAATTGTTTCCCAGAGATCATGGGTTCAAATCCCTGCCTGTATCGGGTTATTTTTCATTCTATATTTATTCATAATTTCAACAATTCTAAAATGTCTATACATGTTTTATACATAGATATTTTACAATATATAAATACATAAACGGTATAAATAATTAAATGTGTTAATTAATATTGTATTTGCATCATAAATGATATATACATTTAACCTATGGTATAGTCTGGGAGCTAATACAACTAAATGTATTGTAAGTTATATTATATAGACTAAGAGCTGATATAGCAAAATGTGAAATTATTTTATATAGTTTTTTAAAGTAGCATTATTATAAGCCTATTTATTATATATATTTAAGCTTACCTTATGGCTTTCTTCCTTCATGATGTATGTCCCGGCTGGTAGGTCCCGTACTTGTACATTTCCTCGTAGTATCTGATCGTCGTCTAGACCTAGTTCCTTCACAAACGCGTCCGTTGCTATTTTAATTAACGCCTGTAAACATTTTTACTGATTAAAAAAACGGACGGATTAATTTTTGACGGATTTCTCTTACGTTATGGAGTTAGGTTAGAGGCGTTAGGTTTGAGACTAGTTTAGGACGCTCACCTTTCATGGTAAATGAAATACTTCTTAAACTAAATGTAAATTAGTCTATTAAAATGAACGTAAAAACTATTACATATATTTTTACATTCATTTTAATGTTTAGTTTAAAAAAAAATCATTCTACTTCTTGATGATCAAAGAAGCGTTCTTTCATTAGATAAGGATTACAAATGAGAAGCGATAGAATATATATTATTACAAGTATACATCAAGTTTTTAAAATAATAGAGTAAGAAATTAAATTAAATAAGGATTCCTCACAATATTAATATCAATTGTATTACCTGTTCGTCCATGTTATCAGTGTTCTGTTTTTTAAATGAAGACCCTTCTCTTGTTCTATGAAAGGAACATGTCGGCTGCACGTCTGGCTGAAGCTAAAAAAATATAATATATAAATTACTTTCAAAACAAAAGGGTTTGAATACCAGTAATTTAAATATGAACATACAAAACTCGTACTAAAAGACAATTATAAATACAAATATATTGATAATTATCATTCTATTTCTTTTTATACATATTTATCATTTTAATATATAACATACACATACACAAGTACACACAAATGCACTATATTTCGTTATCTTCCTACCTGTGTGTTTAGTGGTGTGTTGGAGGTGACGTCAGGCACCATGTCGGGTCTCTTCCTGGTCGGGATGTGTATGGGAGAGGAGCCTTGAGCGCTCTCCTGGTATTGGATGTTAGTATGAATAAAACTATTTTAACGGTAATTATTATACTTAGGTTAACGATTTATTGGTGGTTGTCTATTGGCAAGTGGGCCCGCTAAGATAGAGGTTGTGGGTTCGATTCCAATACTGTATAATTCATAGTGATACAATAATTCATGTTTTGATGAAGTTTGCATATCTATTTAGGTGTAAACCATTACTGCAGATAAAAAAATCCGTTAAAATAATTTTATTGAAGTATTTTCTTATGAAAATATTAAAAACTTTCTAATATGACTATAAATTTTAAAAGCAATGATATCATTAATCAAAAAACTTCCACTCACAAATGATATGCAAGCATAACAATAAGATAATTACCATAACAATGATTTATTAAAACAAACTCTTAATGGTAATACCACAAACAAAACCCACCACCGGTTCAGTCTTCTCGTGGTGTGGTGAGTGCGTGGTACTCTCCACTTTACTCTTCGCTGGAGAAGCTGATGAGTTGTTTGGGCGACGTTTCTCACGACCCTGGAAGGATAATACTTAATTTAAATTTGTTAATTACTTTCTCAGAGAGAGGACTCGAACCTATGACTTTTGGGTATATCCTGTTACTATCTTGTCGGTGCTAGGTTTGACATATAGATATAGTTGTTTAAATATGAACAAAATATTAAAATATATATTAAGATTCTTTTTAACAGACAATCTAACTAAGAACTAGAATCTGGATCTGATGGTGGTGACGATTATGTGGAATTCTGTACTTACAGGGTTCACCAGCTCAGCACTCAAGCCAAGGTATTGATGAAGAGCTGTGAATGTAACTCTTTGGAGCCGCACCATAATGATCTGGAACATAAAGTAATATATGTTTTTTAAATGTTTATTTAACTAATTATTTATTATAAATATATAGGTATTATTAAAATGTACTGACCTGTATAACTCTTACAAATATGTCAGGATATTCCTTGAACACTTCCTGAAATGCCCTCATCGGTAACTTTATCACCTGTGAATCTTCTAACGCCTTTGCATTCACAGTTTTATATGGTTGAGAGTGACCCTGTAGAGATATATAAAACCTATGACTCTGGGTATCCTATGAATTTATACATATACATACATATATTTGGAAATTGTTCGAAATATTTTAAAATGGTCATTTAAAATATAGAATGTCAGTTATCGTAACGCCGTCTATGGTGATAGTGGCCTTGGGTTCGATTTGCACACCGAATAAATAATAGATAAAAACATGTATTTTTCTAGAGTATGTAAATATGTTTTTGCGTTTATTAGAGGTGTGAATTGTTGTACAAAAAACATAAAAATAAAATATCTTTAATATGACCGGGACTCGAACCTGCTACTGGGATGTCTTCCCATTGCTCTGTCAACACTATCGTATCGCTAGCCTTGTATGTGCCTCATACAACATCAAGGTGAACGTAATGTGGCAACTATTCAAAAGATTTGTATTTACCGTCTGTGACATATTATAATACAGTGAGTTATATATTTAGAGGAAGTATTTCTTAAAATATGTACGACATTTGAATACTTTAAATAAATATATTATAGAAACAAAAAAATCTTTGAAACAATCGGACATTTTTACAATTATTACAAGAGGGTCATAAAAATTACAAAGATTAGGAATGATTTGTAAGAATATTATTTTAAAAACAAAACTTTAAAAAAAAATTGAAAAATCTTTGCCTGATTGTAAACATAGCCTTTTGCTTGTTTATTTGATTTTTATTTGCTATGTTTGTATTGTAAAAGAGGAAAAGGTAAAAATAATTTTATCAAAAATCCCAAAGACGGTACTAATAATACTACGTACGGATAATTTTAATTATTTCATGTGCTGAAATTAAGATTAATTGAAAAACACCTGTTACCTGAGAAAAATAATAGTCGTTTAAATTAAATCCACTTGAATCCACTTAAAAATAATTATATAAATTAACAATCCTATACAGTATGTAGAGAAAACAACTGTCAAACCGAAATAGGGTTGTGAAAATTTATAAAAACATGATTATATTTAGACACATCCTAAAATATAATAGAGTATAGAACCTTAATGGGCCCATTTCATTATACAATATACAGAACACTATTTGACCTCAGGAAATAGCAAATAAAAGTTTAGACTAATCAGATGAGAGCACTAGCTCAATAACAGCATTCTCATACGATATTAGTACACTAGTTGATCTAGTGCTTAATAAATAGTGTAATGGAATGTCTACTTGAACATCCTTACCGTAAGCACGTCAGTGAAGCTCAATAGTGAGGTGACACTCTCTCCCGCTCGTACAATCTTCAAGGACAGACTGCTGCCGTCTTGGTTAGTGATGTACACATTCACGCGCCCGTTCTGTACCACGTATACGTTCTCGTCCTTGTCACCTGTATTTGGGATGGAGTATAGTCATTAGTATTAGTATATAATTACGTACCTAATATATTGCTATTTTTTTAAAGGTATATTGTTTTTATACAAACAGTGATAAAAATATAATACATAGGTAAATAAAGGTACACATTTTCTATTATTAGTATTTATTGTTATTTTTGTCAATCAGGTTTAAAATAATATAAGAATTTTAACAATTAAGTTCGGTATTAAAATACATCAACATGTCTTTTTATTAATTTTAAGGAATCCACCACATGCATATCAATCATAGAAAATACAAAAATCGGTACATTTCAAGTATCGGCAAAGAGATAGTGATAAAAGAAGAAGAAGATAGCATATTATTTTCTATAATATATAAAGACAATATACCTAAATATTTTAGTTAGTGCGTTCGTTAGTGCGTTTTGTGTAAATTGAATTTGTTTGTAATATATTATATATCAATAATTATTTTAAAGAATGGAGGTAATTTTAATCTAATTATATCTTATAAAATACGAAGGTTATAAACAATTATAGATATAGATACTAAATAATAATAAGTATTATATATTAACAATGAAGATTACACCGAGCGGTCATTGGTATAGACTATAGCCTATTGATGATAATATCTATTGGATAGATGACCCTAATTAGATGATAATCAATAAAAATATGAATTCTTTAATCCAAGATAAATATTTTAAAGAGTATAAAGGTACATGACACCTTAATAAGTACATAAAGGTCATAGACCTTTTAAACTCACTTTTTAATCGAAAGCTATGACATGACAAATAAAATCAAATAAAGCTTTTATTAAACCACCGGCCCAAAAAAAGGGCTGTAATAAATTTAACGTGTGTATACGTGTGTCTGTCTACAAAAAAAAAAAAAACTAAAAACCCCCGATACAAAAACACCGGGCGAACGTTGTACGTACGCTGACGATGATGTCTATTTTACAAAGTTTTCAGAGGTCTTTTTAAGGACTTAGACCATTGGATAAGATATTGTCATTTCGTTATTTGTTATTTGTCTTGGTAACTTACTTGCATTTAGATTTCTTTATTTATTTCGCGGTATTTTTAGAGATCTTTTTGTATCGAGGTTTTTTTTATTTTTAATTATTATTTTTAAGTATTTGTAAATAAAAAATAAAGATCAAATATATAATATATGTAATGGAGGTCACATATATGTAATGTATGTATGTACAAAATCACTCACCGACTTTAAAAAGAAACGACCCAGCTGGTAGATTCAGTATCTCTGTATGTTTGCACAGCATGAGGAACACTGGTTTCTCGAAGTGTCCGAAGACCCGGATGCTGTGCAACATGTACAGAGCGTCGGGAGGAACCCGGTCATCGTTGGTCAGGTCTTCTTCTAGGTATTCTGCTGGAGGTTCCAGAACCTGGACAAGGTGCCATGCAGGTCAAAAATTATTACATATACATTTTCCACCCTTACTCCTTTCCCGGTAGGTAAAAGGAGTTTAACGCTTCATTCCATTCTTATTACATATTAAATATACATCTTTTCAAGAGCTTTCCCAGAGGTCGCAGGTACAAACATGGATATATAGGTTTATAGTTATTAATTATTATAAATTTCTTCCATTGCAGGTTTTAGAATTCTAATAGTGATGTTTCTCTCGCGATGATATCCTTTACTAAACAGACTAAAGAGATATGTTTACATACGTTTAGAATTATACCGGGTTCGATCTCTATACCGGTATAATTCTGATTCAAACATTTGTGCTGTTTCTTCATTGTATGAAATACAAATAACTGTCATATTAACATAAAAACTGGAATTATGGTTATGAAATACTAGGTTACTTACCTTTAATTGTTCAGGGGCAGATTCTTTCTTCAATTGTAGTAACTTTCTCGCGAACCTCATGACAGCCCGTCGTTTGCGGCCCTGTCCGGAATTTGAGATCGATTTCACCTTCCGTAACATTCGTCTTCCGTAAAATAACATCTTGTCGCGTTTCCGGAAACGCTTCGCTGGTTCTCCGGTTGATGCTGCTCCAGTGCATCCAATTAATTCTATAGACATATTTTTTTTTCCAGTTTTCAATTACTTATACATTTCAATGAAGTTATTTATATTTCTGGTGTAATGATTATTCCCACTCTTGTTAATAATATTCAAATTCGAAACATCTTTATTCAAGTAGGCATTTACACGCACTTTTGAATCGTCAATTATATTAAATTGGTCAGTATAGTCAGTCTGTGAGTAAGCTACCATCAGCTCAAAATGCTGATCTGCTGAGAAGAGTTGGCCAGAAACTTAACAGTTGCTCTTTTTAAGCGAAATTTAACGATATTTGATAAACATTATAACACCGACCCTGCAAATGAGTCAACAACTCAAGTTCCACCCATTTTGATCAACCAAAAAATAAAACGAAATACACAGTTCAATTACCTTTTGAGCGCCATCTTTTGTAGTAGTAGAAAAAAACTACCAAAAGAGAAACTAATAAACAGCCGCAAAAAGACCACAGCACCTAAAAACAGATACATTTATCAAAGAAAATTCAATTGATTCAAGGTTATTTATATTATTATATTATTAACAATAAAACTTTTTACAATATAGATTGAGTATCAAATGAGTATTTAACAATTCAAAGTATTATGTAACTTCCGATAAGATACGTTCAACAGCCGACGTATTGTAAATTCGATGTTCACGTATTGTAAATTCGATGTTCACGTATTGTAAATTCATTATCCACGACAATCACCTCTAACAAGATTAACCATCTCATAATTCAAACATGATACGGGCAGTAAGTAGATGTATTGTACTTTCGTGAAACATGATGATTATTAAATATACCTACTTGCCCGTCTTTATTCGCGTAAATTAATCGAATTTTTTACCGATTTGAGATTATTTACCGCCCCGAGAATGTCTTGCTTCGTGCTTATGAATATGAACTAGGAACCCTATATGGGTTAAAACTATTAGTTTTAAGTGAATACAGTCGGTTAGATATATAATTAATAATTGTATTGAACATGCAGTATTTTTTATATGTATCTTTTATCAGACGAGTTTTTGGAGAAATATAAATTTTCTCTCGACAATTTTATTAGATACTTGCTTATAACTTCGCCAGACAATAAAAGTAAGCGGCTTTTTCGTGATGAAATGTACTGTTATTCGTATCGTATTCTTTAACCCTGGCTCTGTGTGTGCGAAGTTTCATGTTGATCGGTTTAGTTAAGATCTAAAACCGTAACAAACAAACAAATTCACACGCTTCTTTATTAGTTAGCCTTTTAGAATTCTGACAAAATAAATATATTATATAAATGTGGTTTAATCTAGAATTTAATAGTCACTGAAAAGCGTACCTAAGATATTATTACCTGTACTTAAAAAACGTTTGTCCCGTCTAGCTATCAGCTACATAACAACAAAACTATTAGGTCTAAAAAGTTTAGAACCTAGGTTTGTTTTATAACGAAGGCATGCGTTAAGAAAGGATTTTGCAATTTCTAAAGGATTATTTTTCCCTTTCCCCCAAGAAGGAGTCCTGAATAATGATACACAAGAGTTATTTATTTCGCTAAAATCCTACTTAGCACCATTCACAACTATTTTTATTATTTATTTAATATAAAATAAAATATTAAATCATAATCGTGAGTCATTTTCATATATATTTCCATTGTTTTATTTTTTATGCTCTGTGCTGTTATCGAGTAATATTATTTAGAATGGTTGTAGCCATAGCGAGTACACACTATCAATAATAAATTGTGTTATTTACACAATTCCGTCCTATTTTGTTACTAACATGATTTTGTTTCGAGATTCATTTAATACATTTGTAATAAAATTTAATGTTTCAAAATATTGTTCTACTCACGTCATATAATTAATCTACAATCTGACATAATAAGTATCCTGACCATAGAGTTATTATACATAGAGTAGAAAAGGTAGCTAGTGTGTAAAAAAAAAGAAAACGTAAATAAAGCTACCTATCTGTCTCTTTCTTGCATGTGTGATTAGACAAAGATAAGTATCGGTCTCTCATTTTGCCTCTTTTATTTTTGTACGACACTGATGACTGACACTCATAGTTAGGTTGCCTGTGGCTCCCCTGTTTTATGTATAATAATTATATGATCCTACCACCTTCATACAAGATCAACCCACCAATAAATTACTAGATTGACAGCTATTCTGACTATTAGTTGAGCGGCAGATTCAATTATTATATTCGTGTATTTTACGAAATGTTGTTTTTCGTTGATTGTTCTTCAAGTACATGACAGGTCAATGATTTTGTTTCTAAACCATCGATGATAATGGTACTATCCAATAAAAAAACCTGATGACAATCGATTCAGTAGTTCAGGAGAAGAAGCATTAAGGAGATTGCATTGAAGCAAACTACATAATTAATTAACTACATAGTTTCGCTTAATTAGTAAGAAAAAGTGTTCATTTCTGTCAAAAAGTAATAACCTGTAATATATTTTAATATTTAAAAATAGAATAACAATCAAATAAAAAATACATATATACTATAATGGATTGAATGAACAAATGACAATAAACATAAAGTGACACTGAATATCACTTGTAATGATACAACTTCGATATCAGCTGTGAGTACGAGCCTTACATTACAACTCGAGTAACCATTTCATTATATGTACTAATTACTAAGCGATATTAGGCATGTCGATCTGAGATAGATTAATTGAAGAATCAATTTTGTCAGACTGAAAAAACTTTAATTGTTTGATGTCAAATAAGGTTAAAGCGAAACGATAAAATAAATAAAAAATAGGTTTTTATTTTTTTTCAAATTTTAATTATGGTAAATGTGATTATAGAGGAACATCTTAAAAGAAGAGTTTCCTAACATAGGTATGCTATGAAGTGACAGATAACTATTTAACTTAAGGCGAAAGTATTTTAGTCTTTACGTGTTGGTAAACTATTACAAGATAATGTTTTATATTTGAACACTGTTACATGGATGATTTGATTTATAAAAATATGTCAAAGTTTTTAATATAGACATTTATTTAATGAATTATAATTGACACTTTAAATGTTTCTGGTTCATAAATTTATGTTAAGAAAATCATTCACATATACGAATGATTATAGAAGAAGTATAAATTAAAATTTGATTATTTGTTTAGTAATATCAATATAAAGTTTCGAGTAAGTACACGTTATTGTTGTATTTATTAGATTAGATATAAGTAATTTATAAAATGCGGAACTGTATTATATCTATAACCAGAAATAATCGTCACAATTTTGTTAGTAAATAATAATACCACATCATTTTAAATTTTATATATGTAAATATCATTAGACAAAATTTATTTGTTTATTTAAAACTCACCATTGAATACATAACCACTACATACCTACGACATAAAAATCAGAAGGTGACGAAATATTGGAATGTTCGAATTACTAGATTCTAGATTGTATAGAAAATTCTTCATTAGTCTCGCAAAAAATCGAAAACGGCTCTATCAATTTAGCTGATTTTGGTTTTATTATCTTTTAAAAAAAAAAGACGCTGACTAAGGGTGTCAGATTATTGGACGTGTCGGATTAGAGAAGTGAGAAGTCGTATTAGTGAGCTGTGAGATTCTGAGTAAATAATAATAGTACACTCTTTCAGAATTATTCTAATAAATGTTAATATCAATAACCAATATTAAATATTATTAGACAACATAGGTACCTATATTGTTTATTTAAACTCACCATTGAATACATAATGACCACATACGACACAAGTTGTTCTATTCGAAATCGGCACTACAGTGAAAAGTTTAAACTAACGTAAACATAACAAGTTTTAGTCCTTGGGAGTTGTATGTAAACAAGACTCAAAGACTATGCTGACCTTTATAATAATCTAAATCATCTGTTGTGATTTGCAAGCGTTCTTTCGCAAGACACGTTCGGAAATTGCGAAATTGCGAACTGTTTATAGCTAAAATATAGTGTCGGTTTTAATATATTTTTTTATTAAATTTTCAGAAAAATACGTTAATGTACTATCTTTTTATTTATATTTTGTTATTTTTCGGTTAATAACGGGTTTTTTTTTTGGTTCTAACAATTATCATTAAATACACACTACATCTTATGCCAATCCATAAAATAACAATATACAAAAAAAAAAATTTTTCATAAAATAACACATCAATGTATTGATGTATTTTATTTACGCATTAATGTATTTTTAGTTCTACATTTATTGAAAATAAATATGTTTGTAACATATTTGAAGACAATGTTTGAATCCATATTTATTGCAAATATTGGTATAACATGGATAAAATTTTTATGATCATCTACAATAATTAACAAAAATTATAAATAACTAAAAACTTTTTATTTAATCAAAACAATATTTCGTCCTGTAAAGCCAATCTTGACACAGTTTATACGGAGACTTGAAATTTAATATTATTTTTTATTAAGAAGAATGTACTTAGTGATAAGGCTTCTTATCAGGTTTAAAATAACAAAAAGTAACCAATTTTAGAATTAATCTTTTTAACACTGATATTAAATTTTAAATAAATATATAATGGAAAATAAACCTATATCAACAAGCATTTGAAACCCACATTCTAGGAAACCATTCCAGATGTCTTCAGTTTAATTTTCATTCTATAGGTACTTATTTTAAATGTAAGTAACATGACTGATAAAATTATTGATATTCATTTAGAAAATACATGTTTTAAATGAAATTGCAATATGCACTATGCAGGACAAAAGATATTGTTATGTTATACTGGCAGCATATAAAAAGCCATTCGTCATATAATGTTTAAAACAAAAATAAATGTATATGTTAATTTAAACATGCTTCAAAAACAATAATTGCTTATGCATTTAAAAAATATATAATATTGATTCATCCATTATTGTAATAATATAAAACCTTCGATGTCATAAGAAGAATCATTTAAAACTTAATAATATAATTTAAAAATGAAATAGAAATAACATGACTAACATATTTATAGTCAATTTTGATCATACACACATAGACAATACATATGTTGAGTAATGGTAATATATGTCTCACAAAACGTTTTAGTGTTGTGCTGATAAAATTGTAGTCTCATTTGTGTTTATTATTGCGGCTTCTGTTCATTGATTTTAATTTATTAAATAGAAATATTTACTAAAGTGTAGATATCCATTTTGTCAGTGAGGGGTTAAAAGTTTACTCCCCCTAGATATAGCTTCCTCTTCAAATTAATTTCCCTGACCAAGGTGTGTAATTCATGATTTTACTGTGTTATATTTTTCATTTGCTTTTTCTTAAAATACTGAACTATTTTCTCAACCACCACTTCCACTACTTCAATACTATTGCACACCACAACATTTCAAAACATACTAATATTTTTTTTTTACCTACAATCTTCCCAAGTATTTTTTTTTCGTAGATAAGCTCTCTCCCCTAAAGGCCCAAAAGCATTCTTTTATCATAACTCATAATAAATCACTTTTATAATTTTAACCGAAAATGTTACTTTAATTTATCTATTTTCGTATAAAGACTTATAAAAAACAATTTTTCTGATAGTTATTTTATAATATAATGTAGATAGAAATCAGCAAAACGTTTTAACTTCCGGGATGATTTCAAGGATTTCGATCTATTTGGCAAACGGTTAACTTCCACTGATAAAATAAAGGTGGCGGAGTTTTTATTTATAAATTATATAGGAAGTGAATACATAATAACCATTCGAAATGTTTTATTTGAGACATGGTGGGTATTCACTATTGATCTGACTCTAAACAAAGGTTTCATAAAATCAATATACTCACTTGATTGTCTTGAAAACTATTAGTCCACTCCGAAGTCCATGTTTTAACCGCAAACATATCAGCCTTATCGTTTATGTTATTTAATAGTCCTACTACATCCATTTTCTTTATTGAACCACTAATAAATATCAATAATTGTCAACCTAAACTAAATGAACAAATTAGCGATCAGCTGTTTCACAATATCAAAAAATTACTGGCGTACTGGCTAAAGATTGACAATCATAAATGCAATGTTGAATGAACAAGATTGAAGAATGAGAATTATTCAAATGATTGAAATGACGAATGAAATAAGAATGTAAACTTTGAAACCATAATAATTTTAACCATGTAGAACTTAAACGTTCGAAATTGAAAATTATTAAAAATTGCAATTAATAATTTTATAAAAACTATGTTTATGGGAGAGACCACAGTCTTGAACGGTATTTTATAAAACGTTAATCTATAGTTCATCTGCAACTATATTGATGTGATATTTTGTAGTAATCTGTAATCAAAAGCACTATTGATTACTGCTTCTCCATATTTGATCATACTATAATATATATTATAATATAATATTATGCATGGGTTTGACTTACACTCACTTTAATTTTACGCTACCACAGGTCTTGGACGTTTCGTACTGGACCGTTCAATTTTATATACTTGTTATAGAAAATCAAGAACAATTTTGACATAAAAAGTAACTAACGCTTCTTTCCTAACCTAATATAAATATTCAAAATAGAAAGAAATAAAACCATCAACATATTTCTTGTTCGGTTGGTTAGGAACTTGCTAACATACTAAATGAAGCTATGGTTGAGTTTAGCCTTGGTCTGATTGCGTCAGCTATATGAAAGTAAAAATGTATAGTTTTTTCAAAGAAGTTTGATGGTTTATCATAATATTATCTTATGATGTTCATTAAGTTCCATTCCATTGAAATTTCAGCCCCATCCAAAAACATCACTATTCATTCGTTCAATTCCAACTTACAGGTGTCAACTGTCAAGGCTCAAGCGGCAATAAAGGCATAGAGATATTATCATAGAGATATTATACATATATATATATATATATTATATTATATTGTATATTAATTCTATGAATAAAGGACTGTTGATATTTTTTGAAATATCGTGTTCTCGATATATCGATATTTATAAATATATCAATATCGGGGTTTGATATTTGTTTTTAAAATATCGATATTTCGATATATCGATATATAGGTTTTATTTAAAATAATAGGGAACATTCATGTAATTTTATTTTTGACGGAAATAAATCATTTACCTCTCTATAACGAAGAAAAAAATATAAATAGGTTTGAAAAGATTCTAGTTTTTTTTTCAAATAAAAAATTAAAACATTGAGTAAATTTGAGCCGTTCAAACACCGTCATTTTGCGCGCGCTTTGCGTGACGTCAAAAGACACATCCAGTGAATGTTTACTATGAACTTTTTAGTTACTTTATAGTAAGTATTGAACATTAGAAAATTTGAGTTTAATACTAACATAACCTAGCTTACAAAAGTTCAGTATAACTTTCTATAAAAACCGTATTTTGGTTTTACGAAATTTTTATGTTTGTCGATTTATTTCAGGTTAAGCAAGATACAGCCAATTGTATTGTATATAATATGTATAATGAAACAACAAGGAGAAAAATGTAATCTAAGTTTTAAGAAAATAGTTGTGCCTCATATATTTTTGTGGCAAAAACACCAGCTGAGAGAACATTCTCATGAATGTGCATAGTCAAAAGGCAAAGATTGTCATCGGTTAATGAAGCCTTCTCAGAGCTAGTTATCAAAAGTAGTGTTTAAAAAATTATGACCTTCACGAAGAAGTGATATACTAAGTAAGTCCTAGTACTGCCCATACAAATGTCTGTGATATTAATCAGCCAGGACTCAGTACTTCTCCTATTGAATATGATGATCATAAGGCAGTGCCTTGCTTTTCGTATATTGTAGATAAATTACCAAGTGACTAAGCTGTGCAAGTTAATATTAAACGAAAGTATAGAAGTAAAGGTGTCAATGTTAATAGCTGCTGAAAAACAAAATGTAGCATTTTCACCATTTCCTCATTCAATACATAACATTGGTACACAACAGTTTTACCAGTAAAACTATTTGTTTTAAACAGAAAATTATTTACCGAAAACACAGCTGATAATACTTCTATAATATCTTATATCTTCTATATCTGCTGATTATCAACCAAGTTATTTATCTGAGTCAAGTGAAGTGGAAAATGGTTCAGAGGAAGAAACATTTTAAAAATGTAATGTGTAGTAGCATGCTAAATGCTATTGAAAAAGAGTTTGTAGGCATTTGTTTTGTTAGAGTTGTTTGAGTATTGAAAAAATGTTTTTAGAATTTCCTAAACAATTGTATCATTTAAATAAAACCTTTAAGCACGAAAATATAGGTTTAAATTATTTATTTTCCTCAGTAACACTGATACCTCAGTATGAACTTCGAGACCGATAATTTGAATGGCGTGTCAACTGACGTCACATTTCCTTTCGACCAATGGTGGCGCTTTTACACTTCACATATTATTTTATGGCCTTAAATAATTAGTTAACTACTTGAAATCCTTTAAATAAAAATATTTTTTTTTAATTTCACGATTATTTATTGGAAGCATTTTAAAGTGAAACATTCTTCATCTGGATGATAGGTGTATACGTTTGAAAACAAGCTCTTGTTAACACTAACCTAATATTGCTTATATTAGGTTAGTGTTTCCTATCTACTGGGAAAAAAGGTGGAATTATTATTTATATTCAATTGTTTTTTTATTGAAAAACAATTTAGTTATCATTATATCTTATTGATTGATCAATTTGCTATGAGTATTACTTATCTCAATACGATCTAGAATGTAGATATTGGTAAATCATCAACATACTTTATGATACTATAATATTATCTTTTTTAAATATCTAGTACACAAATGCTGATATAATAGTTGTACCAAAAAAGCCTAATAACTTAGGAAACAATACAATACCAGACACGTAAGGCAAATTAAAACTATTTTGTTCCTAGCAAATTAGCATTTATTATTAAAGGGGTACAACTCAAATACAATTCCAATTTATAAGATTGTATAAAACTATATATAAATTATATCACAAAATGGTAACCAAAGTGTTTCCAATGTACTGATCAATGGCTGATCAATTGCTGATCAATTCTTTACCTAATCATTTGACAATTATATTTCAATTTTGTTTTTTTAAATATCGAACTCAAATTTAGGTCTGCTGTCGGTGTACAATTTAACTTTAGGCAAGGTGTACACAGCATCAATAACCTTCTGGAAACTCGGGTATTCCTTCACTAAGTCTGGCTTTCGTAGTATTACCTTCAAATACTCGAACATTCCGGCGAATACAAAATCAGCCCACGTGAGCTGTAAAATAATAAATTAAGTATAAATATAGATAGAAAAAACATTGCGGTGGATCTGATTCTGAATTCCATTGTGTACCTTTCCTGCCGCAATATGACCTTTATTACTCTTGATCATTTCATCAAGTTTGTTTAAACGAAACGGATATTCGTTTTTAAGATTTGCCTCATGTTTTCTTTCTTTAATAGCTTCATCCTTCTCGTTGTGCACCTTTTTTGCGTCTGGAGATACATAAATAGCAATAAAATATTGTGCATATTTAGGCTTACATAAATTAAACAATATATATATATCTATCTTATATATATAAAGAAGGATGTTTGTATATATGAAATCGATGAACTCAGAAACTATTGGACCGATGATTATGAAAATTGGTACGTATATGTATTTTTCCACGGAGAAGGTTTATATGGTATGTCCATTGATGTAACTCGCCACCAGGCGGCGCTGTCAAATATAGACTTCCGCCCCGTTCAACCGATTGTCATAAAAGTTGGTATGACCATGTATATTTCCTCGAAGAAAACGAATATGCTATGGCCATTGATGTAACTCGCCACCAGGCGGCGCTGTCAAATATCGACTTCCGCCCCGTTCAACCGATTGTCATAAAAATTGGTAGGACCATGTATTTTTCCTCGAAGAAAACGAATATGCTATGCCTATTGATGTAACTCGCCACCAGGCGGCGCTGTCAAATATCGACTTCCGCCCCGTTCAACCGATTGTCATAAAAATTGGTAGGACCATGTATTTTTCCTCGAAGAAAACGAATATGCTATGCCTATTGATGTAACTCGCCACCAGGCGGCGCTGTCAAATATCGACTTCCGCCCCGTTCAACCGATTGTCATAAAAATTGGTAGGACCATGTATTTTTCCTCGAAGAAAACGAATATGCTATGCCTATTGATGTAACTCGCCACCAGGTAAAGTAAGGGTTAGCCCAGCGAAGCGGGCTGGGTTCGCTAGTATTATATAATTATTGAAATGTAGACGATATCTCAAAGATATCCATTTATAGTCTAGGTATCGGTATGTATCACCCCTCATGGATTGGAGTGCGCAAAAGTCCAAATTAAGGTATCTGAGGTGATTGCCAGTGGTGAAGGACAGGCGTAAGTAGAGTTTCGTCCCCCTTCCCCCACCGATAACGACACCGCACTTACTTCCAGTGTTTAGTCGATTGCTCAATTGTTATCTCTATTAATATTTTATTGTTGTTTTTTGTTACGTTTTTATTACTACACGTAATTGTAATAAACTTTAATAAATCTTTGATACAATATAAATTATAAACCATAGGTAGGCTATATTTAGAGCTTAATTGAATTAACTCCACATGGAACCTAATATGTATACTATTGTAAATATTGAATTACCTGATCGAAGGTCATTAAAGAAAAATATATTTTGCTGAATCTCAAGGTCTTCCTCCAACGTGCTTCCTGCAAGACCATACTTGTGGCCGAGATATCTAGCGATGGCTATGCTTTCACTGAACTTCTTACCGTCTATTTCAAGCACTGGCAACTTACGGAATGGCATCTCTGAAAGTTTCAACCTATGTACAAATTAAATTAAATATATAAATAACCTACTTATTTTTTAGCTTTAGTTCTACTGTTACAAAACGTATATAGTTCTAATTTCAAATAGCCTGCGTATAATTTTTAGTTTTAGTTCAACATACATTTATATCGTTCTTGTTCATTTATTAATTATTTGTAAAAATATATAATTGTTGTTATGCTTTAAAAAAATAAAGATGGGTCTGACGGTAAATTGTAAAAGTAAATTTAAACGATAAAAAAGTGTAGATTTTTATTTTTATCTTATCTACTCACTAACAATCTGTTCAGATTTATCGATATAAATTGATTTTATATTAAAATTATGAAAGCAATATATAGGCTATGTACGTACCATCACTCTTAAGAACGATAAAACTATAATAAAATAATAATAGTCGTAAAACAAATGTTGTTGGTAGTGATGTAGAGGCTGCCTGCAAGAGGTGGCCAATTTATTACAAATAGCACTGTATAGAGGTTTGAAATACAACGCCTACGCAGCTTCACGCTGATATTATGTGTTATTACTTTGTGTGTAAATAAAATTTTTATCTAATATTTACCGTATTTATGTGTCTCATACATCAATATGCCCGCTCTTCCCCTATTCTAACCACGCATCCACGCAATAACACTTGTTACTCGAAGATCAACATATTTTTAAGGTATGCTAAACCAAACATTGTTACGACAAAATATTATGTGGTAATATTAGTACTAAAAATTACAAAAATATATAACGCATTGTATACATGTTCGTAAGAAAGAATATATTATCGTTATTAGTCATTACAATTTAGTTTTTATTTAAATTTAAATGTAGGCACTAATGTAAACTACAGCGAGACATAAACTGCTTCCAGACCTTGACTTAAGTAAGAGCAACTAACAGATGGAGTAGTTATATTGTGGTTCCTTTGGTCTATGATATTAGATTTTTTCAGTAATTTATAGCTCTTTAGCTGATACAAACAACAGGCTCAAATACAAATAAATTATAAAATAAACGTTTATGAATTTTATTTAATAAAAGTAAAAACTATTAATAATAAAGGACAAAGACGATAGATTTACATAAGTATATATAAATAAAAACACTAAGGTCTAATATATTTAGTTCAAAAATATTCTGGAATGTCTGAAACAAGACCATAAACCTATGGAAATACTTGTATTAACGATTTTTTTGTTAGTTACTTACCGGTTTTAAGGGCAGGCCAATCGCTAAATTTAATGCGACGATCTTCAAACTCTTGGCCACCATAAGCAAGTAACAACCTGGCAGACTCTCCAAAAACCTTTCCATCGAAGTAATTAAAAATTACTTTGGACATTTTTTTTTTAATTATGTGTACTCTGTCAGATAGCTAAATGTGGTTTGCCAAAACATCACGATAAATAAAGATAACTGTTATTTGTGATAATGAAAAATGGTGATATCCAATTCAGTTCTATTTAATAAACAATTTTCATACAAATTACGAGTATTTAGTTGAAAAAATTATCAATGCAGATGATATAACAAATTAGAACCTGTTGTCACGGCGATGTATGTATAAAAGGTTGAAAACATTCAAATTAAAAACACAGAGTGCTAAATCTCTGGTTAAAACCACAAATACCCTACATCCATTTCTTCAAGTTTAATAAGAAAACATTCATTCAGAATCTTGCAATAACGCTCAAAAATTACTATAATCGAATATATTTTCTTCTCCAAAGAACTATGACCATAGTCCAATGATGCCGTGTCTTGATAATGTCAATAAGTCACGTTATAAGTGACAAGGTGCAAGAGTTGTTTTTGGATGGATTGATAGTCGGATCTTATTAGCTCTAACCCAGCCGATACCGTTGCCGCTATAGTGACTAGGAAAAGCGGAATTGTCTCTACTCGGGGCCTCCTTGCGATAAAGATTTTTTTACGATATACTGCTTTTTTAGAAGTTCGTCAAGACGATAATTCTCTCTGGCTTATAAGTGTGATGTAGACTACACCATAACGACTAACAATCACATATTCAATCATGACATCTCTATGATATCTCTATGAACAGTCTTAAGCCCGGGAGAGATCACCGACTTGTAAGATTTTCATTACATGTCAATGTGAAGCTAGAAAGCTAAATACGCCTACGCCTACGCCTTAGTAAATTCAAAATCCCGAGACCAATCATTTGGAGTTGCAAAATAAAGAAACAAATTAATATGCAAGTAAGTTACCAAGGCCAATAACGAAATAACAGAATAAAATAAACTTAGTGAAATAAACACTACGTGCAACGCTCCTCGGACGCAACAACTTCAATAAGTATACATAATAATAATATTTCTATCCTTCTCAGAATTCTTTTTAGGTCTGGGTTTTTTTAATTTTTAAATACAATTTATTTATTCTTTTACAGCCTTTGTTAGTTTACCTTTATTATAATGTTTTGTTTTATATCAAATGCACTCTTTGAGCTGAACCTCAACCAAACTTTTTGCTATCCAAACCGACAACTTATTGGTTAATCATCTCGTAGCTGAGACGGATAGAGCTATTCATGAAAATTACCAAAAAGTGTGCCATAAAAGTAACATGTTTGTTTTTCTTGCACCCTAAAAATCCTACAGCTCTCAGCGTTGAGTGCGGCAGATTTGTGGTGAGACCTGAGCTTCAATTCATCTTCGGAATAGAACCTATTACAATCAAAAATGAAAGTATTGTTGCCCATCGAATGCAATCGAAAAAAAAGTACAATTCACAGATAGTTAAGGAATACTTTGAAAAGTGAGTCAGTTAAGGTAGTAGATCATTGGGATTGATAAAAGTGGCACCGCCTTCAAGGGTTTTACTTACATGATATCGCTATACTTTTATGAATTTATGGTGCACCCGACGTTCGGACATTCGTCAAGTCTCAGCACGCAATAAGCCTTTATACGTCACAAGGCAATAATATGTTACACTTTCAAGAGGCAGAACCATTATTAGTTTGCCTGTCGAGCTTAAAGAAAATGCTCTAAGTCGATTTATTGGCATCAATAAGCAGTCAAATTGGCCCGAAAAGCAACGATTACTCCAACTGAAACTAATTTCATAATAACGTTTGATATTAATAAAATGAATAGGAAAAAAAAATGATGTATTCTACAACGAGGAATAAAAAAACATGCTCGCTCTGTAGCAAAACCCCATTCAATAAATTGACGTTTTTATTTCGTTTCTGTTTTCACGCATAGTACGTCGCGAGGCTCAACCCTGATTGGATAGACCTTGATCTTTTACCTGTAGTGTAAGGTCTATACCGTAGAAAGACAATGTATCCAGTTATGGAATATAGGTGTCTCCTACCTTCTTAAGATATAGGTATCTTCTTACCCAAATGGAAACTCCATTCTATTTTTCTATTGTATTGTATTAAAAATCGTGTCTACCGCATGTGAGACAGAATAACTTTTAGCTCTTTAAATTGAAAAATACTTTGCTATAATAAAGGTAGTTAAATAGAAAAACAAAACTAAAAACTCCTGACTTCACAGAAGTAATCTAATTATGATTAAAAGAGTAACCCTGAGAGGGATAGAAACTTATAACCTAATTAGGTGGTTTGGTTGGTTTAGACTGTCCATTAAAAAATTTTAATTTGACCGACCAACTGAAAAGTTACTTATTTTTTGTAAAATTTTTGAATTACCCATATTTTCGCGCCATATTCTATGCGGTGTTCCCATGTGAAGTACTCATGTGAAATCATAAAATAAGGACGTGACACGTGGTCGAGCATAATATAAGTTCGTAACAATGTCTGTTTTATTAATAACTAATACTTTAATACGTTTTTTGAAAATGTACGATATTTTTTTGGCAGGTACGATAATTTTACGCCCCTTAGTACGATCGGCGCATCGTTCCAGGTTTGGGGTTCGCAACACTGGCTCAAGCTGAAGCCAGTGTTGGCAACCGTACGATAATTTGGACCTGACGTACGATGTACGATTGCTATTCATTGTAGTAGGCAAATGTACGATAATTTACGATTAAACATTTTTTTTTAATTGCAGATCGAATTTTGAGTTGCAAAAACAATGACACAGACTACTAAAGAGACCCTGTCAATCATGACAGACCTTATTATTGACTCAATTCTTTTAAAAAAATTAATATTTGACTGATTAACTTAAAAGTTACTTTTTTTTTTGAATAATTTTTTAATCACCCAAATTTTCGCGCCATATTCTATACGGTGTTCCCATGTGAAGTACTCATGTAAAATCATAAAATAAGGACGTGACGCGTGGTCGAGCATAATCTAAGTTCGTAACAATGTCTGTTTTATTAATAAGTAAAACTTTTATAAGTTATTTGAATATGTACTATAATTTTTTGACAGGTACGATAATTTTCGCCCCTTGGTACGATTGGCGCATCGTTCCAGGTTGGCAACACTGGCTGAAGCTAGTCGAGAGTTGTAGACGTGTACGTAGTGCCGTGTTAATTTCTTTTTCCGTGTCTGATAAATATAGTTCATTAGTTGCTGTACTCTGCTTTTAATTTGTGTTATATATTTCTTTACCTAAGGTAAGCTGGTTGTATATATGTTAGGATTTAACTTAATCGAAAATGAAGATCTATGTTATGTCCAAGATGGCGACTTGTAATTGATTTCATTCTTTGCTATATTTATAGATGTCTCGGTATCGTGAATGGGATCTGTCTTGCAAAGTTTATGTTGGAAATCTTGGTACAAACGCCTCAAAATATGAAATTGAAAAAGTTTTTTCTAAATATGGGAGCATAAGAAACGTCTGGGTGGCGAGAAATCCGCCTGGTTTTGCATTTGTGGAATATGAAGACCCACGAGATGCTGAAGACTCTGTTCGGGGTTTAGATGGCACGTAAGTAAAACTGGTCATATTTATTTATTTATTTATTATATAGTTAATTTACGATCCCTGGATATTATGTATAAAAGTTTTAATGCCATGATGTTAGGCGCCATCTTACATTTCTTAGACCTCTAGTTGCGGTCGGATGTCACTATTCACTGATTTTGGCCCTTTCGTTTACAATCAAATTGCAAAAGGAATGGTATGCTTTTTGGAGTTAATGGCATCAGACTGTCCAGTGTAGCGGTCTATCATTGACTTTCATATCGGAGAGTCCCGGGTTCGATACCCGGTCGAATTTTTCATATATAAATTTATCTGTTCATCTTAACCAAATCAACATTATTTAAATATGTATTGCACATTCCTTAGATCCGTTTCATCTTTAATGTGAAACGCTTGAGTCATAAGTGTGCAACAGTATAACACCTCCATACTGAGCCTGATATGTGAACTGACATTGTGAAGTTCACTTGTCTCGGAATGGGGAACATTTTTAGAATTCAAATATACTTTGTCTTCTACTACTATTATTATTATAAATGAATATTATATATAGTTATTATTTTGTTGTTTTGCAGGCGTTGTTGTGGTACAAGGATCCGTGTAGAGATGAGCAATGGCCGGACACGCAGAGATCGCAGGTACTGCATGTGCACCAATTGCACTTTGGAGAAACATTTTTTTCTGTTATCACTTATTGTGTTGTCAACATATCTTTTGTTAACACTAAATAAATATGTTGACATCATTTATCTTTTAAGAATTCCTTAAGATCTCTGCTTACAACTAATAACTTATTATTAGACTAACTGCAACAATAAAACAATTAGTCTATACTCATAAATTGTTAGTGGTTTGCATTAGTAAAGGATAAATTTATAAATTTAATTTAGTAGATTTAATTAGTAGTAAATTGAAATGGAGATACTAAATGTGGTGGGTGTTGGAACGTTTACAGGTCCATTTTATCAACCAACCACCAACACACCAACGACCTCACCACATCTCTTCACCACAACTACGGCTTCTTTACCAATATGACATCCGCGAACGTCGCTCGCAACTACATCCCGCTCTGCGATCGGCTCTCCAAACTACTACGCGCAGCTGAAGCCTTCGTCAACTGCGTCCCTCCCATCCTCTTAACCGCCGTCACCTAGTCCTTAACCCTTGTACCTGGACCTAACAGTTCTAAATGAGCCACAGTAGGACCTACTATCGGACTATCCTGAACCATTGCAAACTCCTGATGCTTCACGAGTGCACACTTTCGTCGTCACCGAGGCACGAAACTAGGAATTCGACTAACGGAGCTCAACTCTTCCCTGTGTCCGCAATTTGTACTTGAAACCCCCGGTTAATACATCATTCGAAGATCATGTTGCAACTTGCTCCGCCTCGGTAGTCAAACCCCCTCCGGCCTCACAGCAGCCCTCACAACGCTCGACGACCTACAGGCTCACCAAGTCTCGGTACTTTTTAAATCCTATACTTAGCACTGCCTTACCTTGTACCAGTTTAATAAAGACGGCGTTTCGGAGCAATAACATTTATTAATAGTAGTTTCGGGAAACCCAAATTTTAAATAATACTAAAGTTGTCACGTTATAGATATTCAAAATTCTTTGAATGCTTTAATTTGTGTTAATTTGATCTCGATTGAAATTCCTCTCTCAGTCCATGAAAAAAACATACCGACAAACAAACCGAGTTCTATAAAGCATTCATACAAAACGTTTACAATACACACACAACCAGTCCAGCAGCACTTGTTAAGGCTAGTCTGACCCACAGATCCCGTAGCCGCAGTCCGCGCCGCCGTTCGTACTCGCGCGGGCGCTCTGGCTCTCCTCGGCGGTCTCCGTCAGTGCGGCGGCGCTCCCCCTCCGTGAGGCGATCCCGCTCGCGCGACCGTCGCAGCCGATCAGATAGCAAGACCAGGTACATAAGTCCCGAGAAAAGCCCCTACCGCCGCTCCGCTTCACGCTCCAGGTCGAAAGAGCGTCATAGCAGATCGCTCAGTAGGAACAGGTAATTAAAGTTGATTTTATTTGGATACAGAGATTTTACAGTTCATAACGCCGAATCTCTTGTCTTGTGTGATCTGTACGACTGTAGTAATGAAGAAAAATTTATTCAAAAAATCTGTATAGTCCCATTTCACTTTTTTTGTACTAATTGATGGTTTGATACAGCTATTGAGCATCACTAAATCATTTATAAATCTTTCCAGAAAGTCAACATAACTTAACTTTTTATATACTTGTTATGTAACATTTTGTTATCTGTTTAATACTTAATACGTATGATGTAACTGCTTACAATAAATGTTTTTTTTTTTCAGATACTAGACATATCAACCCCAATAATTGGTGATAAAGACTTCATTATTACATCAACTTGTAATATAGTGATAAATGTGAATTGTGTTTGTGGTGTGTTAAGTTTAGGGATTAGTGTTACTTCATTTTGAACAACTATATAGCTTATACTACATTTCTTTTTCTTATTTTTGTAAAATTGAATTTATAAAATTCACTATAATTTTTTCTTACTGCACACTTGTATCTAGGTAGAAATATTACATACTATTAGAATGTATAAAAATAAATAGGATTTTACTCATCAATGTTATTTTATTTAACATATCATCATTCATTTATATAATAAATAATAACAATAAATAAAATATATTTTGTTTCTGAGATTTCTGACTAGTAAAATTTGTTAAAAATCAAATTCTTTTCTTATCAATGTTAGTTTCTTTCCAGCTTACTGGCTGTTGTTTCCTTGCCGCGAAAAAATCGAAATAAAATTAGAATGTATAAAAATAAATAGGATTTTACTCATCAATGTTTATTTTATTCAACATATCATCATTCATTTATATAATAAATAATAACAATAAATAAAATATATTTTGTTTCTCAGATATAATATGACTAGTAAAATTTGTTAAAATTCAAATTCTTTTCTTATCAATCTTAGTTTCTTTCCAGCTTACTGGCTGTTGTTTCCTTGCCGCAAAAAAATCGAAATAAAAATATGTGCCAACTATAACTAATATTGATCCTATAACATGTAATATGGTAAGATTATTCTTAAAAACCACTGATGAAATAAGAAGAGATACAAACTTTCTCAATGTTAATATGAAAGTAACTGTCATGGAAGTTTCTTTTGTGGCTAACTCATGGACAGAATGAGCGCAGTAAATTTGGAATACTAGATTCAATGCTATAATACACCAGCAATATCCTGAGAGACTGAATGCTATACCCTGTAGTTGAGGATATATACCCAGGAAAAGGGGTAGTGGCATTGCATGGGTGAAGAAGAGCATCTGAAAAAAAAACTTAATTTGATAACATGGACGGTAATATTATTTTTTTTTTTACTAAGTCATAATTTCATGTTTGAATTAACTTTAGTGCCATCTTTGAATACTTTTTGAACATGTATAAAAGTATTAATAATATAATAATATCAGGACAAATTACACATTGATCTAACCCCTAAGTAAGCAAATTATTTGCTTGAATTGACATGTTAGGCGTCTGCGCTAACCACTCGACCACCGAGGCGGTATTAGCAATACAAATGAATTAAAATCCTAAACTTTTACCTAATTATAAATCAGAAACTAAAAAAATCTTTACCTCTTGGGGATGTTTTCCAAACTTTTTAAACAGAATTTCTTGCTGTAATCCTGTGAAAGCTCCGACCACTAACATAATTATCAGTATCATAACACCTGCACACCAGGTTAGAAACCTTCCCTTCCTCTCCTCAAGTACTGCAGCACCACCACACATGGCCAGGGATACTCCTATGCTGATGATAACTGATCCTATCATTGCTTTGATGTGTGGTCTTTGCCCCTTTACATACCATGACACTAACATACTTGCCGGTGATGACGCTGATCTATATAAAGTAGAGATTTTTATTTTTTTGATTAAAACTATAAAAAATTAGAAATATACTAAAAAACAAATATCACAAATTACCTTATGATCATATGAAGCGTAGACGGCACATGCAAAGCATACACATAATTATTGGCAACATTTGTAATGAAAAACAGTGATATTAACAAAAAATACTGCTGTAGTGGTATTTTTGGTGAGAGCTGAAAATTTTTAGTGTAATTTTACATGTTCACTAAACATAACATTCTATTGGCCTAAGCTACAAAAGCTAAGCACAGTATTAGATTTACAGTTGAACCTCAATAACTCGAAGAGGACAAAGAATTTTTAACTTATCAAGTTTTTATACTATCATGGGCTTGTAGTAAGAATGATGGTGATCAATAGTTCTTTTAATGCTGGTTAAGCATTGCATTGCAGGCATTTAAGTGCTTTAATTAAACTTAAACTGATGAACATATAACAACAACAAGCAAGCAATAAATTCCAAATCTTTTGCACAATCATTTGAAATGAGAGATTAAGTTATAAAGGTTGTTGAAGAATATTTTTAAATTACAGAGGGCCAATGAGAAATTATGAATTTAAATTTTAGAGGTTGTGGAATTCAAATAAAAGTTTTGGAACTTTGAAGGGAACGCAACAGACATTCTTTAAAATTATTGGGGTTCAAAAGTAGTATCTCTTTACTTAACATAAAAAAACACATTCACTACATTTGAAATTCACACAAACAAAAATAAACTTACCATAAGAGTGTTTAGAGATATTACCCCCTGTATTGTTATAACCAAAAACTGTAAAAATGTAATTAAATTGGCACTGTCTGGAGCCATAGCCATCATTATTTCCATGAAAAATGAACTTAGACAACATCCTATAAACACATTAGCTACATTCTTAAAATAGGTCATCGTTACAAAATATTTGTTCGAGTTGTTGGACGGAATTTATTACAGTATTTATAAAAATATATATATTTATGCGTGTTTGTTACGGTGTTCTCATTATTTTAATTTCTGTTGTTCTTAAAGAGGTGATTTAAAATAAAAATGGTAACAATATAAATATATTTCACGTGAAAGCATAACCCCTAAGTCCTAATCAGTAACCAGTAACTATTAGGGATGCTCGACGAACATAGTTGTTCGATGATCATCGATATTAAATGTCATAACATCAATGTTAACTCACGGCCTCAAACACAACTAATAATAATAATAATATCACAGGACAAATTACACACTTTTATCTAACCAAATAGTAAGCAAATAGTTTTCTTGTGTTAAGGGTGTTAGATAACGACCCAAACACCTAGAAATAGACGTTATAAACATGCGAATATATTTAATAAATGGCCGGACCTAGAAATACGGACATCTATGATCACAAACATGTCTGTTGCTGTCGGGAAGCGACCCCAAACAAAAATGCGGCACTATTCGTTAGCCGTCTACGTTAACCACTCGACCAAAGAGGCTGTTGAATTTACAAAAACATGCACATGTTCTTCCTTATCAAAATTACTTTGCCTTCAGTAAGTTGATAGAAAATATTGGAATTTGTTTTTTTTATTTATTTTATTTTTTTATCAATTATTATTGCAAAAATTATCGATGTTTTCCAACATCGATGTTCGGTTTTGGATAAATATCGAACATCGATGTTGGATCGAAATATAGAACACCGATCTTGGGTTATCATGTGTCAACATCGATGTTTTCCTAATATCGATCATCCCTACTGGCTATTAGGGATTTGGCGAATTTTACGATAGTACGTTGAAAGTACGTATATACGTACAGTGAAAGACGTGACTGGTGTCAGCAGTCAGACTGACAGTTGACACCATATGAAGTTCATAAATAAACTTTTTGTTGACTTGATTTGAAAAAGGAGAGAGTTTGACAGTTGTCTTGTCTGTTGTAATTTTTATTTATAATAATTATTTATTTGGATAATTTTGTTTGTTGTGATAAATTGAAGCTTTTGATAAACGTTATTAAAAATATAAAAGAAAAATAATGGACATCGATCCGCCTGCGAAACCACCTGATCCTGGTGGTCACAGTACTATAAATGTTAACACTCGGAAAAGACTAATAGATTTCTTGGAAAGTAAAGATTGCTCTTCATCGAAGAAAACATTAGTTAATGCAGATATCACAGATACGTCAACGCAATCAGTGTATCTAAACCCCTCTTTCTGTAAGGGCCCTTCGTCCTATTCAGATGACGATAAAGGCCCCTTCATCATACACGTTTCCCGGGAGATTTCGGATCCTTCAGCTGGTACCTCCTTGAGAGCAATTAAATTTGGACAATTCTTACACAAAAGTAAGATAAATAATATTATTAAAGACGGTGTTAAGAACATTGGAAGAAACAGAATCTCCGTGGAATTTTCTTCAGCTCAAGATGCCAACATTTTTTTAAAAAGAACTTCTCTTTTAAAATTAAACAAATACTCTGCTATAATTCCAACATATAATGTAACAAGAATGGGCTTAACCAGAGGGATTCCTCTGGACTGGTCGATGGAAGATTTAGTCGAGTCTTTGGAGCTCCCTCCCAATTGTGGTCCCATTATTAAAGCTAGAAGGTTAAACCGAAAACTTGTTAAAGATGGTGTCGTATCTTGGGTCCCTACTCATTCAGTCGTTTTAACTTTTAAGGGTCAGTTTCTTCCTTCCTATATTTATTCTTTCCACACTTCTCTTCCTGTTGAAACATATAAATTTCCAACTATTATTTGTCTAAATTGTTGCCGTTATGGTCATATAAAAACACAGTGTCGATCCCAGCCTCGATGTTTTAAATGTTCCAAATCTCATTCAGGTGACTCATGTGACGCAGAAAAAAACAATGCTTCTTGTATACATTGCTCTGCAAATCATTTTGCCACAGACAAGGACTGTCCAGAATTTTCTCGTCAACAAGCTATTAAAATAGTAATGTCGTCAGATCATATTTCTTATATAGAGGCATCTGCCAGATTTCCTCCTTCTCGGCGATCTTACTCTGGTGTTGCAAGAGAAATGTTTTCTCCTATATCTTACTCTCCAAACTCTCCAACAATAAATAAAAATTCCCAGTTATTAGTTAATCCTCAGTCTCGTTCTTATAAACAAACCGTTGTACGGTCCCCTCGTCCTCGACCTCTTCCTGGGAAAGGATATGACATCCAAACTCACAAATCTCTTATATCTGTCTGCCCTTCTTCTGTTCCTAATGGTTTTGCTCTTAATAGCAATAACATGAATGATTCTACAACTTCTAATTTTAACCTTCTAGAGTCTCTTACTCAAACTCTTATCAGTATTGTTACAACATGTAATGAAATTCCTTTACCGTCCACCGTTGCTCATAACCTATCTCATTTGTTCCAAATTATTAATAATGGCCCCAATAAACTTTCTTCAGTGGAACTGTAATAGTATTCGATCTAAAAAACATGAACTGTTTTCTCTTATTAATTTACACAATCCTGTCGTCATCGCTGCTTCTGAAACATGGTTAGTGCCAGGGTCCCGTTTTCGTGTCCCTGGTTTCTCCTGCTTGAGGGATGACAGAGATGATGGTTATGGTGGTTGTGCCATTTTTATTCGTAACTCCTCTCTCTTTTCACAAATTCCCCTTCCTTCTTTTAGTCCAGTCATTAATGTTGTTGCTGTTAGAGCTTTTGATATTTCTATTCTATCTCTTTATGTTCCCCATCCTTCTGCTTCTCTTATACCGTCTCTTCGGTCTATTTTTTCCCATCTGCCCCATCCGATACTAGTCTTGGGAGATTTTAACTCTCACCATTTGTTATGGGGATCTCATTTTTGTGATAGATTTGGAATTCTTCTAGTAGAAATGTTTGAGGATGTAGATATTTGCATCCTTAATGATGGATCTTCTACTCGGAGAGTGTATCCAGGTCAGAACCCTAAATCTGCTGTTGACCTTTCTTTAGCTTCTCTCTCCTTATCTTCTAAATTTTCTTGGAGAGTTCTTTCCTCTTCTTTTAGTAGTGATCACTTCCCTATTCTTCTTTCCTTAAATGACAGGCTCTTCACAAATTCTATTCCAAGTTCTCTTTTGAAATATAAACTGGGACTTGTGGACTGGTCTGCTTATGCTGAATCTGTTGACATCTTGTTGGATTCCGTTTCTGATCTTAGCATCAATAGCGATCCTGTTTTGTGTTACAATCAGTTTCTTAATACTTTGATTTCTTCAGCTGACTCGCACTTCCCCATTAAAAATCATCCTAAATATTTTCGACTTTCTCCTCCCTGGTGGGATGAAGAATGCACTTTTTTGGCAAAAACAAGAAAGTTAGCAGAGAAATCTTACTCTCTTCATATGACTTTGGATAATTTTATTAAATATCAACAACTAAATGCCAAATTTAAGCGTCTTGTATTAAAAAAGAAAAAAAGAAGTTGGATTTTATTCTGTGAATCGCTCAGTCCTCGATCCCCCTCTTCTGTGGTTTGGTTAAACCTTAAAAGATTTCGTCGAGCCCTAATTTCAAATAATCTTAATGCGAATGATCCATCAATATGGCTCAATGATTTTTTTGACAGACTTGCCCCGCCATATGTTCCTTTCCAAGATAATTTCCTGACTCCGCCGTCTTTTCAGACGATCGATGAGATGGACGTTCCCTTTTCCTTTTCTGAGCTTCATTGTGCTCTCTCTGGCCTTAAAGACTCGTCTCCAGGTGAAGATGGTATCCCTTACTCTTTTATTTTAAATATAAGTGATAAAGCAAAACAATTCTTCCTTAACATCATAAATTCATTCTTCCTCCTCGGTATTGTTCCAGAATCATGGAAATCTCAAATAGTTTTACCAATTTTAAAACCTGATAAAAACCCTATTGAATCGACCTCTTACCGCCCTATTGCGTTGTCCTCTACTCTTGCCAAAATTACTGAGCATTTGTTAAAGAACCGACTGGAATGGATAGTGGAAAGCAGAAAAATCCTCTCTTCTTATCAATTTGGCTTTCGAAAAGGTTTGAGTTCCATGGATAGTCTTAGCATTCTGTCGACAGACATTCAATTAGCTTTTAATAAAGGAGAGTATCTTGTGGGTGTTTTCCTTGATATAGCTTCTGCCTATGACAATGTTGTTCTTCCGTTACTCAGACGTAAAATGCAACAGCTGAGTATACCTCCGTTGTTGACCCATTTCATATGCAATCTACTCTTTTGCAGATCTATTAAAGTCAAATATCTTAATAGTATTCTTCCCCCTAGGACGGTTTGGAAAGGTCTTCCTCAAGGCTCTGTTCTCAGCCCTCTTCTTTACAGCATTTATACTTATAATCTTGATTTATCCGTAAACAACTTTTGTAAAATTTTACAGTACGCTGATGATATAGTTATATATTATAGTTCTTCGTCTATTGACGATATATCTTTCCGCATTAATTCTGCTCTACATTACCTCGATCAGTGGCTTTCAGATCATGGCCTTTCCTTATCAGTAGGTAAGAGTCAGGCTATAATTTTTACTAAGAAAAGAATCATTCCTTCTTTAGAGTTAGTCTGTGGTAATCAACACATTGCTCTTGTTGACAAGGTGAAATTTCTTGGGATTTATCTAGACAAACGACTTAACGGGATTGCTCATGCTGAATTTATTAGTGAAAAATGTGAAAAAGGTATTAACGTTCTTCGTGCCGTCTCTGGTGTTTGGTGGGGATCTCACCCTTATTCTCTTAAGTTACTTTACAACGCGATTATTCGAAGTCATATAGATTATGGTCTTTTTGTTTTGGAACCTCTTAATAAATCGGCTGCCGAAAAACTCAACAAAATTCAACATCGGTGTCTCCGAATCATTTTAGGAGCAATGAAATCCTCCCCAATTAATGCTCTACAAGTCGAATGCGTTGAGCCTCCATTACAGCTTAGAAGGCGTTATTTGTGTGATCGTTTTATCATAAAATCATTACAACTATCGTCTCATCCTTTGATTTATCGTTTGAACAAATTACTGCAAGTCTCTCATTCCCGCAAACTATCATTTCTTTTGGAAAGTTTTGATAAATTTTCCAAAATGTCTCATCCTCTGTTAAGCTTTCCTTCAAATCCCCTTTTTTGTACTTCTTTTCAGGCACTCATATTTAAACCAAATATTATTTTAGATCTCGGCCTTGAGAAAAATTCTCCTGATACAAATTCTAAATTTCAATCAATATCTCACGAAAATTGGGCAGGTTTTATACATATCTACACTGATGCATCTAAAATTTCCACAATTGGTTGTGTTGGGGCTGCTTGTTGGATTCCAATTTTCAAAATAATTCTTCAATTTAAATGTCCCCCAGAGTCTTCGGTTTTCACTGGCGAATGTGTTGCCCTTCTTGAAGCAGTCCGTTTTTCATATTCTCATAATTTTACCCAGACTGTAATATTAACTGACTCCCTTAGTTGTCTGTTAGCTCTTAAAAAAAACCCATTTCGCAATAGATCTCCATCTCCGATTGTTTTAAAAATCAAAGAAGCTCTCTTTTCCTGTTCTCAAAGAGGGCTACAAGTCTTTCTTGTTTGGATTCCAAGTCATTCTGGTATTTTTGGAAATGAGACAGCCGACTCATGTGCTAAAGCGGCCACTCTCACTGGTTCTTGCGATCATTTTAAAAATTCTTCTCAAGACTTGTTGTCTCTCGCAAAATCTCAATTAGACAAATCTTGGTCCATCCATTGGAACCTTTCTAAATCTATTAAAGGAAGGTATTATGCTTCCATACAGCAAGAAATTCCAACTCGTCCCTGGTTTTGTTATTTCAAATATGACGATCGATGGATTATTTCCACTATATGTCGTTTACGTCTTGGTCATTCTTCTACTCCCTCTCATTTAGCAAAGATTAGGGTACGGGACAATTCACTTTGTGAATGTGGCATTGATGAAGGTAACGTGTCTCATATCTTTTTTTCATGTTCTAAACTTATTCATCCTGTATATGATATTCTTCCGTTTAAAATTGCCCGCCCTATAAACGTTGAGTGTTTGCTTTCTTTTGCGTTTTCACCATTTGGTTCATTTTTGTGTAAGTTTATTAGATGCAATAAAATTAAACTTTAATTAAATATTTTATAAATATATATAAATATGTAATAATATAAACGCCTGATTGCCCTGCTCATTTTCCATTCTTCGTTGTGTCATTTATATCCTACTTGACATTGGCAAAATATTTTGTGCAAAGTAGGCGCAACCAAATGCCATTTCATAATAAAGAAGAAGAAGAAGAAACTTTTAAGCACATATTGTTAAGTTCATTTTTTTATAATAAAAAATATACCGAAAAAAACGAAATTAAAATTTAACATAAAACATTCTAGTTTCAAACACGATTATTAGCAACTATACAGTATGTTAAATCATTTCAATTGTCTATAAACATTTGTAGCATTTAAAATTTTTCAAGTATAAGTAGGTATGTTCATAGAATGAAATGCAATTGTTAGAATCGGGATTCAACACTTTGACCTCTGGGTAAGGGTCGTATATCGTATCGCTAACCATCTCGATGAATTTAGCATCGTTTTTAAAGTGACGGAGATTTCTTTTAAAAATCCTAATCAATCCAAACCAATCCAGTAATACTAACTTTCCAGTATAAATTAACATTAAAAATTACTTTTAAATTGGATATAAGCGTTGTTTAGCAATGTTAATCATATTTAATTATTGATAAATTGTAGAATATTATTATGTACTAGCTTTTGCCCGCGGCTTCGCACGCCTTAAATTCGTAGTAAAACAATTACCACTTCCATTTTTTTGTATTGGCTTCGTTATGACTCATTTTAAGTGATACTGGATACAATCAAAATTACGACATCGGCAGACATCGCTCACTGTCAAAAGTATATTTAAAGTTTTAAATAAGGATACAATATTAGGTAGGTACTGTAATTATTTTTATACCTTTCTTGTTTTTACTTAAAGTCCACTTCTTACAAATCACAAATACTTCTTAAGCAGAGTACTTAATAACCATTCTAACCATATATCACACTTACAGATTTTCGTTGAGGAATTATGAGCTACACAATCGACATTATTTTCACCATCAACTTGCAGGTCTAGTTTTATTTAAAAAAAAAACTATTTTAAATGATAAACATTCAGTAAGCTATATGCATTTACAAAATTTTCAATACTGAACATTCAGAAAAGCCATTTTTGAGACGGTTTGCACGGTTCCATACCAGAGTGCGCCGGTAGACCGTACCGCCGCAAACGGTAAGACCCTATATTTTAAATCTGTAATATCTTCGAAAATATTTATTTAAATTACATGTTGTAAAAGGGCTATATTGTGCCATATTAAATGTGAAACGTATTTAAGTTACTTAATTAGATAAGGATTAAAGCTGTATTTCTTAAAATTACTTCGTAAATAACCTATTATTTTTTGTAAAAAGTTAAAGATAAAAATTTGCTATTGTGGGCTATCCCTAAGAGATAAACATATACCATCGCGGATTTTCTTGTAGAACTTTTTAAGGTAGGTATATAATACTTAGTACATTATTTTGATCTATCTCGTAGAGTTCAGCCAGCGTTTGCATTGTAAGCGCAAAACAAATTTCGTGTTGTGTGCACAACTAAAAGACAAACAGATAAACAGACAAAGATTTAAAAAATGCTGAGAATGGATTCTGTAAGTTATTACTTCACATGCTGGTATATTTTTTAAATATTTTCAATGTACAAAGACTACTCCTCTTAATCTTTACATGTATAGGATAAGATTTTCATAGTACCTATTACGTCATTAATATAAATTGTCATAACTTTTTTATTTCCTAATCGATTTAGATAAAATAAACACTAAATGTTAAGTGAAGTCTGTGATAATATATTCCTGAAAACCGCATTCAAATTGGTTAAGCTGTTTCTGAGATTAACGTGCACAAACATACAGACATACAGACAAACTGAAAAACCATTGTTTTAGGTTATCTTGCTCTTATAAAGCCCCCCTATGATGTATATTTTTTTAAATTCCATGTACATGAATGGATCAGTGATAATTTTATTATATGTATATTATTATGTATAACTAACAATATTTAAAAATTAATCAATACAGGCAGAGATTCGATCTCGCGACTTCTGGGAAACATTACACTTTCATTACTTATTGAGCTACCGTATTGATTATTGCATCTACCTATCGACATTTTAGAACGTTGATTAACTCATTGTTTTTATAGTCTAGTTGGTGAATTGGTGCATTAAGAATTGCGTAATTGTCTTTTTAATTAGTTTTTCTTTGTACATCAATCATGTTATTAATAATAAAAATAGTTAGTAAGTTATGTGTATAAATACACATAGGTACTATTTAGTAGTATGTGCATAATCTTTGGCTTGCGTAAAGCTAACAGAATGTGGCTGGCACAAGGCGGTTGGTTTCATCCTGTGGTTGCCTATAAAACGCTGCCATCAGAGAATCTACTATTATATAATTTTCGATACACTCTCGGCTATATGACGAAATTTGATGTCAAATCGAAGAAAGAAATAAGAAAACCTTAACCATGTAGGTAATACATTTTATAGGCCACATAATGTTTTATTCTGGAATAGAACCTATAACCTTCGGTTCAGTCTAGAAAAGAGACTTCAGACATGAGAGATCTTTGAATGAGACTTATGGTAAGCGAACGCAGGAGTCTACTCTTGGGTTTAGACCAACAGGACATCAAATATATATATATATTTTTATGTGGAAGTTAATTTGTTTGCAGCATAATTTTGAAGAGAGGTACAAAGATAGAAGAAGTTTTACTTTGAATAAGATTTTAAACCTTAGTAAATTGACATAGGTTAAAATTTATTTATATCTTTAAATTAATTAATGTATAAATTAATACCAGTTATTAAAGTAACGTTAAACGTTAATATACGTGATCAAAATCATCAGTAGATATCTCATTTTTAATATAGTACTAAAGATATTCAAAAGGTTAATATTTTTATAACTTGCAATTGTTCAAGTTATATTTTATAAAAGGAAGCTAAATATAAAAATAAGGTACTAAAAATATTTAAAGTTTTGTAAATTAAACTTTTTTAGTATCGTAAGTCGCTTTAATTAAAGACGAAAAATAAACACATAAAAATCGCTTCAACCGTTAGTCGTTACCTTCACCTTTCTTACGAAGAAAATCTTCAATGACGTTTTTATATAAAAAGTTTATTAGAAGGACTTGCAGAAATAAAAGATCTAAACATCATTATAGTTTATTAATTTCTTTAATTTCTGACATTTTAAAAACGATAATATTTCTAAGTGACCGTAACATTCTGTTGTAAGATTGCCTATACGTTGAGCTCATTTGCCAACATAACGCTTTCCTACGCTACATGGAATTAGTATCCGCCGGCATTCTGGCATCGCGCCTTCGCCGTCCGCTTTGCCGCTTCGAGGCGAATAGACGTGTACCGTTTTGGCGCGAAAATGATTCCATACGATTTTACATATCGTAACTTTAGTAATATGGTTTTCGAAGTTTAACTGTTATTTTTATTATTGTGCTTAAAAATTATCAGTACCTATAAAGTGGTCAGTGTTTAAAACCTAGTGTAGTGCTTAAATTAACTGTTACTCGTTTTGTTCACAATTGACTGCACAATGCAAACCTTTTTCACTTTAAATGTTTTTATGTTAAAAGTGTACAAATTAGTACTTTTTAAAACATGTTGACCGGTTTTTTAGTGTTTTTATTTATTTATATTCAAATCTTTCAATTTGGTAAGTATTAACGTGTTTTATTCATCTACCTACCCACTAATTTGTAGATATGACCGTTATTATTTAAAATTATTTAAAAAAAGTATTTATTTGATGGAAATCGGAAGAACCATATTTTCGTCATAACTGCAAAATTTGTTTCGAAATAAAGAACTTTAAACTGTAATAAACAATTTAATTTGATAGACATATAAAATACATCTAAAACTACATTCTAAAGATTAGTAAAGGAATTTTTGAAATAGGATGAGATTTTTTCTAAGATTACCCTCAACGTACAAATTTACAAACACCTGCATAATATTTGTAGAGATTTATGTTTTTCTTGTTTTGCCAATTGAGGTTATTTTGCAATACGTGTTATTAGTATTAAGTTTGTTTTTACTTTAAATGTTTTATTAATGTTATAATATGGCTTAGGTTTATAGAAAAGAACTGATAAGGAACCGCATGGCTATTTTTTTACCCGATATAAATAATTTCTTTATTATTTAACTGATTTAAGTAGGTATTCTATAAAAAAATATTGATAATGGTTTCTGTGGCGACTGGCGAGTTGAGGCTTTAATGCCAAGGATTACTTTAAATATGTATTTACCATAGATATGTTAATCCTATGATAAATCTTTGGACTAAAAAGTAATTATCAAGACTTCATTGTCTATGTAGGTACACTGTTTTAGTCGTGACTCGTGAGTAACTAAACTAGAAACAGGTTTTATTTGTGTTCTCGTTATTCTGATCGTGATTTTTTAAACTGCATATTTAATATTTATCAACGGCTATTGAAGAATTTAACATCAGGTAATTATAGAATTAATTCATTAAAATAGGGAAAGTCCCTGGCGCCAAAACAATGATAGTCTTTGCGTCAGTGGTATCAGGTAATACTAATATTTATAGGTACATCAAAATATTTAATTAGATTTTAATTATATAAATATGGTATGGGACCTACCTGTAGAACATTTAGAGGAGAGGAAGGTTAAAGGTATTTTTTGGTCTAAATTGTTTTAAAGTCCTAATTAATTGGCTCTAAAGAGTTTTCGTATTCTAAGTTCGTAAGCACGACATACCTAGTTGTAAAATAAAAGTTTAATATCAATTTAAAAAGTATTTAATTAAGTTTAAAAATGACAAAACAGAATATTGCAAACTGCATATTCGTGTGAATTATTGTAAAAAACATAAAAGAACAAAAAAGTAAGGTGCTAATTAAATGTCATGTTCACGTGGCTGTAACGTGACCCGGCCAGACTTTATATTTTATCTCTTTTATTTAAATTAATAATTAAAAAGTATAATTTATAATTAATCATAATTCATAAGTTGTTTTTTCAGTTACGATGTAAACATTTTAAAATTCCTATGTACATCCTCCCTATTACGCAATATACTTGCTTATATAAGAGAATTTGCCTTAGAAAATGGATGTATTACCTGAAATGGAAGATACTATGTTAATTTTAATTCTAAATAAGAAATAAACTCGTAAACATATTATTCACGATACTGACTTCAAATCAGTAGCATATTAAATATTCTTATTTTTTGTTATAAATGACAACCTCCATTATTTAACAATAGCATCTATAAAAACAGTCGTGCGTTATCGACTCGTTTTTACGTTATTTTTTGTGATTACCAACTGGTCGAAGGAGGCAGGTTTATAACATTTATATACAAGTTACATGAAATATATATAATATTGTTTGTTAGTATTATTTATTTACTTACCATTTTATTAATTGTATTCTTCGTAATCGATATTAAATTATAGTGACGTAATGTTGATATAATGAGATAAATAATTAATGAATGACATAGCAGTTAAAAATCCAATAATAATAGAATGCGTAACCAAATAATGTTACAAATATATAATCTACTATAGGTATATGTGTTTAGACATTAGCGGTTAGTTCTATAAATAGCTAAACATTTTCGTAATGGCGGTAATTAAGAAAATGTAGAATCGCATAATTGGCTCTAATAGCAATTACAAGACTGGAAGGAAAACACGGGAACTCAAACCCGCTTCCCTGATCCTGTTTCGTAAACAAAACTCGAAGCAAGATACCATACAACTTTTAGTATTATTCATTTGTTTTGGAATAAGAAACTATATAAAAAGAAAACAATAATTGTATTTGGGATTTCTTTTTCCTATACAAAAATATTTTTAACTTACAAGTCAGAAATAACATACACGTATTAATAAGAAAGTAAAAAAGATAAGTACAGGTAAGAGAAAGTAAGATATGAATAATGTCAGATTGCTATTCAATACAATATACTGAAGTCACCTCTGTCTATCTTTATCTGTATAGAACTACCTACCTATTATTTGTGGTTATAATTTTAAGTTTCATTTACTTTGTAATGTTGGTAGCTTTACATAATCATATAATATTTACCAGTGTGTTCAATTTCTGTGCAAAATCATATTTAACATTATGAATTAAAAACTATAGTTGAGCCAATTTTCTTTGACATAACATTTATATTTTCTATAACATAACATGTCTGTATGTGATAAGAATATAAAATTGTATAATATCACAATATGGAAGATATATCGCTTCGCTTTCGTCTTAGGTTTAGGTAATAAAGAAGTAGACAGAGTGTCTCTTACGTTGAATATTTGAAACGATATCGACTTTCTCTTGCCAACATTCTCAACAACAAAACATAAGTAACAAACAGCTGTTTACAATATATTATTAATTATTATGCCATTTCCGTTACACATTATTAAATTTGTTGCTAATTGGAATTTTATTATTAATTTCTAATAAATAACCGAAGAGGAACTTATTCAAGGTACAATGAATATTTTTGTATTAGACATCAACATTTACTTATTATATTATCGGTGACGTAAGTATTTAAATAATGGTTGGTAGCTTGGAAGTGTTCAGGTAAACAAAGAAATCAAGATTTTCTCGACTCGAAATTGCTGCCATGGTGATCACTTATTGTGTTTCATTAGATTCATATGACCAATTAAACAGGGTCAATTGAGGAGTGCTTGGTCATATTTTATTAAATGATCACAGATGGCTATCAAGGTTAATATCTTGGTTTATAATAGTAAAACAGATGTCCTCTAGAATCACTCCATAATAGCTTCTAATCTTAAATTTCGAAACAAAATAATGATGAAATATTTTCAAGTATGTATATACCCGGCTATAATCACGTTATTATTCAAAATTTCGACTAGTTTCGAACTTTCGGGGTTCCTATTCATAACAAAGCATGCCAGACTCGCGGTGAACTGGAGTACTGTTTCTAAGTTATATTTTTATAATAGACTTTTGTCTTTTAAAATTATATGGTATATGCAATATAAAAGCAAGTAGGTATCTAGAGCGGATTAGTTCCCATGAGAAGGTTCTCAAGAGTGAGGACAGTTAGGTCGCTGGATCACCGTTGCTTGGCTTACTTGGATACAAATGTGGACTAGTGATTCCTTCGAAAATAAGGTTTATTTACAATTTTAAACATAATCATTTTATATTTGACTAACATGGCTATACATGTTTATAGATATTTTGAAACAAAAATATCGGTTGTGTTATTTATCTATACTGAAAAGTTTGAAACATTGGTTAGGATTTTGGAAAGAAGTATAATAATGTCATCACCGAAAATGACGACCATATATACAATGCTAAATTCACCTAAGTGAGTAGCGATACAGTAGCTCAATTGTTAGAACGACGGGATGATTTTCCCAAGGTCGCGGAATCTAGTCCCTGTGCGTATCCATTTATTTTTCATTGCATATTGATTTCAACATTTAAATAATCTTAACATGGCTATACATGATTAAATATTCAAAGGGGATATAAAAGTATAAATTTAAAATAAAACATAATTAAAATTTTAAATGTATTCGGTTCTGACTGTAGATAACAATGTTATAAACAGATTTTATTGCATTTCCTGTTAGTACTACGAATTATCATAATTATTTAGTTATCTGTAGCCATTTAAATCTGCTATGTGTATTCATAATAAGATTACACACAAACGCACACAAACAGACACGCGCGCGCGCACACACACACACACACTCAAGATTAGACACACTTAATAAGAAATCATCAGCATTCAAGAAACATAATGAGCACGTGTTCAATTATGTTCTTTAAATATCAATTAAATTACATATTAGATATCTTTAAGTTTTCCTTGTTTTTATATCTTGGATATCTGTTTAACAAGATCGTTGTGAATGATCTTGTTAAAAAGATATCCAAGATCACATTGCATGCTAAAAATAGTCTTCAGTGTGGTCTGATAATAGTCTAGCGTACGATAAACAGTGTCGGTGTTGTTATTTTTAAAACAAAACGCCCTCTAAAAATATAATTTGTTTTATCTATACATTTAATAAAATATTAAGATTTTTTTATGTCTTAGGTCATGTTACCTACATGGCCTAGGACAAAAAAATCTTAGCACACGTTTGGTACGTGTGCTAAATAGGTCCATAGCCCAGGCTTTAAACAATAGGTTTTGTTTTTGTGCGTCACTTAAAAATTTGTGTCCAGAGTTTGATGACACTTGGGCTGTAGCTTAGCTACTAGACAGCGAATGCCCCAGTTTACATTTAGAATGCTATTTACCTCGAAAAAGATTTTTTTCAGAAAAAAACACAGAAATAGGTTTCGGCTATTATTGCTATAAATATTACAATAGATTTGTAAACATTTTACTACTAGATATTTGTGATAAGATAGTATGGTATAGTATGATATACAAAATACAATTTTAAATGTATAAAAAAACCGGGTTTCTTTCGTTATTTCTGTTAAATTATTGTTAAATAGTTTTAATTAAAAATGAAATAGGTATAAATTGTATTTTCTATAAACCATAAATAATAAAGATTTTGATGATAAATATATGCAATATATGAAAATTATAAAATCGAAATAATTCCATAGACCTTCGACTCCCTAACAGTTTAGACGATAAGGAAATTTTCGAACAACTGCTTGCTGTGAGAGCAGTCCAATAAAGATATTCTTCAGGTCAATACTCCCGTCTGTAACACGTGTTGTGTTGTGACTTAATGCTGAATATATTGAAAGATGCTGCCAGATCATACATAGGGTAATTAGATAAAAATATATTGTTTGAAAATATTTATAAACATGTATAGCCATGTTAAGCTTATTTAAATCTATATAAATATAGAATCAAAAATAAAACAATACGGGCAGGGATTCAAACCCGCGACGACTGGGAAATCGTCCCGTCGCTCTACCAACTGAGCTACCGTATCGCTGTCCGTCTCGGTGAATTAAGCATTCTATATATGATCGTCTTTATCGGGACGGTGGTGACATCTATTAGGTTTATTTTCGAAAATCCTAACCAATGTTTCTAACTTTGCAGTATAGATAAACATTAAAAAGATGTTGTATATATATTTAAAAATATATTGTCTGTGTGTGTATAACTGCCACAAATCATATCTATATATATAATGTAATTTATTAGGTATATGTAGGGGGATTTTTTCATGAAATATATTGATCTATTAAGTTTTATATTAAATTGGCTTATTGTTCTTAATTCTTCTTTCAATCGCAGTTATAGGTTGGTATAAAAATTTGTAATCATTATTTTCACGCGTCATTTCGCTACGGTAGTGGAAGGATAATGCAAAAAAATCAAACAGTGACGAATCTGGAATTAGTTGATTAAATTGTTATCTTTGAGGTTTCTTAAAGACGTCCAATTTGATCAATCTTAAGATCATTTAAATTGAAGATAAATTAAAATAAATAAATAAATAAAATCGCATACGCCCATATTAGGATAGGATGATTCAAGGAAGCATTGATTGCGTTTTTTTTATTAATCAACTTTTGAGAACCAGCCTTAATATTATTTAAACCCACATTTCCTCTTGCAAAATTATTTAATGTTATTGAAAGGGCAATTGAAGTTGTAAAATCTTTGTTTTTTCGCCTTATTCTGGTATTCTTTTTTCTGGTTTCCGGTAGTTTAAGTTTGTAAGTGTAAGTAAGTTTAAGTAAGTGGTTTAAGTTTAGTCCAAAAGTTCCTATATAGGAATCACTGGAGCAGTGTAGTGACACTACTTGTTAAGTAAACACTGATATGATTCATTTCAATTGTGGCATCTATTTTAATAGAATGGCAAAGTAGGTGCAGGTATGTGATTCTTTTACGAGATCTGCTAGTGACTGTACTACATAAGTAGGATAATTTACAAACAATCTCCTATTGTTAATGTGTAGAAGTCAGTTTCTATGTGTATTCAGAGCAATGTTGATATTTTTGTCAATAAGATAATGTTTAATCAAATAAAGATAAAATCGTGCCAACACGTTTTTAGATTGTTTACATCGAGATATAAAGCGTCATGTTGTACCTAAAATTGAGAAGAATTTGAGTCTATTCAGAGACATTGCCAACGAAATAACGATGTAAATAAAAGAAACCATCGCTGCAGCTAGACATGTCGATGGCGTCATTTCATTGCTGCGAGCAACTTTCTGTTAACTAAAAACATGTCAAACAGCTTACGTAAAGCTGTACTATAAATAAATTACTCAGATTAGTACTTTACTGGAGATATGATTTATAGTTTGGGATAAAATGTCTTTTTCAAACAGTTATCTTCCGTATAACATAACTTTCTGCTCTTGTGTTTCTTGTATTGTATGAGATTTCGAATTATTAACAATATTTTACACCTACATATTTCGATATATCCTTTATGACGTCAGCAATGACTCACGCCAAGACAAGAAACTTTGAAAAGGTAAAATAAGTTCATAACAAGTTAATAAAATAGTTGGAACCTTCGAGCGCTTTTAGCAGGTTTTTCAACGGTTAAAAGATGTTTGCTTTAAACTGACAACAGCTAGTTGAGTTTTAAAAAATATATTTTACAAATGTGATATGTATTAAAGTTCGTCTTAATATCATTGTATAAATCTTTGAAAAAAAATAGTACACGTAATTTTATATATTCAACTAAGTATTCAACTATTAAATTTCTATCTACATTAAACCACATTTACTGTAAAGTCACGTATTCACAATTACAAACAATTCAACGAACCAAGTAACTATATTATACTTTGTTACAAATTACAACCAGAGTAGGCCGCTAACTGTTACTTTACAGATACCTATAAGTCAGTTAAATCCTTTGTTACATCGATATACACAATACACATATGTAGTAAGTTATTATAATACATGACATTACAACGTTATTTAATTGCATAATGTGACATTCGCATATAAGCTAGACGTAAACATTATTTACAATCTGAGAATATATCTTTAGATTTGTTTTTCTTAACATAAGATACGAGCACTATAGGTTCGAAAACTGTCATTGTTAGTTTATTTACGAGAGTCTTTGTTCTCACAGCTGACTCCTCAAGCCTGCTATGCGGGCGGACGAAGGAGGTGGAGGTGGGGAACAGTATCGGCGCAGGCGCAGCGCTGGCTCTAACCCTACTGCGTCCCCCGACCTCCAGCGCCACCGGCCCCTGCCAGCTGCGATTGAATGCGCCGGAAGCAGCTGCCTTCACTGTCCGACTTATTGATGTTAAGGTAGGCCTTATGATTTGTTTTGGGTAACACAAAATAAAATGTTATGTACTACCTGTATGAAGGGTTGTCTATCTGGCTCGGCGTCATTTTGAGTAGAAGGTAACAAATTTCGTAATATGTGTTGAGGATTAAATTTGTGGATATTTCAGCAAGTTTATAGAATTTTAAATGCTCAATAAGAGATCAAAGTCTTAAACTGTTTTTATATTTCCATCGAATTGATTAGGTACATTGATGGAGAAATCAATTAGTTTCGCATAAAAGAATGGATCGTGTGATAAAACGTATATACCTAATTATACTTAGTACTAGCTGTGCCTGCGACTTCGCACGCATACATTTCAGTTTCGATAAAACGTACCTGTACAAAGTTTCATTAAACTCCGGCAAGTAGTTTTTGCGTGTAGGGGTATTTTTAGTTTACTTTAAATTAAAAAAAAAAATTAATTACAGGTATTTTTTGACAAAGGAGTTAGTACGATTTCTTATTTTTTTTATTAGAAAGTGTATTATTATTATCCTGAAGGGAGGACCACAAACATACAGGCATACAGACGAACAGACCAAATGAAAAGCCATTGTTTGGGTTCTCTTGCTCTTATAAAGGACCCCCATTATATTCTTTTTATATATTTTCCAAGTACAGAACTCGATCAGTAACAATTTTTTTATATTTATAGATTTCTTTTATTACAGAAATGCCAGAATGTTATATTTGGCACAGTTATTGACAGATCTAAAAATAAAAACAAAACATTGAACATGATAGTTTACTAACACAATTTTTACTTAAACCTTATACTATCGTATAGATTGTACAGACTTGAATTTATTTTTCAACAAAAATATCTGTTAATAAAAATAAATGTAGACCAAAGTGGCGTCTGCGTTTAAAATTATGTGTTCTAAATACTAATGTATTTTCATCCAAAAGGTGCTTTATTATACGCGTTAACATTTCTTGATAGTGAATTTGGCAAGTAGGTGAAGGTGGTCTGGCACATTATAGTAAAAGGCGTAATTAAATTATTGAATTTTACTGATATGTGAAATATAACATAAATAACGCATCAGATAAATTGTACATTATCGTATCCAAATACTTAGTTTAAGATTATATTATTTTAAACATTGCTACTTTTATATAATAGCAGCTAATGCTACTTACTTCGACAAATATGAACTAATAGTAAGATTTTCTTCGCCTATTTAACTTCCTTAAGGATACAATAAAATTACAACCGTTTTAATTACTGCCTAGGTCAAAAACTGCAGCATTTTTGCCATATATGCAATTTAGGTTTTAGCAACGCGTCCCAATAAGGCGAGAGCAGCGTCTTCAATGCTTTCCCGGCAGGTATCCGAAACCCCTTTTTTCCAACAGAAAAAAAATATTGTAGGTAGAAATATTTCAAGATATTTCAAGAATATCTTATATTTGTTCAATAAATGTGTTTGTTAAAGGAATACAAAACATCTATTTACTTAGTAATGCAAGCCATGACTGAGACAGCCTCTTGAACAATTAGTAGATTTTTGTATCACGACAATTTTTATCTTCCTGCATTGGTTTGTTTTTTTCTTCCTGTTTGTTTATGATGATGATGTTACTAAAGTAATATATTCGTAAGTACTCTTTAGATTACTACAAACTAATTATTTTTATAATTTCGTTATAACTAAATTCGATGTGTTATTTTCAGTAAAATTGTACTGTCAACCACAATTTCCATAACCAGTTAAAATAAAGCTATGTTTCACAAATAACTTGTATTTGCATAATCCATGTGTGGACAAAACTAGTTTGTTGCAACCAGGAAGTCACATCAGAAATACACAATACACAATAAGAAAATAAGGAGGGCTATAACACTTGCTGACTAGATTTGAAGTTGTTTATCTTATTGCAAGTAATATTATATTCATGCTCCATTGTCCATTAGTATTATTACAGCAATTGGCAAAGAGTTTGCATGTTGTCTTGATAATGAAGTCGTCAAAGTCATCAGCAGTTACTTCGGTTTCAATGGAGTGCTACAGGGTAATGTGTTTGTTCCTTGATTGCTTCTTGAAGCTATTAGTGAGAATGTTAAACTTTTAATGACATGTAAACTGTAAAACAAGGATTTTTCTGTAATAAAAATATTTTTTAAGTAGGATTTGGAATTCAAAAAGTATTTAAGAAAATGACAGACTGATTCATGACAGGAAATCATTTCTTGTTAAATGGTTCAAAATAGGTTAAATAAATAGTTCATACTTTTCGCTGTGATGTAAGTTCAGTTGTGATGGCTGTTTTAAATTTTACATAGTAACATAAAGTGTCCTTGAAGTTAGTGTACGAAAAGCAAATAAGATTAATAATCTGCTTACAAAAGATTTGGCAACTGTGGGATTATAGCTTGATATGGATATTATGCAAATTAAATTGTCTTATTAAATTCTGATTGTTGGCAGTCAGCACAGAGAGGAAACTATGTTTAAATATAAATCGTTATATTATTAAAAGAAAACAATAAATTTGACGACCTTAGGATATGGGAAGAAAAACTGTACCCAAAATAGTTCAAATTATCTCTGTAACGACTGGATAAGTAAAGCAAAATAGAAAAAATATTGATCACATCACCCATCAGGTGTTCCTTATATGTTATGAATTCTTTTCTAATCTAACAGCATTATATGATTCACAATACACTCTGTATTTATTATTACATTAATAAACAGATAAGACGCAGTTGATTGGTATTTATATGAAATAATAGAATCGTCTATAGTTGTATTGTCATAATAAAACAACATTAATTACTGGCAGATTTTAATTTACATATAAATTGCACATGAAATAAATATAATTATTCTGTCGAGTAAATAAAGATAGTCCGAGGTTGAAAAATCATTGTTATCAGGTCAGGAATAAACGAGTAGATAAAGCTTAACCCAAACAATACAGGGGTTGATGTCTCTTGGTCTAGTATAAAAGAGTCATTGACCCTACTAAGGGAATGCCTTGAAGGTGATTGCTACCCATAACTGATAAACTATATTTTTATATATATAGTTAATGTTATAATACAATAATAAGCTTAGCTTTTGCAGGAGACATAGGCTTGATAAAATGGTCTTCCTAATTTTGGTAGTTGAACGAAATAAATATTTAAATTATAATTATTATAGTTATGTTTGATTCAAAATAAATATAATTGTTTAAACAAGTCGTTTTAAAAGCTTACTATGTGAGAAAGATTTTTTATATCTTATGGACTATGGATTCATACATTTTCCAACCGTTCTCTTAAGGTTTAATATAATAATACATTATAAAAGACGTAAGACGTACCTTTGAAGGTAAATTTAATAATATATTATATATAATATAAGTTAGTAATAATAAATAATCCTATCTTAAATAAATACCTGCTGCCGGTTTTATATTTTTGAGTTATGTTCGTATTGTTCTAGACCTATAAAATATGATGTTATTGTATGCACAGGAGACGTTATTGGTTACATTATTTTTTATTACTTATATACTTTGAACATTAAAAAGCCTTTAATGTTTTGTTTCATGTTTAGATATTTTATAAATTTATGGCCGAAATCAATCCTGATCCAATTTTTCTATCTTTTAAATAACAGTCTATTTTTTTAGTAGACATAACCTATCCTACGAGTAATTATGCATTGAAGATATATTTTTTTTATTTTTTCAAGATTGAATGTCGAAATCAATAATCAATCCTGATCCAATTTAGTTCCATCGAAATTACAATTTTTAGATTGAAATAAGTATTAAAGGAAGCAATCAAAGTAAAGTAAGGTCGATTTTAATGTCGAATTATAGATTGAATAACTAACCAAAACCTAAAGTTTCATCAAGTATATAATCAGGTTTTGTCCGTTACTAAATATAGTTAGAAACTAGATTATTGAATTTAACGGTTCTGACTCAGACTGGTTCTGTCCATATTGCAAAAATAGCTGGTTCGAATAAACATATTTCTAGTTTTATAACTTAAACACGTGTATCAAAATAAATAATGATTACATGGCATTTAATCGTCGTTATTATTATTAAATTTCTAATTTTAATAACGGTTAATTAGAAAGTTTTTAAATCGAGTTTTGTTTTTTTTATATCTTCTGTATTATTTTATCTCAGATTATACTTTTTGTTTAAAATTAATAAACTAAATATTATTACTGGTAGTTTATTCGTTTTAGTAAGTAATGCAATCTTGAACTGGATAACGTATATAAGACATTCGAAAGGAATTAATAATTAATCGATAATTCAAAATTGAATTCAAACTTAGGTTGCTTTTCTATGGCTGATAACTGAAAAAAATATTGTAATTCAGGATCAAGATCTTTTATTAATTTAAATTGAAATTCATGTGTAACTGAGAGATAAACTCTGAATAATCTTGTGTCAATACTATACTATACTTTATTCAGTTAATTATTACCTACTGTAGTAGGTATCTATATCTAGATAATATAATCTTATAGTTTTTAATTAAAATAATGTTTAAGTTTTCTTTATGTGTAACACCTGAAAAGTTTTTAAAAGAGTTGGATATATTAAGATAATGTAAGTAAATGTAAAGAAAGGGAACGTTATTAGAATTTATTACTTAAATATATTTCATAACGTTTTATTACTTTTTATAAATTTCCTCGGCGTCTGCTCCAAATATTAAACAATTTAAAAATGTTATCAAGGTTTTGATCTTTTTTAAGGGTTCAAAAGGCATACTTTCGTATACATTAGCTCATGTCCTTGTGAATTGCAAAACATCTGACCTACCAACTCTTAAAAACTATTTATTTATATCATTCCTAAAAACTACCATAGTTTTAAGGAGTTTTGGATTAGTACAATCATAAAACCATATCGTTCTATTCCTGATTAGTGATGTAAATGAACAAATGCTTTCATCAGTCTCATAATTCTATAATATTTTATGTGGTAAAATAACGAATGATTTAGATTGACGTCATCAAAATTTCTTAACGAAACATTATTTAGGTAATATTACTTTTAGGATACGAAAATTAAAAGTAAGATTATTGTATTATTTCTTTACGAGATGCTGGTTCCTAGGTCACGAAAAGGGTTTGGTAGTTGACCTCGTGCTAAATCCAATGCCCTTTTATTAAAATCAACTCAATTAAAACGATAATGAAAATAAAGGATTTTTGGGTACATTGGTATTGGTATATTTACCGCAACAAAACACAGAGGAAATAATTAACTTCCACTCTGATACAATAATTCTAGTTGGCTAATGCACACTTGATTCTATTTATCATGTAGGAAGGAGTAAGTCAATATATGTATAATTATTGTCATGAAATTGACGCTGTATTATGTCGAGCAATTTTCCTTCATTTCCTTTGATCCATTATGTCTCAATCACGGTATAATGGAATGAGAAAACTACTGAAGCCTTGTTATTTCAAAGTACCAATGACAAACAAATTAGTAATTCATATGCTTAACAACTTGAATGAATCATTACTAGTGTTTTCATTCTATAAATGTATATAAATTCATTGGACAAAGTCGATATTTAACATTGTTTTGCTTGTTTCTATTGTAAGTTCAGTCCAGTACCATCTATATTCATTCTATCGTCAGGATATCGCTGGGCTACCATCTATAGATTACCTGGTACAGGCCACTAGGAATGAAGTCTTTTCAGTAAAAAAACAATAAATATAAAGCCATAAGTGAATATCACTAACATTTGCTATTCACAAAATTGACTCGTTTTTTTTTTTAGACTAGTCAATATTTTATTCTAGAACAATTCCGTAACCATAAGCTTTCTATGTCGATTTATTTTGATTCTAGTTTTTATATCAATTAGATTTTATATCATTAGGCCTCATGTCATTAACCCTCGAAGCCTTATTGTTGCGAGGCTTCGAGCACAATCGTATCATCAAGCATGGCTGATCACTGATTATATCACATACATAATGTTCCTTACTTTTTGTTCATCCGGTGCTTTTGATAATGATATAACTGTTTAATGCAGTAAAAGTCAGAGAGCATTTTTAAGTGTTGTCAGAAATAAATGTTTAATTGCTTATAAAAATTAAGTAATTACCTACCTATATACATTAGACTGGTATCCAATATATGTAAAAAAAATCAGTTTAAAATACTTTAACGATGAGTTTAAAAATCTAACTAGTATCTACCCCTATAAGAGATTTGAGTTTTTTTTTTTTTTTTTTTTTTGTCTGTTTATGCTGTTAGCCCTGTTGGCTATTACAGCGTCACCGGGGGAGCGGGTGGGTCAGGAGAACCGCCCTTAAAAGGGGGGGCCAGTTGGGCCCCCATGGGGAACGGCGTCCCGAGGGCGTCTCAGATTGAGACACGGACCTCGGCTCGGGGCGTCGTTAGTCAGGAGGGAAGCTAAGGATATTTGGACACTAGCGTCCTCCGACGGCAGAACGCCGGAGCAACGGAGTAAGAGATTTGACGTTATAAAAACTATGACTTCAAATCGCAAAATCGAAAGATAGAAATATTATACACTCTATGAATTAAAATCTATTGACATATTTAAAAAAACTGTTAAATATTATTTTCATCTTTATTATGTATCTATGATCAAGTCAATGTGCGTTCTATTTGAACCAGCATGGCGAATCATCATCAGTTTTAGAGATACCCTCAAGTTTGTTTTATAATTTATTCCACTTAACAAAGCAAGGCCAATCTGTAAATTATGTGACAGGAAAATAAGTTAAACTATAACGATTAACTAGCAGTTAGCACCTTCGATTTTATTATCTATTTAGACAATTTATTATGCGCTCTTTTTAATGCATTTAAAATTATATTTTTATTAATGTTTAAGTACGATTACGTCAACAAACATCAGTTTACAGAATGTGAATAATAAGATAATTTTAAATTAACTGTTTTAACCCATTTGCTGTATTCGTTGCGAAGGCCACAGATTAGTTTATTATTTTGTCTGAGATCTAATTCTCGTTTCTGTCTTTATGATAATTCAATCTTGAATTGGTCTAACATTTATTGTCTTAAAAACTTGATCCTTTAATATCTCGAATACATGTGACAAGCATTTTTATAAAATTATTTCCACGTAAGGATAAATATTAAATAACTATTGTGTAATAATAATTATTTTTAAAAATAAAAAATAATAACATAGTTATTGAATAAAGATCATTTCTAGGACAATAAAGTTATTAATATTGTGATATATTTATTAATTCCAAGAGTGCTTTATGAATACTAATTCATATGTTATGACGGTGTTATAAAATCGATTAAAAGTGTTTTATTTTAATCATAGCAAGTATTTCTAAAGTAATTGTCATACATATCATTAAGTTTATTATTATACATTTTCGTCCATTAGTTTAGATATTATAGAGATGTACATTCACACACACATCCATTAAAAATAGAGATGACCGTAAAATCCAATATAATATTTAACTTTTAAGTTTAAAAGTTATTTATCAAATAGATCTAAACTTGGATATCTTAGTTAACAAGTCGAGAAGCTGGAACACTTAAAGGAGAACTCGTCGCGCAGGTTCTGAGGTCCAAAAATAGCTCTTAATTCCTCGACTAACGGTGCGCACGCGCATAAATACACGAACACATTTCTCCTTTCACTGACAACGTAATTTGCACCTTGATCATTTCAACGAGAATAGAATTTACGATGTAAGTAAATAAAGGCCGCAAAAAGTGAATGTAACAAAATGTTGTTTCAATTGATGTTGTTTGTGAGTTTTGTGTTAAATATATATTTATAAAATACAAATATTTAAGAAATTTAAAATTTAAGTAGATCATGACCAAAATTTTAAAAACGTTAAACTTTTACAAAAAATGAACCTTAACTGATTACTGATTAATTTGAACCAAACAATCTCACTGATAATTTTTAGTTGAAATGTCATACAGTTTCTGAGAAGGGGAATAAGATGAATAAACATACGTGATAATGAAGATGCATTTGCGCAATCCGAATCAGTGAAGCAATTTGCAAAGATTCTGTTTTCGAGAATTACCGATGAGCTGTGGGAAACGAAACGACCTTAAATTTTGCCCGGTGATGGCATTTTCGTGCGAAAACTTTTGTGAGCACATTTATGTTTGGTTATATGTTCTTGCAACGTTATTGTTTTATACGCATATTTATTTTATTTAGATGAGACATGAAGAACAAGCTGTGCTTAGCTATGCTAAGCCATTATTTAACAGTTAAAAGATAAAATACAATATACATTGTTCTGTATTCTTGATTTACTTAAGCATAATTAAGACTAAGTATCTATGCGAATATTCATAACGTATAGAATTTCCTCAATAAACGCGTTCGTCTTACGTGTTAATAGCTGGTTGAATTCGTTACGCAAAGGTTATGAAACCGGTTTTGTGTTGGTATTGGATTGGATGGATGGATTCTTACAATTCTGATCGTGCCTTCAGTACTGTGCATATTGAATATTCAGTTTGTCCAAATCTATGTTACGTTATGTTATGTTAAGGTTTTGATCTTTTTTAAGGGTTCAAAAGGCATACTTTCGTATACATTAGCTCATGTCCTTGTGAATTGCAAAACATCTGACCTACCAACTCTTAAAAACTATTTATTTATATCATTCCTAAAAACTACCATAGTTTTAAGGAGTTTTGGATTAGTACAATCATAAAACCATATCGTTCTATTCCTGATTAGTGATGTAAATGAACAAATGCTTTCATCAGTCTCATAATTCTATAATATTTTATGTGGTAAAATAACGAATGATTTAGATTGACGTCATCAAAATTTCTTAACGAAACATTATTTAGGTAATATTACTTTTAGGATACGAAAATTAAAAGTAAGATTATTGTATTATTTCTTTACGAGATGCTGGTTCCTAGGTCACGAAAAGGGTTTGGTAGTTGACCTCGTGCTAAATCCAATGCCCTTTTATTAAAATCAACTCAATTAAAACGATAATGAAAATAAAGGATTTTTGGGTACATTGGTATTGGTATATTTACCGCAACAAAACACAGAGGAAATAATTAACTTCCACTCTGATACAATAATTCTAGTTGGCTAATGCACACTTGATTCTATTTATCATGTAGGAAGGAGTAAGTCAATATATGTATAATTATTGTCATGAAATTGACGCTGTATTATGTCGAGCAATTTTCCTTCATTTCCTTTGATCCATTATGTCTCAATCACGGTATAATGGAATGAGAAAACTACTGAAGCCTTGTTATTTCAAAGTACCAATGACAAACAAATTAGTAATTCATATGCTTAACAACTTGAATGAATCATTACTAGTGTTTTCATTCTATAAATGTATATAAATTCATTGGACAAAGTCGATATTTAACATTGTTTTGCTTGTTTCTATTGTAAGTTCAGTCCAGTACCATCTATATTCATTCTATCGTCAGGATATCGCTGGGCTACCATCTATAGATTACCTGGTACAGGCCACTAGGAATGAAGTCTTTTCAGTAAAAAAACAATAAATATAAAGCCATAAGTGAATATCACTAACATTTGCTATTCACAAAATTGACTCGTTTTTTTTTTTAGACTAGTCAATATTTTATTCTAGAACAATTCCGTAACCATAAGCTTTCTATGTCGATTTATTTTGATTCTAGTTTTTATATCAATTAGATTTTATATCATTAGGCCTCATGTCATTAACCCTCGAAGCCTTATTGTTGCGAGGCTTCGAGCACAATCGTATCATCAAGCATGGCTGATCACTGATTATATCACATACATAATGTTCCTTACTTTTTGTTCATCCGGTGCTTTTGATAATGATATAACTGTTTAATGCAGTAAAAGTCAGAGAGCATTTTTAAGTGTTGTCAGAAATAAATGTTTAATTGCTTATAAAAATTAAGTAATTACCTACCTATATACATTAGACTGGTATCCAATATATGTAAAAAAAATCAGTTTAAAATACTTTAACGATGAGTTTAAAAATCTAACTAGTATCTACCCCTATAAGAGATTTGAGTTTTTTTTTTTTTTTTTTTTTTGTCTGTTTATGCTGTTAGCCCTGTTGGCTATTACAGCGTCACCGGGGGAGCGGGTGGGTCAGGAGAACCGCCCTTAAAAGGGGGGGCCAGTTGGGCCCCCATGGGGAACGGCGTCCCGAGGGCGTCTCAGATTGAGACACGGACCTCGGCTCGGGGCGTCGTTAGTCAGGAGGGAAGCTAAGGATATTTGGACACTAGCGTCCTCCGACGGCAGAACGCCGGAGCAACGGAGTAAGAGATTTGACGTTATAAAAACTATGACTTCAAATCGCAAAATCGAAAGATAGAAATATTATACACTCTATGAATTAAAATCTATTGACATATTTAAAAAAACTGTTAAATATTATTTTCATCTTTATTATGTATCTATGATCAAGTCAATGTGCGTTCTATTTGAACCAGCATGGCGAATCATCATCAGTTTTAGAGATACCCTCAAGTTTGTTTTATAATTTATTCCACTTAACAAAGCAAGGCCAATCTGTAAATTATGTGACAGGAAAATAAGTTAAACTATAACGATTAACTAGCAGTTAGCACCTTCGATTTTATTATCTATTTAGACAATTTATTATGCGCTCTTTTTAATGCATTTAAAATTATATTTTTATTAATGTTTAAGTACGATTACGTCAACAAACATCAGTTTACAGAATGTGAATAATAAGATAATTTTAAATTAACTGTTTTAACCCATTTGCTGTATTCGTTGCGAAGGCCACAGATTAGTTTATTATTTTGTCTGAGATCTAATTCTCGTTTCTGTCTTTATGATAATTCAATCTTGAATTGGTCTAACATTTATTGTCTTAAAAACTTGATCCTTTAATATCTCGAATACATGTGACAAGCATTTTTATAAAATTATTTCCACGTAAGGATAAATATTAAATAACTATTGTGTAATAATAATTATTTTTAAAAATAAAAAATAATAACATAGTTATTGAATAAAGATCATTTCTAGGACAATAAAGTTATTAATATTGTGATATATTTATTAATTCCAAGAGTGCTTTATGAATACTAATTCATATGTTATGACGGTGTTATAAAATCGATTAAAAGTGTTTTATTTTAATCATAGCAAGTATTTCTAAAGTAATTGTCATACATATCATTAAGTTTATTATTATACATTTTCGTCCATTAGTTTAGATATTATAGAGATGTACATTCACACACACATCCATTAAAAATAGAGATGACCGTAAAATCCAATATAATATTTAACTTTTAAGTTTAAAAGTTATTTATCAAATAGATCTAAACTTGGATATCTTAGTTAACAAGTCGAGAAGCTGGAACACTTAAAGGAGAACTCGTCGCGCAGGTTCTGAGGTCCAAAAATAGCTCTTAATTCCTCGACTAACGGTGCGCACGCGCATAAATACACGAACACATTTCTCCTTTCACTGACAACGTAATTTGCACCTTGATCATTTCAACGAGAATAGAATTTACGATGTAAGTAAATAAAGGCCGCAAAAAGTGAATGTAACAAAATGTTGTTTCAATTGATGTTGTTTGTGAGTTTTGTGTTAAATATATATTTATAAAATACAAATATTTAAGAAATTTAAAATTTAAGTAGATCATGACCAAAATTTTAAAAACGTTAAACTTTTACAAAAAATGAACCTTAACTGATTACTGATTAATTTGAACCAAACAATCTCACTGATAATTTTTAGTTGAAATGTCATACAGTTTCTGAGAAGGGGAATAAGATGAATAAACATACGTGATAATGAAGATGCATTTGCGCAATCCGAATCAGTGAAGCAATTTGCAAAGATTCTGTTTTCGAGAATTACCGATGAGCTGTGGGAAACGAAACGACCTTAAATTTTGCCCGGTGATGGCATTTTCGTGCGAAAACTTTTGTGAGCACATTTATGTTTGGTTATATGTTCTTGCAACGTTATTGTTTTATACGCATATTTATTTTATTTAGATGAGACATGAAGAACAAGCTGTGCTTAGCTATGCTAAGCCATTATTTAACAGTTAAAAGATAAAATACAATATACATTGTTCTGTATTCTTGATTTACTTAAGCATAATTAAGACTAAGTATCTATGCGAATATTCATAACGTATAGAATTTCCTCAATAAACGCGTTCGTCTTACGTGTTAATAGCTGGTTGAATTCGTTACGCAAAGGTTATGAAACCGGTTTTGTGTTGGTATTGGATTGGATGGATGGATTCTTACAATTCTGATCGTGCCTTCAGTACTGTGCATATTGAATATTCAGTTTGTCCAAATCTATGTTACATAATGAAACGTGGAGATGTTTTTATAGCCAATAAACCATCCATGGCGCCATAATGCTGTATCTATCTTTAATAGTCTAGAAAGTTCTGTGCAGTTTAATCAGTCATTTATCATTTGCTATAAAGAGATTTGTTTACGAATTCTCCTTATAGCTTAATCTTATATATTCTTAAGACAGTTAATAGTCTTCATTGCTACCTAATAGAAACATAAAAAGTTAAAATCCTTTTATTACATTACAGATTCAAATAATCCGATCCAATTAATTTCTTAATGACAATAGAATTAACGAATTATTTAAAAGTCGATTACACCCACTAATGTAATTGGTATCTATTACAATGCCTATTATTTAAGATTAAGGTTTTACAAATTACCCAAGATAACGCCAACTCCATGATAAAAGTTCATCTTATAAAATGTCGATCTCATGGCTTATGTAAGAATTAATTACGGGTAATCATGTTATAAGAAATTGATATAATCAAGAAACAACAACACAATTACATTCAATTGTCCTTACAACAGCGACTAAGTATGTAATACTATTAATCGCTCTTGTGTTTAGACACTCTTATATAATTAAACTAGCTTTATGCCCGCGGCTTCACCTGCGCGGAATTCGTTATATCGCGACAATTTAACAATCTTACATGATTTTATGTTTGACAATAAGGAACTTCCATCTTTCATCCCATTTTATTTTCATCTACCTTCTCAATACAAACTAGATGTTCATATACTTTGTATCGGTATATATATTAGTAAACCGTATACAGATAAGGCATGTTACATGTCCTAGTTAACACACACCTGTATATATCTTTCGTGGTTTTCATCAAACAATAGACACTAAATTACAAATGGTTTAACATGAAACGTAAATAACATTTTATTGTAATCACTTTATATTGTAATGTATGAAAAAAAAGAAGATATTTCAAACATATTTTAGTTGATATTTTGAATTGCTTAGAACTGTATATAAAATTAAATGCATAATCTCAAAACAGAAAACATATTCTAAAAGTATATCAAAAATTTTAAGGAAAAATAACATTTAACAACAAAAAAATACCATATCCAACTCATAAATAAAATTACCAACTTAAAATATAATCATCCATGTAGAACCAATATCTCTTAAAATAAAACTAGTATAAAAAAAAGGTTCTAAACAGCCTTTGTTTAATATAAATACAATGTTTGTTTTTACAATAAAAGCTTAATACAATAAAAGTTTAAAAGCATTGCAAATTTGTTTAAAAATAATTTATCCATAACAAATACCTTTTGATAAAATGTCAGGCTCATATCGAATGTAATATATTTATTTCCTTAAATGATACACTCAATGTTAGTTATAAACGTAAAAACGTTATTTAATCGAAAGTATATTTGAGACCAAATATTTTTATCGTTTTTTTTTGTGCCAGTTACATATTTTTAAATGTAAGACTATAATATAACCTCAATAGATGTTGAGTATCTATTTCTAAAACTAATATTGATTTAAAAAATATATTAGTGTTGGACAAACGAACAGACTGTCTGACCTCGTTATAAGCGGTAATATTAGAAAAAAATTGTCGTTGCAGATGCGTTGTTCTTAAAAAATATATTTTGAAATTTCGGGGAAGAATAGAAGGGAATGGAAGAAAGTTCAGACAATCAGGTCTCTCATTCACTGCACAGAAAATGGTACATAAGGATCTTCTATATGAGGTGGTTAAAGCGACTCAGAATAGCAGTCAATTTGTACAGTTAGTTCTTACCATTATTTTTTATAAGTAACATATTCGTCATACTTCAACTTTCGCCGCCAATGAGCGTACACTTTTGATGACCACTAATATTAAAATATACAAATAGAAGAAATCCTAACAACATACTATAAGAATACGAACTATTCAAGATTATAAATAATCAATAAGAAGCAAGTTTCAAACAATGATTCGATTGGAAGCAAAAACTTAGTGAAACTGATTTCTTTTATACACTTTCACCCACTCTTGATATGTCATTCTTGACACAGTTATTCTATAATAGTAATGAGAAATGAGTTGAGAAGACGTTGTATAAATTATAATTAAAATACTTAAAATAGGCAATTTTACAAATAATAATAAAATAATACAAAAATCCATACAATGTTTAAAATATTGTTATGTATGAAAGGAGAAAGAATCTTTTAAATTATTAAAAAAAATACTGTTACACCAAAGCAAAAAAAATGTGTTCGTATATTTGATCATTTTTGTTAAATCTAACCAAATGAATTTTGAAATCTTATAATAATTACGTGTATTAAAGTACTATTCACGATGGACATGTTGAAAAGACGGTTATTACCTTGCTTAAGTATATTTTTTTGAGAATAAAATACATTAAGTACCTACCAATATTTTTGGCCATCTGAAAAAAACACCTTTGAAATTGTCTATAATGTTTAGCTATGTCAGCCTTTTTTAAATAACACCCAACTAACTATCAAACAATTCATTGACATGAATACCTCTGGCAAACTATTCCATCGCTCTGCCATTCGAGTTATCGTGTCACTACCAACCTTAATACATTTTGCAATCTATATTTAATAAACTTTTAAAAGATCTTCTATCTCTATAAAGATAAGTAAGAGAGCCGTTCCCTATATTTACCTTACTCCCGTTTAACCTCCCACCAGATTCCTCATTATCGGAAATAGCCCTAAATAATTGCCAATCGTTAAGAGGACCCTTGTTAAAAGCACCCTTCCCAAAAAAATTATCTTAATAATTCTCATATTTAATTATAATTAATTATATCAAAGCAAGCATTATTGTTGGCTTATAATCAAAGTTTACTAAATTTGAATAAATTCACAAAAAAGAGAAGGCAGTTTAAAATCAACGAATCGATGATTAAGTCTCAATAAATTAGTCGGTGATGTTATTTTATAATTATTTTTATGCGTCTGGTATATTATTGTGAAATTATACAAAAAATATTGAAATATCAGATAAATTATTTATGCAAAATGGAGGTGGCGTGATCACATTCCTTGAAGCCAGAACTAAGATCAGGACATAATTGTAAATGTATGATCTCTTGTTAATATTATAGAGATAATCTTAACGTTTTAAAATGGTCGGTTTATTGTATATTGACCGTATACGGTATAGCCAATGCGTAGGCATATTACGTCGAACAAAACCAGTTATATCTGTTGACTAAATAGTATAAAGATATTGTCTGATATCCTGTACTACAAGTTTCTAAAATATTATTTAGAATTTCCTTTTCGGGACACGATAATATGATATCATAGAATTTGTCTTCTATATCAAAACGTCGTCACCATATAAATATGATCTACTCAAAATTACTTTTGTATCTTGAAAGTAATTCTAAATGTCCCTCTGTTTAAATCTTTGATCTACAATCTCATTCAACTCTGCATTTCGATAATCAACGGGTTTTGAGTTTGGGTTTGAGGTACCAAAATAATAATCTCACAATTTTTTTTTTTGTATAATAATCTTAATATTCCAAGATCATTGTCCTCAATCAAGAAGGATATTAAACAACGATTGAAATATATATATCAAACATTGTCGTTTTTTCTACGTATTGGCATTTTTAGTATTTATTCAATACGTAGTGATAACTACATCATCGTATATGTGTTAATTCTAATGAAATGATCAAGGCAAATAAAAATTATTAACAACAAGGATAAAGTATGACGAATATCTATAATAATCAGTTGGATTTTACAACAAGAAATTCGAGTTAATACTATAAGTTACATAACATATTGTTCAAGGATTTTACCTTTTTAGTAGAAGCTATTAAAATACTGACTTCAGATCAAAATGAGGCATGCTCTATAATTATTCTCATTTAATTAATATTGGCCCCTCATTACAATATATAAGGCAGACGCCTTCACTAGCATTTTAATCAGCCAAGGATGAACAAGCAGATATTTATTATATAGATAATTAGTACATCACTATGATACAGCCAAACTTAAAAAAACTAGTGAGGTAATATTTTTTGGAATTGCAAATTTTGAGATGGAATTAAAACCGGATTATCAACTTATATACAGACATTTACTTGTAATGTCAAATACCATTCTATTTGTATGTTATTACCTTCCTTATTTCCATCAACGTCATAAATTTATGATAAAACCTGCAATAGCTTATTCTCAAGAAAAGGGCGTGTTTGTTCGTCATAGAGTATGCGCAGTTTAATAATAATTAAATCTTAGATAAGATTGCCTTAAGTTATTGTCATCAGTAGTCCGTCAAGGTGAACAGGTTTTTATTTGATTTATAATTTAGTATCATCGAAATATGGCCAAACATCTGTCTGTATGAAGTCACTTTATTCAATTCAATTCAAGTTATCTACGATCTATAATTTTTTGGCTCTGTTCTAGTTCTAGTTAGAATGTTAGATATTAAAAAATCTACATGTTGATCAAAATAGTAATCTAAACCCCACAGAATATTATAAAAACGTACCTGTAATATATAGCAAACAAGCAAGCAAACAAAATGAAAAATAATATATAAAACAATTTAGCGTAGGAAGTTTTTTGTGCGTACATAACACGTAGACATTTTATTAAATATTCAATGTACGTTTGGCTCATTATTATTTTATCATACATATATATATATATATATATGGTTAATAAAATTAAAAACCTTCGATAACAGGGCAAAGTGCCAACTCTGATTATTCGTATTCCAACAATAAAGCTTCCTTTATATTTAATTTCTAAACCAACTATATCTCAACTTTATTACATACTTCATCCTGTCAGCAGAAGGCTTTTATTGTCTGCCAAATTACTAAAAACCTTGGCAAGTATGGTTTATGTTACTTAATACTTTGTATCATTCAAGCTGTTTTAATACAACTTAAATTCAGACCAAAAATTACAGACAAAAAATCTTCTTTAAGATAAAAGATAATGATATTTTCTTTCATGATAATTTCTCCATACCAATGATAAATTCTATATGAATACAATTTCCTCGTTTCAAACCTCGTCACGTCACCTGTATCGGCGAGTCTATTTTTAGCCGCGCTACCTCCTGTCAGAGAAAACAAACCAGTTTATTAACTTAACAGCAAAAACCTTTTGGAATCTAGAACTTCTTTGCATTTTACTCGATAATATGAGAAAGTTTTGAATATATAAATAATATTTCGAAATAGTTTTCAAATATACTGTTATTATTAGATACAAATAGATATATGTATTCTTCAACTAATGTAATATACGTTATTGTTTTAGTGTATTTAGTCTTGAATGGTCTAGTGTAGTTGAGGTATTTTCTCTTACATCAACTTCGTTCCGCTCACTGATTTATGTTTTAATGTACGTCATACTGCACTTTTTTTTTTTTTTTGGAAAATAACCAAAGTACGAGAATATTATAATTAGCTTGGCGCGTCTCTGTATTTCATTTGAACTTCAACACTTTGATGATGCAAAAATATATATATATGCTAGATTGTATTAAGAATGACTTAATGATTTGCTTAGTTGTTGCTACTTTTGAAAATAAAATGTGTTTTGGACATTGATAATTGCTATTAAATATGTTAGCTTGTATACATTCTATGAAGACGGCTAGTGTTACGATATTTTAATGAAACTGTGCCACAAGATATGACAAAAGCAATTAAGGTTTAATCAGATTAAGATGTATGAGAGAGACACCTAAATAGTGAAATAAAGCCACATTGTTTGTACATTGTTTGTTGCTGTTACTCTATTTTACTATTAACAACATTTTCTATTTGTTATTAATCTTTTCAAATAATTTCAAATATGTATTTACATATTTTATGATACTTTGTTTTGTTTTAATGTTCCTTGGAGTTTCTTATTGGTTCTTCTCCTTGGACCTACACATTAAAATTTTTCAAACATAGTCTGATATTTCAATATGTAGTTATTTGAAATAAAAATACTTTGACTTCTGCATGTGAATAGAAATATAAGAAATATATATTATTTTAGACTAACTAACTAAATAACCAAGCTACAATATCAAACTTATTCTCGTCAGGATAATTCACATGAACTGTGCCAAGGGAGCCTTTCACAATGATTTCTCACATGCCAAGTGGACTAAGGTTACTCAATACCTATCTGTTACCTACGCTACTACAATCCTTGCCCAAATAGTTGCCAAGTCGTGTCGTTCAAATTTGATTCAATATGATCAAACGCTCTATAGAATTCACTTTTATTGTAAAGTTGAACGGGTTCAATTCTCGTAAAAAAAAATATGTGATTATTTTATTATATTATATTTATTATATCTTCAGCAGCTTAAATTGTTTTCTAGAAGTCAGTCGGAGAAACACATTTGACAACTGTCAAACTGAGCATCACTTTTTTTTGTTTTAATAAGTAGGAAGTAATAGTAGTTTTCTTTCACTCAAACTATATCCTCGAAATATCACCACGTAAAAGAACAAGATAACTGATGAAACAGCTCGCAAATGATGATCTTTCAAACAAGCTTTGAGATTTGATTGTACAGATAAATCATTAAAAAAGATTCGTAGTGAAACTTATATTTATAAATAATATAAACCTAAATTACAGGAGGAATCTAACTGCATCTGTTTCAAGAACAATTAAGTCAGTTAAAATGCAGAGAAATTACAAAACAAAACAATTAGTCTATGCGAAACCTAACCGTTTTTGTGGAACGTTCTAGTGCTTGCGGTCTAGATTGAAGTCAATTTCTAGATGTACTATACTATTTGATTTGTTTAGTTAAACTATGAGGACACTGGATACAAATAAAAGATGTTATTTATTCAAAAACACTATCCGATAAAACTGAAAATCAAAATACTCCAGTTCTATGTTGTTTTAGTAACAAAAGATAGCAAACCAAAATTAATATATTAATAGCGTCATTATCTTAAAATAGCTTTACCAGTAGACAGCTTGACGTAAATATCATCAGTGAGTCTATTATTTTAATGAACAAAGTACAAACGAAGGCAAATTCAAAGGAAGTAGCAACAATACCGCTGATTGAGGCAATGTCATTGACAAAATTTGTTCAGCCACTGTAAATAATATACGTACGTAAATAATATACAAGCAAAAGACTAGGCATTTTAAACAAATGACGAAAAACAAAAGCTTCCAATTCTAAAAAAGACGTAAACATTTTTGACATGTGGATTTTCCACAATTAGTAGCTGATTTGTACTTCTGCCACGCTTGTACTGACTGTCGCTCAATTCTGTATATTCTGATAAAATATTTAAACGGAACTTTTAAGTGCATGTTATTAGGCAAGGTCTTGTATAATTCCTTTGGATAAAGTTGAACCTTGTCTTCACCTTGTAGACTAGTTAGTTATTAAAATAAACCTACAAAGAGAAACCTCTGTTCCGTCTCATCTAATTGTTTCGGAACTGAAATCAATAATAAGGAAGGACAGTAGTTAAATATTATTCATTTGACTGTTTTTATATGTATAAAGTAATACGAATAATTATTTGTTTCTGAGATAGATACCGAGGTCGTACGAAGAAAACGTGATAAGTTAATTTGTTACGAACCGAGTCGGAAATGTACTGTTAGGAAGCGTTTCTGACATGTCACGACACTCAGTGAGGTATTTATTACGTTGCCTATAAAAAGTTTAAATCTAAAAGTAATCTAATTATTGGTAGTTGTATATGTCGATATATAAGTTACATCAAAACCTTATGACCTCGTACAAATACAGAGTGAATCACGAAACTCTCTTATCGTTTTTCGTTATCGTTAAGAATAAGAAACTGCAATAATATTGTTACGTTTGTACAACGAAACTTAGATTCACTGATGCAATCATCGTTATTAACCGGTCAATTAAGTAACCGCATTGTTTTCCTCAGCTCCCATTGTTCTAAGGCTTTCAGTTTCTTACAGCACTCTTTGATACACACTTAGGTATATTTAACACTTGCTATATTGATTTCAGTTAAAATATAACTACATATAAATTTTAGATCAAATTTTAAATATTTATTTATGGAACATACAAAAACTTCAATAGTAATAAAATGTTGCAGATTTTTACGTCCTGTCCGGAATACAGTACAAGTACGTTCCAATATTAACATAAATCATAGTTTTTAATAACACCCGAATAATAAATTACTATAAAATATTTTTAGTATATTTTCAAATTACCAGTAATAGGATTTATTTTAATAACCTAGCAACAGTAGTGACATTTGCATGAAAGAGCATTAGCATTGGTCGACATTATCAAAGTTCACGGAGATAACATTAAATATTTGTATAATACTTTATGAAGTATATAACCCACTTGTTCATATTTTTTACGTTTTTATTACTAAGATTACAAATCAAATCATCACGAAGATTAGAAGTTTAAATCCATTCGTTCTACTGAAGTTACCAATTAAGCAATTATGTAGGTAGGTAGTTAATAAAACCGACACAATTCATTATACATTCCAAATTATATTTATGTACCAAATTATGTACAATGATATAGGATATTTTTGATAGCCTTGACGACAATATGTGACAATCCTAAAATGGACAGTCAATACTGTTTATATATGGTTAGAGCACACAGTCTCGTCTTGTTAAAACGTGAATTAACATGTCATATAATTTTTGTGTTTTGCAACACAATACAAATTTCAGGTGACACTCATTTGTTATTCACTATAGATACTAATTTGAAGGTTGTTCAAGTTTGAATGTATAATTTATACAAAAATTCTACAATTATATTTATTTTTAGATCTTGTCATTAATACCTACGTTAATCGTATTGGTTTTGCTCAACCATGAAGTGAATGGAGACAGAAACACAGTAAGGTGGATTATGTTTCGTTGGATATTATGATTGCAATTAATTAAAACTGTTTCATGATATACCTAGTATAGGAAGGAAACATTAATGTTCAAGATGTAGAAACTCTAATTTTATTTAAAAAAAAAACTTATAGATATTTCGGTCACAAAGATAGTTGCTTTAGCTTTTACCACCAGGGAGGTTGAAGGCGGAAGTAGAGTTAAAAAACTAAAAGAGGAAGGGATTTAGTTTCCGGTTTCCATATGCACTGAATCAAATGTAACCCAAGCTAGCTTTTACACAAGCTGCAGTCTTATGTCAGTCACTCACAACAACAAGAATGTAGGCACAACCACAATTGTTTTTTAAAACCGTTTTATCCTTAATAAGTTATAATTTATTGAATAATAAAGCTATAATTATTAATATATAATTTAATATATAATTAAAAATTCTATTTGTGGGAAAATCTTCGTGGGAAAATTTTGCTATAATACCTACATAACAAATTTTGTTGAATATGTTATTCAATATTTAAATATAAGAAATAAGTTTGGTAGTTAGTACACTGTAACCATATCAGTTTTATTATTAGACTTATACAAATGTAAGCCTGAATCTTCAGAATGATTGTCATATCGATGGAAACCTTTTATTTATCGCTGATGTGATTGAGAAATATACAATTGCCTAATAATAAACCCTGAGAAACTCCAAAATGCAAGAACTGTGCGAAAATAATTATAACTAACGTTTAGTTGCTAGATAACTTACATTATTTTTTTTATTACGTTCAGTACAGGGCTAATCCATTATTGCATGTGATCGTTTGTAACTATTTTTTAATTTATTGTTGAGGTAGTACTGTAAGCTTATGAAACTTTATACCAAAATGAATTCTTTTAAAAAAAATACTTTGTTTTTTCCAGGAATCCCTCTCAGATTGGGACCGGGGGTTGGGGGATGTGTCAGGCGCAGGACGCAAGTGGAGCGGTCGAAGTGCGCCCGCGCAGGACGCGACGGACGAGACCTCCCGTGTGTCCGTCGCCAACGCAACCGACTCCTGTAAACTGCTCGTTGTAAGTCAGCAACACGCTTTTCTATTCGCATTAGTATTCTAATGGCATTCATTTTTAATAATTCTGACCACTTTGACAAAATACATATCTTTACAAAACATTCATTGTATATTTTTGTGCGATGTTTTTCTATGCTAATTAATTAACATAACGTCTAAGGACATTTAAAATAAGCCAATGCGTGACAAACGAAAGGCCTTGTCACATGACGACCACCTGAACTAATAAGATAATATAATTAGCATGAATAAAACTTAAATTTTACTAATGTTACAGTTTTTACGTTGGTCATAGCATAATGTTCGTTCTGGCCAAGGTTCGACTAATGTAAGAAATTTCTGCTATCAACAGCAATTCATACATGAGCATTTATATCATCTTAATTTATCTATATTCTTTATAATCACAAAGTGTTGGTGATGCAGTAAACGTGTGCGCGTGCGCATGATAGAATACAAATTTATGAATGGAAAATTTGTCCATATTACAATTGATACAGCAATGTTGGCTAATTGAGTTTCATGAACGTCAGGGTTAAGTGGTGTTAAACATAGTCTGGTTCCTTCTATATTATAATCAAAATGGAATTTCTTAAAAGCAAACCATAAAAACCAGTTTTATTACATACTTTTTTGGTTGGTGGTATTTACCTTGAGATATTTTTTTCATTTTTAAATCTTGTTTTTGAATTTTACTTCTAGAACAATCGAAATTATTACTCTATATTGCAAATGATCACCACCAATGCACCGCGTTTGGTTGTTTTTCTTGCCGTGTTGTTTTAAAACTACATTCTTTGTATAATAATTATGCAAGTTACGGCAAACGAGTTTTGACTTTATAGCGTGAATAAATCAACAAGAATACGAACAATCCAGTCCCATTCTAAATAAAATATAATTTTCGCTGATATTCTTTAAAGACTAACATAGTTATTATATATATAAATTCCAGTATATTAGTGAATCCAAGACCCCAATGTGGCGCATGTCTCTTTGTGGAGGCAATGCAGCGGCAGTGGCCGCGAAGGCTGGAACCAAATTGTTGCCACCAAAGATAAAGCTAGTATGGAATCCTCCGACGACACCCAACCACCACACTGATAAACTCAGACTGGTGGTCACCGCTGTTAACAGTGGTAAGTTACCAAACATTAATTCCTCGGAATTTACCAGTTATTCAGATTATTAATCACGGACTCCCCTGAGCCATGTTTCGAGCTCATGAATAGGAACCCCAAATAGTTTCGAAACATGAATATTGCCGGGTATATATACATTAAATAATTTACCAGTTTAATTAATTACTTTTTATCTAACCAAAAAGAACAAATATGTCCCAAAAAAACATGCTCATACAAACAAGCAAGATGTCTCAAGAAAACCAATTTCCAGGGGCTATATGCAGCAACGACTCCCAGTTCACGTGCGGCTTGACGAGTCTCTGTATATCCTCGTACTTGGTGTGTGATGGCGTCAAGCACTGTCCTGGAGGCGAAGACGAGGACGTGAGTGCCTGCTCACATCGCAGGGACTCGCCGCTGCTGGAGATGTTGAGACGATTTGCGGCCAGGAACCAGGAACTGCTGGGCTTGGACCAGCCAGAGGGTGTGACCAAACCCTCGGTTATAAGTAAGTATATCTCGATAGTACAAGTGAGAACTCTTCGGTCCTGAAGAAATATTCTATTAAAAATTTAAGAATTTGGCTTCAATTAGACGTACTCTGAAACGTAAAAGATAATAGCAATAAAAAATGCCATAACACTGTTTGATATGGTTAAAATGTGATTATTCGCATAAGATAAATAAATATCAGAATAAATAATACTAGTAGCTTTTATATACATTACTTTTAAGTAGTCAAGTCGTTAAAACCATCTATATTTGTTTCCAGTGAAAATAACAGAAAGCGAACAGAAGCAAAACGCCTTTATGGAGTTCGCGGCGGCGCTGAAGCCCTATGGACCCTGGAGCTACCTCGTGGTGGGCATGCTGGTGTGCGCCACCATACTCATGTTCTGTCTGGCTTGGGGTGAGTGCAGGACATACATATTTATATAATTTTTAATATTCTAAAATGAAGTAAAAGTCCCGAAAAAATTGATACAATTCGACAAACTTACTATTAAAAATGTCAACAGAATTTACTATCATCGCTTACTTAGCAAAGTACAAATACAAATAAATAAAAAAAACTATTTTTCTTTCAGAATGTTGCTGCAAGCGCTCTAAACCGTCCGACACTCCGATCAACATCCCCGCATCGTGCATCGACCTCTCCCCCACGGTAGCCGTGACGGCGTCCTCTCAGCAGTTGTTCGAGCCGGCCCCCTCCCCCCCGGAGTACGAACCCCCCCCGACCTACTCCTCCCTGTTCCCGCGCGCCTACAAGTCCTCCCCCTCCCCCGTGGCACACTGCTCCCACCAGCAACCCGACTGAGAGGTTATCTGTGCGATTGATTAAGTTAATGTTGCCATCGCGATATTGGTATTATCTGTATAGGTTCTGTAATGTTGCCAGAATTAAAATCATTTCGTGTGTTAGATGTAGCCCGAATTAAATTTTTAACGACCGGTTTGTTCAGGTCACGGACGTTGAGTGACATTTGACGAAATTTCAAAATCTAGTTACTATACTAGATGTTTATACAAATTGACTAAGCTCGAACTTTCCAATATTGTTAATTATAAAGTTTGTCTGGTTGCTTGTTCCTGAAACAGATTTGGAGATTTTTATAACATTTTTGGTATCCTATCCATAAAGACAACCTTCTATCTCCGAAATCTGAAGTTTCTTATAACTTTTTGGTATCGAAATTCCGTGTAAATTCTAATAATTTTATAGAACCTTATTATTTGACTACTTGATCATAAAAACCTAAAAAACAAAAAAAAATATACTGTGAAATGATATCCAAATAAAGTGGCGCCCTCAATTATTTTTTTATAATGTTTTTTTGACAATGACAATATAGTTTCTGTAAAATACTTGTGAAGTCTTGGGACCAATATAAATAGACAAAGTAATGTTAATTCAATAAAACTGCTCAAAGTTCATTATTTTTGGTAATCTCACTTTAGTGACTGGATGTATGTTTTGTAACTTGAAAAATCATATAAATATCGGTGTCTGTATGTCTGTGGGTATGGATCAGTGTCAATTATGAAGGTAGAATGAGATTTGTCTTTTTTGTTTCTACCCTCAATAATATTTTTAACTAGTCTTACTGTGTTTATTTGTTAGGTTTAACTTTCTAAGATATAGTATTTAAGATAACTTTGGATAGTGTAAAATAAGGTTATTAAAGAAAAGTGATATATATTGTAAGAAGAGTAAAGGTGTAATAAATATTTATTTATTTTATAAGCTGTTTTATTGAGGAACTACTTTACCTATTTTAATTATATAAGAAATTATTATTCTGTCTAGCTTCGATTCTTCGTCAGATGTTATATTTATGGATCTAATTTTTTTACTGAATATTAAAATATTTATGAAATACATTATTGAATGAGTGGAAGGGTCTTCACCATCCAACATGTGTTTTTGTTCGAGTGATTCTACAGAATAAAGTTTCTCCTGATTACGATTTCTTAATACACCTTATATAGGTAGGTATATCTAATAAATGCAATAGCTCATTTTCAGATAATTCAAATGATTTGCAAAATTTACGGTTCGAAAAAAAAAGATTCTCTTACAGACAAAGTTTTAGAAGACAAATGGGAGAGAAAAAGTAGTAGATAAGAGCAGTAGTTGGCCCGCTTATAAATTATATCTATGTTCGTTCCTATGTAATGGACTCTTTCTACTGTACCGGAAACAAACATCGAACGAACAGTTAGATAATAAAACATAGAAAAGTAGTAACCAATAATTAAATCAGGTACATTGTTGAGGAGGTATTGGATTTAGAAGAAGTTAGATTGTTATTAGCTACAAGAAATAAAGTATTAAGTAATTCTTGATCTTTCTACGTCTTCTAGTTGGAAAATATACTCGCTTCGCCACGACAAGGTATTAGAAATTATACGGGAAGCGGTTAGTCTTTCAGTAGCAAGAGCGCGGAAGGGTATAACAACCACCGAACGATCTATAGAATTCGTAAAAGAAGGCTCCTCCAAAAATACAAAGGCGAAGCCTTATTCAATATTAGGCGCGGCTCCTGATTGGATTCTCATGATGGACACGTATGAAAAGCATTACAAAATCCCTGGGGATGTTGGTGTTTCGTCATCCAGACCGGACTTATTCCTGTATTCGAAACATCTGAGGCGCGTGATACTTGTGGAGCTTACTGTTCCTTGGGAAACAAACATCCCAAGGGATCACACATTAAAGCTCAATAAGTATTACGAACTAACCAACTGATCAGGAATAAATTTATAGTTAGTTTGTACGCGGTAGAAGTGGGAGCGAGAGGTATAACAGCAAAATCTCTCTATAGCCTACTTAAAGATCTTGGCCTTTCTAGAACAAGCATCGGTTCATTTCTAGAACGTACTTCAAAGGCGGCATTAGTAGGTTCTTTCCAAATTTGGTTAGGTAGGGAGAGGAGTGTGGAGGGTGAAGGTGAGCGTTTTTGCGCATAATAAAGGGGCCCCTTAAACCTACTCCTGGGTCGCAAGTCCCAGGCACTGCTTGCACTCCTCTCCTTGCAACGCGATGGGCCCGGCACCCGCACGGTGAATCCATGGATTGCTAAGAAGCTTCGTCTTATCTATTATAATTGTAACTAAATAACTAGTACAGTAATGTAATTATTTATTATAAGCCTCTGTTCTTAGGGTGATTTTTTTAGCTTATGAACACTGGCGCCTTTTCAGCATAGAGTAAGGAAGCCATATCAAGCCTGTGAGTGCTAATGTCTAACAAACAAAAAAATACGAAAGAAGAGAGACCTGTACTTATCTTTGTCGCACATTTTAAAAAGAGTGACAGATGGATAGCCTCATTTGCTTTCTCTTTCATTTCGATAGACACATTTTAGGCTGGCTCCCCTCCTCTATGAAAAATAACTCTATGCTTTTTTGTGCTAATGGCTAGGTCCTCTTATAAATGCAGTATTAATTGTAAATTAACTCACAATTTACGTTTTAGTGATTCTACTTTTTTGCTATTATGTTAATCCCTTCACTTGATACTACACATTTATTTGGTAGGAACACAAAACATAAAAGATTAAACAGTTTTTACTATAGTTTTTTTAAATGGAATATTAAAGGTTCAAAACATTTAAGTTAAAAGTAAATCCTTGATCTCTTTCATAGTTGATTTCATGTAAAAATAGTTCAATATTTTTTTTCTCTTATTGAAACAATTAAATGAAAAACGCATATCATCATTTTATTTTATAAAGGGTTCAAAATTACTATGTTTACTTATGGTTGTTGCCATTATCACTTCTACGTGGACAAGCGACAAGAATTCCAGCCGCAATTTCCATAGAGTTATCGAACGTTCCGTTTGTCAATGTGACAGTATTAATGTCAACTGGCTAGCAGTTGTCAGTTGTCACTGTTGAACTGTCACTGGAGTTTGGATTTCTGAGTTCTGACTTTTCAAATTAATAACAAAGGTATTAACTTAGCGGTGTTGATTGTTTACATGTTAAAATTAATCTAAACTATTTTTAATAGAGTTAACTGAAAACGTAAATCGTTCAGTATCACCACACAGTTTACCATATCAATTAAAAAATTATAATGTATAATGGAAGCACGACATGTCGAGTTTGCTTAAATACAGATGTAACGAATAAAACTAAATCATTGTTCGAAAAACACAAAAACTTGTTAGTTTTTGAACATATTAATGATATTGCCAATATTGATATAAGTTTTTATGATGGATTGCCGAATATAATATGCCAACCGTGTTATTTTGAACTGGAATCTGCTATTATTTTCACAACGAAATGTAAAACATCTAATGTGATATTGAAGACAAAAATCGAGGATAAGACTGATTTAAAATCTGAAATATTTTTGTTAACGAAGAAAGAGGAATTTTGCCCACCGGATATTAAATTCGAGAAAGAATGTGATAATAGTAAGGTTTATTCTCCAGAGATTTGTATAGAAGAATTCTCAACAACAGATGTAACACTAAATTCAGATGTTTTAACGAAAAATCGCAAAAGTAGAGCAATAGATCTTAAGCTGGAGTGCCATGATTGTGGAGAGACCTTTAAATCTAAATGCAAGCTAAGTGTGCATTGGAAAAAAATGCATATGCTAACTAACTTAATATGCACAGTCTGCAAAAGAGTATTTAAAAGTTACAAGGCTCTTCATATGCATAAAAAAAGAAAAACTAAATCCTGTGTTGTGGCCGAAGATGAAAATGTTAATATTGAAGGCATTGGTAAAAGCAGAAAATTTGTATGTAAAGTCTGTAATTATACAACCAATAGATCAAAAGATCTGTCAGCCCACCTTGTTGTTCATTCTGGGGACAGGCCGTATCAGTGTGACCGCTGCTCAAATAGATTTACACAGCAAAGCTCCCTACAAAGTCACCAAGAACATGTACATAACAAATTTATAGTAGAAATAACATGTCAATTCTGTGGTAAATATGTTAAGGGTCGCAATAAGGTTTATAGACACCTTAAAAATCATACAGACAAAAGGGTTCCATGCACAGTATGTGGAAAGATTGTCCGTGGAATCAACTTTCATGTACATATGAGACGTCATACCGGCATTAGACCATATGCTTGTGATAAATGTCCGTCAAGATTTGTTACTAGAGGTGAATTATGTAATCACACAAGGTATGTCCACAGCAAGAAGGATAATTACTATAAATGTGAGCTTTGTGACTATAAATCCATAAGACCTCATAAAGTTAAAAGCCACATGAGTAGACACACAGATATCAATGTTGCCTGTAAAATTTGTGGCAGATTCTTTTTAAGCATTGAGCGACTGGCATTACATGAAAAAACACACTTTGAAAATGAGAAGAACTACTCTTGTCCACATTGTGGTATCAAATTTTTTAAACAAGATTCAGCAAAACGTCATATCAAAGCTAAACATATGCCGTCTCTGGTATCTGTTGAAAAAAAAGATTTGATTGTTATCAAAAGAGAGACACCAGGAGTTACTAAAGTATTAGATGATAAAGATGTTAATCTAAGTGAAAATAATTGAATTATTAGGTAACTTTATTTAAAAGAAGACAAAAAATATTTAAAAATATGTTTCTTGCCAAAGTCATAATTTCAACAAAATATATTATTTAATAATCCAGATTTAATCATATCAATTAAGTTAATAAAATCTTATATTAAACCAACTATACATTTGGTTTTATTTCAAATATACTCCATAAGAAAATGTAATGCCATTTGAATAAAAATTGCTGCAAGGAGTATTTAAGTATTTTTTAATTGTTTCTACCATAGATAATAAATAAGCGTTTTTCTTTCAATATAATTTAAACTTTTTTGCAAACAAACTGACACATTTAGGTCACGCGCTCATGAGTTCAAGGCTTGTTACCCGAAGCGTGGAAATATTTAGGCAGGTGTGACCCTGTTAAATAATGTTAAAATTTATTATACAATTTACCTACCTTTGTAATTAATTATTCTGTATTTGAAATGGTATCCGATAACAGACGCAATTAAATGCGTTCTGGACATACATTCCTTATTTTTTTACTATATTAGTTGATTAAAGATGATAAATGATAATCATCATCCACGAACCTTTAACAGGACAGTGGAAGGAGTTGACAAGGTTTGACAACCGTGTGTCGTTTGTCAGTCACAGACCGCACAACTTTATTATACACCTACATCACGCCCGCCTTTTTAGATGACGGCACTACGTATCCTCGTTAAGCCAGACCATTGGTCTGGATAGGCTCAAGTCTCAACTGTCTAAATACTTATTGATACATAAATCAGATTATTTTTACTTACAAGCTTAAAACAAGGGTAAAACAATACTTTAATCTTAACGATTTCGATGTTTAACGCCATAAGAGATTGAATTAATAAAAAACCTAATTTAGTGAGTTAGATACTCAAGGCCGTCAAGGAAATTACTGTCAAAATGTGAAGTCCAAACACTTAAACTCCAGATACAACAATAGGTACTATTTGATAGATTAGTCATTCAAGAATCAGGAGTAGTCTCTCTATATGTAGAGATTAAATTACTTTAAGTTTTACTTTTATTAGATATATTAGATTGATGGACAGTTTCAGGTACAGTAAACTTCATACGTATTTTTTTTATTCTAACTTACCTAAAAATAAGGTCGTCATTGTTATAAAGAAAAATATTGCAACAGAGTATATTAAGATTTACAAGTATCTATAAGTTTTTATAACATTGTATTCAGTTTCAGTTTGATATGATATGTTAGTTATTGGACACAGTTTGAATTACTGATAACCTTAATCTGTCTATAAAAGACATCAACGCATCATCTATGTCACAATTTATATATTAGTAACAACTTCCTTTATTAATAGTTTTAAGAATAAGTATAATTTGTGTAACAAATAACAATATACTTACATATGGACTAATAGATGTATGTGTGCGTTTTATTGATAAACCAGCTAAATAACCAGCGTCTTCAATAACACGGGGGCTTAAAGAATAATAAGCTACGCTTGTCACGTAACACTTTCCAAATTTAATATAAATGAAACATCAATATAAACTAAAATACTACCTTTTTTCTAGTAAATAATAAATCCTATACCTACAATAAAACGTGAGTCCATAGAACCCTTCTACAAAAAAAAAAATATTGGAAAAAATAATATGGTTACATAATACAGTTTTCACGGCTTTAAAATAATATGTTAAACATGATTTTGACCTGCGAACATATAAAATATTTAAGTATTTTTTTAACTTTTGAAATCGCAGTTGCTTAAGCTATCCAAATGGAAAAAAAATGAATAACCGATCTATGAATAAAGATTAACCATGCTTAAAATTTGTTTAAAATTGTAGGTGGTTAAGTTGTATGGATCGGACACATCCGAAAATTAATGTTTACGTAGAACGGGTTTTTAGCGAGTTAACACGGTATCATAGAATATCTGTGTAATATTAATCACATATTAAAAATAAAGATAAAGAAGAACAATAATGATAATTTCTATACCGGTAAATAGATAAATGGTAATTTATAAATATCTTCTTTAATGTAGTTTAATAAATAGTTTATGAAAAAAAAAATGACGTAATAAGTATTAATAAGGGTTGCATGTCCTTTTTTTCAATAATAACACCTTTTTTAATTTTAACTAATCAAATTATCTATATTTTTTATGGATAAACAGAAACCAATCACACCTGTGAATTCACGCATGATCTTTGTTGCGCGCCCGGCGGCCGGCGCCATGTTTCTCAGTCCAGTTAGAAACTTCCCGCGTGTTGCACGCGTTAAAATGGCTGACATAAATACGATCGGAAATAAAAATGCTTATCGTTTAAAGTGTAAACAATAAGTGTTTAAAACTTATCGGTGCAGTTTTATGATATTTTATTTTTATTTATTGTGCATCTAAAAGTTGGAAAGAGTTGACGATTGTTGATAAACTATAAGTTGAGTTACCGCCAGTGTTAGTGTTTTTGTGTTTCGAACTGGAATCTGATTGGACTTGGTAGCTGGAGGTACCTCAATAAAATTAAAGGTGAGTTTTTGAATATTTTGTAAAGTAAAAATAAGTTTTAAATGTAACGTTTTCAAGTACGAAAAAATAGAGTGGCGGTTACACAAAGACGTTTAAAAAAAATCCTTGTCATTTTGAATAATTTTTATTTGGTTTAATTAATAAAAGTGGACTAAAAAAACTAAATAGGTATTGTAATAGTAATAACTGTAATAGTAATATATGTAATTGTAATAGTAATATATTTATAATAGGTACCTAGATAATAAAACATATTTTCTTTATCTTATCTTTATTAAGTGTAATTTATTGAATACACGGAGAAATAAAGTTCTAGAAATAGATTTTAAAATTGCAGCGTTGTTCCTACTTGTTGCGTTATTAATGTACTCTGTGGTTAACTCGACAGGACAGATTTGATCTCGAAGTAATTTATTGTTTTATATTTCATTTTTTTACTATATATATACTATTGCATCGAAAATTAAAAGAAAAATCATGAAACTCATTTGGTGAAGTTAGGTAAATGAAAACAAAATTCATTTTAGGTAAATGTATTATTATTCTACGTTTAAATATTACGAATGTGAAATTGTTATATAAAAAGATTATGAGCGGGAAAAAACCTTCCAAAACGTAGTCTGTCATAATGCAGTCATTTGTCGAGGGTGGTCCCTTTGTGGAATATTTGATAATTTCAGTGTATTTCACAGAAGATTAAAATGTGGACAATACCTGTGTGAATTATAAAATCTGAGGTTTATAATGGGATGAGATTAAGAAGGACCGTGACCGACTTTAAAAACTTTTGTTTTATATGTACATACTATAATATGATACCTTTATAATGAAATCAACACTTGTATTAAAAGGAATCATATTTTTTATTGACTGTTTTATATAACATATCTCTTCATTGTTAAAGCTTCCTAAATGTATTATTTTAATAGGTATTACTATTAATAGAAACCTATATATGCCATAGGTCTGAAAAACACACTCAACCAAAAGTTTAAAAACTCAAAACAAAATTATAAATACCTACATATTATGAAATATACAGGCAAACATTTTTTTTAGATGTTAGAACTAAATTATATATATAACCTATTATAATTTATTTATAAAATTATATCCACTAAATTAAAAATTATAAATCAATTGGGTAAGCGTGAACATCTAATTACAAATCGTTTAAAATAATATCTGGCGAAAGATAAAAAAGAGATCATCACATGAACTGGATTCGCACAAACACCGTTACATACTACAGGTGTTTTGACAAGGCAATGACTTTTAATTCATTCATGTGAGAAACCACGCGATATGTCGAGTAGCGGTACGATTATGAATAATATTAATTATTTTCTATATTTTATTATAGTTATTTAAATAGTTTTTACATATTACTATTTTTCTAAAGGTATATTATTAATATTTTTCGGATTATCCTCGGAGTTATCGTTTTTTATACATCAGGAAAATCTAAAGTTTTATAAGTATAAGGTAAATAAAAAAAGCCCTAAAATATATATTTTATGTATATATTTATTTTATTTCATATGTCCAAAAATTATAAAATTAATGTTGATATCACAATCAATCAAAATGAATATTTATAGAATACGTTTTAGTCCGTACATTGCTCTTTTCATTTTATAATTCGGGTCAAAATATCCGCTATGATTAATATGTCATATATTTAATAAAAGCATCGAATGTTAGAATCATAAAGAAATACATAAATTGTAATTTCAATTCCGTAAAATACTTTTCGAAAGGCCAATTTGTAAAGTTTCATTTGAAGGAACAATGAAAAGAAAATGGCGGACTAATTTAATAAACTTCAGCGAAATGTTTTACGAAACTAATTTAACAGAAGGAAAGGTCTTTCGATGACATAAAAATAATGTTTACTAGAAGTGCCTAAAACCTAAGATTCCATAAATCTGATGTAGAATGGTTTATGTAAGTAATAAAAAGGATATACTTATCAATTATATATTTTCATAATAATATATTTTATTTTAAAGGTGTTTTGTGTGTGTGTGTTGGGGATTCCACAAACATAAATAACTGACACAAAGTAGGTACTCCTAGACTCGGAACAACAATCCGTGGATCTTACATAGAATTGTTCCGTGTGGGAATCGAACCCACCACCTTTGGTTCAGCAGTTCGGGTTTACTACTGCACAGCCTTCCTTTGTATTTATTTATAAATAATATTGTTTAAGTAATACATTGAGATATTAAAATCAATCATTCAATCGTTTGCTGTCTGTCTGTACCAATTATAAAAGTGTTCATTATAATGTTATCAATACTATCTTAATTATTAAATTGCAAATACAATTTTGAATGATATTTATATATCATTAAAGGCTATAATAGCATGTATTGAAACTTAAAATCTTTACAATATACGTTTAACTGTTCACGCTTGTAACGAGGTGCAATATTGACCTACATGATTTGGTCTCGAGTTAATTGGTAACAGATACACATACAGCCATTAAACTTCTTACAATTAATATTAATGTTTCGTTACTATACATGCAACTAGTATTAGTAATAACCATGAAAATCTTAGCACGTTATTCTTTAAAATGATTATATAATAGAAAATATTAAATGTAATAATATTTCAAAACAGTGTAATAAAATCTAAAATATCCCTGAAAATCATAATAATATTATATCGTTTCAATTTCTAGTTTCCATCAGTGTTAGTGATATAATACACATACATACAAAGTATCTTTAAAAATATCGCGACTTTTTAATTGCCGCGGGTTGCGTATATTAGATTTCATTTTTATATGTATGTATTGCTATAGGTAGGTTTGGTTTTATTAAAATTAGTCTTATCTCAAATTTGTAAGTTACAGTAATATAATATTAGTATCATATACTCTTCATGGCAATGATAAATGCCGAGGTATACTACTAAATTAAGAAGATTCAGTTCGTATGCGGGCTAACTCGACCGTTGAGAAACTGATTTAATACAGCACAATGACTACCAAATTAGAAGACCTTTTTTCGTCTCTTTCTTTCGCTCCTATCTCTCTTATTCCTCTTACATATCCTTCTGAAGAATCTGTCTTGCCCTTACAGTTATATAAAATATTTTCTTCGTCACTGTTTAACTAACGTTACAACTTATGTAAGTAGGTCATAACACCATATTATTTATACATAATTTCACACATATAAGGCACTAATAACGCATTGTGCTGTATCAAACAGTAGTATGTTACAGCTCGACTTAGTTCATATTAGCCGGCATTGTCTGAGTGTGTGTAGATTTATGTGTGTGTGTATTTGTTCATGTCTGTATGTGTGAATGTTTGTAAGTGTGATGCACATGATATTTATTTTGGATTTTAGCTTTATTATTATTTTAAATTAAAATTTTTAAATTATTATTTTTTAAAGTTCGTTGGTTTATTATATGATTTCACAACATTGCCAACATAGTTTTTTTTTCGGAAAAATTCTGTGTCATTCATAAAAAAAATAAAGATATAGGCTAAATAAAGCTTCACCTACCAATACCTACCTGATATTTTATATTTGATTCAAATTTACGTAGAATAAGTAATATTCATTATATAGTAAACTGTTTGTTAATCATAAAATTGAGATTCACATTATTATTATATTTCATTAATAATTTAAAAACAATATATTTTATTATCATGTTATTTATTACACTTTCATAAAACTTGACGTTTTTTGTAAAAAACGGGATACGTTAATAAAATCCGTAAGTGTCGCATTTCGTCTGCATATATCAAGTCCTTTGTATTCAGAGCGTGAGGTTGGATTTCAAAATGAAATCTCCAACTGTAAGCTGTGATCTGGTTTTTAGCAATAAAAGAACATAGGGTTACCAAATGGCCGGAAAATCTGGGATTGTCCCGAAGTTGTAGGTGTAGTCAAGTGTCCAGTAATTTCACTGGACCTGGTACACACACAACCCTAGTAATGTACCTATATGTTTTACGATTTCTATGGCTGATAAAATCAAGTTAAACATACTTAGTGCTCGAACAGTTTATAATTTAAGTTTTAAAGAGAAGCTTAACACCCGCCCCGTTGGTCGAGTGGTTAGTGTAGACGTCTAACGTATAGCGCAAAGGGGTTCGATTCTTGACAGGTACGTGATGAGTATAGATGTCTGTATATCTGCGTTGGTCGTTTATTAAATATATTCGCAGTATTTATAATGTGTATTTCTATGTATTTGTATCGTTGTCTAACACCCTAACGACAATCAAATAATTTGCTTACGTAGGGGTTAGATCAGTGTGTGTAATTTGGATTTTTTTTAATAATATTAAAAACATATTATAAAAAAAAAATTATGGCTACACCCATTTTAGTAAAACTATTTCAATATTTAGATCTAGTGGAATTATAAAAATATAAAAGTTAATTTCAATTAAAAAAAAATAATATGTGGCCTTTGAATTGAAAAAATCCAGAGTCAAATTATTCTACTATCGTGGTAATGTTGGATATATTACGTGGTGAATATTGAAATTATAATTTAATTAAGGCTTATACATATACACCATAACCTTAGCCACGTGATAGCACATAGGATTAAAGGCTGGATATTCGAAGAACCAATTGATGCAAACAGGTTTTAATTAATAGCACTAGAACCTAATCAAAGTCTAGTAATTAGATATGTTTGTGACTGAATTAATGAACTTATACATATATCTTTTTGCTTTATCTCATATATATAGAGATATTTTTTTTTTATTATAACCACTAAAATTTGTGGATTAAGTCAAATCATTTCATTATATATATCAAATAGTTTAAAGATCTGATTCAGATCAGTCAGACAGACTTAGATCAGCCAGAATCTAGTTACTCGGTACCGAGGGCTGAGGAGTAAGTCCATGGAGAGTCCTTAATTATTATATATTTTTTTAATACAAATAAAAAAAAATCAATCATAATCATAGATATGTGTTAAAAAATGGAATTCAAGGTAAACGTAGTACCAAGAAGAAGATAATATATAATATTTAACCATGCCACTTCTAAATATGACTTAAGAATTCTAACTATATATATATTCAAAATAATAGTGATTATATACTGCCTTATCTTTGAACCTAGAACTTCAATAGATAAAATCCTTGGAAATAGTTATAGTTGAGTAACATGTACAGAATTGTCAAGTAGTTGGTAATTGCCAAACTTGGCGATCGTCAGCATATTTTATAGTAGTTAGGTACTGTGTTAAGATTTGTATACAATTACGCGTTTCATTTTTTTATTTTTTTAAATTGTAAACGTATTAGTTCTAAACGTATAGTAGTGATAAATTTTGACTTTTTTTGTAAAAAAGAGTTCCTTTGCCCGAAAAATATTTTTTAGTTTTATGAGTCTTGTGATTCTAAATTTAGGAACTATTTTATGATTATATCTAAAATTGTTTTATGCAAGTCGGTTATTACGTTAAATGTTCTAATTGTTTTATATATTCTTATAGACAGAATGATGGAAGCGTCAATATTGTAGCCCTTTTGGAAACAGTTTTAAGGAATGCCTAAAGACCCTTATTGTATATAGATTGAACTGATCTCTTTTGTAAAATAAAAATATATTTGAGCCAGTATTATTAGGGCATTCTGCTCTAGAAAGCCCTAATATTACTGTTCAAGTATGAAAAGTAAATCAAAATCACTGATATCAGTAAGCTGTCTTTATTTAAGCATTGCATATGCTGAACACAAAGTGAGCGTTCATTTACACAAAAACTACTTAACGGATTTTGATGAAACTTCACAGAAATATAGCTTTTAATTCAGATTAAGATATTATATATATTTGTAAAACATAACGATAAGAGTATTTATCGTTATGTTTTACAAATATATAAAGATAAGAGTAAGACGATTTTTTTTGTAGATTGAAAAAATCCAAAAACTATTCTATCCGGTTACAAATTCTTATTATTATCAGCACTATGTTAAAAAGGTACTACTAGTATTAATATATCCTATATAAGCTTGGGTTTTAATAGCTTTTCTCAAGCTATTACCACCCAAGACCGATGGATTACAGACAGATATTAAAACTTTTGTATTAATTCTGAGTACAATTTCTTGATCAAAGTTACGCTATCAACTGGTTATTGGATATTTCAATTATTAACGCCTTATAGATTAAATATTTACCGTCAATTTCAGATTACGTAAATTATATTTGTGCTCAATATTGTAGGTATACTTTATTAATTTCAAACAAAATTTGTTTGTTTTGCAACTGAAAATTTTTTAATTGATATTAAACTGAAAACTAAAAAATATTTGTTACTTTTTAGATATTAAAATATTGTTGATAGAGTCGATAAACAAGTATACATTTGTTTTATTTATATAGTATATTTAAATGGGATCAAACATTTTTTTTAATAGACTGAATATGTATATTTGATAGAATCACAGTCTACTAAAACTAGTTAGAAAATGTAATCTTCTTTCAAACTGATATTTTTTAATTACATTCATAAAATACAGCGTTTAATAAAAATACTTATTTTGTAATGTTTGGGTTACATTATAAGATGAATTTCACAAAATCATTTAGAGTCTCTTAGTAAATATAAAAACCTTTTACAAAACGTCATACTTAGTGTCTAAATTTAAAATGGCGTCTGATATAAAGTGTATAAAATAAATCAGAGAGCCTAATAAGGAGTAACATACTGTACGCTTACGTCATACTACATATTATATATGGTCAGTGCTGTGTTGTCTGTCTGTGACACTTTAGTCGTGTTCCTTTACCGATATTGGTGGGTAGTTGCGAAAGAGGTTGTTTTTGGCTTTACGTCATGGTCTTTTACATACATACATAATTAGGGTTTATGTTCGCATAGTTTGTTACTATTTATTAGTTCTATAGTGCTGTATATGTATATATGTATAAAAGCTGTTTACTCGACAATAGACGCTCTTAATGTAATCCGTTAGACTGTTCATAAATCATGTACGAACAATGTCAGCCTGTTTATGTAATTTATTGAGTTACTTTAATGTTTTTATGTTACGATTTTGTTTTGTATATTATGTTTCACAATGGACACAAATCTTATATTAATCTTAAAGACTATAATTCTTTTAAAAATAAAAACAAATATTGAATAACGCTATTTCAATATAATCCTAATTTATATTACAAATATTGTTCCTTATGTTTGTTTGTGTGTTTGTTACGTTATAACGTCCTAACTACTCAAGCAGTGATCATGAAACTTACGCATTAATTACCAGTAGTACAGAAAAGAACAGGAACATCATCTTAAAACAAAGTACTGTTCCCTAGGGATATAAAAATAACAGTTGAAAACCCCGAATACATTTATTGGGCGGACGAAGCCGCAGTCATAAGCTAGTCGTAAGTACCTACTAGTAGTCGCAGTCGTAAACTAACAACTCAAAAGTCCAAATAGTACAGAAGCAGCTAAATTGTATTTCACATTTCAACAGCTGAGGGAAATAACTGAGAGTTGGAAATCTGAAACTGAAACTTGTACTACGATACTTTTATTATGTTGTTCTAGAATATTCTAGTTAAAAAGAAAAAGACAAATGATGATGAATAATACATAATTTAGTGTAAATAATCGTTTAATAAAAAAGAGCGATGAAAATTTCTTTTAACTTAGAAATAAGTTACGAAAAATTGATTATAATTATGAAACTTTTATTTATTTCAAAGCGGAAAATTTTGGACTTTCTCTTTAGTTTTTTAGGCAAAATATATCGTTTTTAGTGTTTTATTGTATGTTTCTATATTAATTGATTGACTGATAGTGAAAGCTTTGTAGCAATTACGTTTGTTGTCTATCAATCATAATATTTTTTTTATTTTATTGAATATATTTTTCTTATTTTTATTAACAAAATAAAAGTAATATATGAAAATTATACTGTCCAAAAATATATTTTTGTAAAAAAAAGGTTTCGTTTTAGTTATTAAATAATATAGAAAATGTAGTCAATAAAAAAAATTAAGTATGCTTTGCAGAAAATAGTTTTGAATATTGACTATTATCTGTGAATTATTATATTTCAAGATGGCCGTTATCTTAATGGTTAGTGACCTTGACTTTTGAGCGAAATGCTGTGGGTTCGATTCCCACGTGTTTGGTATCCAAGTTGTTAGACGCAGTTTTGCACCGCTATTCCCGATAATTATTATTTCCTAGGTTGTTAAAAATATATGAGCACTTTATTTCATATCATAAACCTTAAAAGCGGTAGGTATCCTGCGGTTATTGGAAATTTAAAAGCAGAATAAAGTACACTTACAAAATTATAAATTATATTTAAGTAAATGTTAAATGTAAATATTTTTTTACATTCCCAATTCTTAATAATAGGAAGTAAGTTCTAAATTTACATATTTTTTTTTAAATATACTTACTAACTTTTCCTGCGACTTCGGTTAAATTGGGAGCAGACATTATTTCTCCTCCTTAGCCTCCTTAATCCTTATTCCTCTTCCTTCTTATAGAAGAAACATATAACAAAAGCAACTGATAGTGATGTGGTTTCCTATTTTTTACCCACTTACAAGGAAATAAATAAATAATAATAATTGTTTGTTGCTTATACCAGAAACGCAACTTTTTTATCGCAAAAAATAACACTTTGATTATAAGGCATTAATTCTCTATTCCACCAAGTATTTTTATTTCAAAGAAAAAAATCCATAAAAAATATATCAATATAATATTTTCATTATTATGAAGTTAATTTGTTTCCTCGTAGGACTTCGGAAACCGATCAATCTCAGCGAGATCAGATCTGACGGATTTCGTTCAGGAAACATGAAAGATATCATCTTTTCTATTAGCGTCAATGATTATATTTACGTCAATTATTATGTGTCCGGAAATTCAATTATATTATTATCCAATAACAATAACCTGAAACTCAGGCTCAATTTCCTTCCAATAAAAAGCAGTGAGCGAAAAGAAGAAAGTACTTAACAACTTTATCTTATTCATTATATTATAATATTTCTTAATTTTACCAGCGTATTCAATAAAATACATATTTTATATACATATTATATATTAAAAGCGTATTCAAATGTAACTTTTATTGTTTTTTATTGATACTTATAAAGACATTAGCATCATTTTATTATATCATCTTTTATACATATTTCATATATGTTACATATACCTATTGGTAATCCAATATGAAATTCTCGTCAACTCTCAAACAATTTAAAGCCCCTTGTGTTATTAAGTTACCGATAAATTCAGACTCAATTTACGGAAGTCTGAGGACTGGAGATGAAATCATGTTTGCGCTGAAAATGTTATAGAAAATGTTATGACGCGTTGGTCTAGTGGTTAGAAGTGGTCTTGCTTCTGAGCCAAAGGTAGTGGGTTTGATTCCCACTCGGACAAGTGTGTGTGTGATTTGTTTCATGTTATTTTTACAATGCAGGAGAGTTTTTTTTTAAGAAAAAAAAGGAATATTGTTGTAATGATTCTGATTGTTAAAATAACAGTGTAAAAAAAACATTATTTTGTTTTATTTAAGTACATTTTCGTAATATAATGAATATCCGTTAATATAATAAAATTATTTTCGACGATTGCGAATAAAAAAAAACTTTGTTACCGTAAAACGGGCTTTGACGTCATAAGCCTACAGTAATAAATTGATTTATATTATTAGATTTACCATTTATAGTATTATATAGTAAAAGCCGTAATGTTGCTGTAAGAACATTTCAGAATTATTATTCTTTTGAAGACAATTATGAAAACAAATAAAAATACAAAATACATTTTCCTAAAATGTCGATACTGAATCGAGTTACAGATATGCTCTTAATATTAGAGAAATTCGGCCAATTTGCCTAAAACGTTACTTGAGTATGTTCTAAGAATTTATCAGTCAAATTTATAAAGGTATAAAACCTTAACATAATATTTTCCGTTTATTAGTTTTAAATTCGTTCTATTAAATGAAATATTCCTATCATTTTAACAGATCAAGTATCAAGAACACCTAAAATCAAGTATCAAGATTTATCTGCAAACACAAAGCTATACCTATATTTTAAAGCAAAAAGATAGATACGTTAACTAGAAACATACGTTTGCAAGTTTCACAATTTGTAACTTTGCGAAAGTCACATACAAATGCTAAGCGCTAGCTGGATCCATACATCATACATACAATATAAGTAACTAGGACAATTCTGTACATCTAAGAAAAAGATAATGTTTATCTGTTTGTTTCATCGCGAATAACGCAAAAACTACTTAATGTTGGTGTACTGATAGCGTATTGTTGAGTCGACATCAAGATTATTTATCTACCATTCTCACGAAATAACATAAAGACTACTTAGTGCTGTAATAACCAAAATCTAGAACAATACCTGCTTCATAACAGTCTAAATTACATATAATAGAGAATTTAGAAAGATTACTGCAGTTTAAAAAAGTCTTTTACCAGCTGGTTTATAATATAATGACAAATACACACGCAATAGCTTTATTAATGTCACTATTAAGTCATAACTTTGATATAAACAATGACATTTGACCTTTCATGACCATATGAATACATTGATAGATCATTAATTAAAAATAATTGCTATTGACGCCACGAAGTTTTTAAATAAAGATATAATTATATAAACTAATACAAAACAATGACCTTTATAATGTACTACAGCATGTATTTATTTTTATGAATATATATTTTAAATAGGAAAGTTTGGATGGATGGATGTTTGTTACTCAATCACGCCAAAAGTACTGAATGGATTTTGATGAAACTTAGTAATGTTGTAGCTTATGTACCAGAATAACACGTAGACGGTTGTAGCGCGATTACGGAATTCTTACGGGAGATCCTGTTTTAAATCGTTTGGTTTATTGATTTTTACGGGCATCCCTCGCCACAGGTATGTATATAAGCCAAATAAAAACATGTATATAAGCCAAATAAAAATTATTTTTACCTTCCACGTGGACGGAGTGGCGGGCAACACCTAGTATTACATAATCGTTTTTAAGCTCCAGTCATGTTTGATAATTGAATTATTTAAGTATATGTTAATAATTAAAATGATTGCTATCTTATAATCATACACTCAAAAAAACTAAACAATAAGCAGGAGATTGTGTGTATTAAATGTATGAATGTTTTGTTGCATACGCTAATATCATTTAAATCTCGTAGTAATCCAGAAGAAAATTCCTCAATAAACAATATTTATATGAATCCTACTAGCTACTAAATCGGAATAAAAATTATTAATAAGCTTCAGATTAATTTAATTAATTTAAAATGCTAGCCTGGGATCAAATAAAAAACTTGAAATATAAACTACTGAGCACAAACAGAACTCGGAAACGGGTCATTGGATAGCTCAGACTTGCGACAATACAAACTACTTCAACCAAAATACCTTAAACGTATACAAATTTATGTTGTTTGAATTATACATTTATGTATGTTAATATAAGAAATATCATAATTTATGCTATTTCATCAAACAATAAACTGATTCTGCATTGATTTATAAATTAAAAATTTTACTGCATTCAATGGTAAAAATATTTAGCGAAGGTATAACTGTCACGTTAGACATTAGTTTTGAAATATATTTTTGGAATACTTGAAATCTTTTTATTGTTAAAAAAGGTTTTTCTTTTCTATAAAAAATAATGTGTGTTGGTGGTTTTGTGTTCGTTCGTCATTTCATCATCCTATTGAGGTTTAATACGTGTTAAGAAGATTCGTAATATTTTTGGTTTATTGCTACGAATTCAGAAAAGAAGAGTTAATTGATAGCTTAACTTCAGTAATTTTTCTACGTGGCAATGCGCATGCCATGGAGCTAGTTAAAAAGTGAAAATAAATACTTTCTTATCATTATGTATCATTATGCTCATAACAAATTGAATTACTATCGTTATTATTGTCTTTATTGTATGTGAAACTTGCGATTGTCTTGTCGTTAGTCTGCGTCATCGCCATAAACGTAAAAGTTGCATTATCTCGGCCTCTGCGCCTTGAAATATATTTTACGCTAGGAACAGCAACAGGTTTTTAAAATCTAGCCTTAGATATAGCTCTTTAGAACAGTTTTGTTGTGACTTAGGATTTTAAAAGGTCATTCACGTTTACAATTTTGTTCTCAGGAAACCTTCCATACTTTAGAAGGTTTTATTATATCTATCTGTGTATTTATTAATCTACAACCATGACTTGTAGATTTTAATTACAGTATATAAATTTGCCCCGTTGTGGTTAACGCAGACGCCTAACGTACAGCGGCGCAACGGGACTTGGGTTCGATTCCCGACAGGGACAGGCATGTATGTGATGAGCATAGATGTCTGTATTTTTGGGTTTGGTTTATTAAATCTATTCGCAGTTATAATATTTTGTATCGTTTTCTTACACCCTTAACACAAGCAAATAATTTTGCTTATTTATAGGTTAGATCAACTTGTGTAATTTGTTCTGATATTATTATTATTTGATTTTGTTTTATGTAAAATACAGATTAAGTATTGCCAGAGGTCGCGTTGTGAGATCTAGTGGCGAATCGTATTGTTAATTCCTCTCGTAAAAGTGCGACCGATTCCAAGTCATTACACACTGATAGTATAGTCGTGACTCCGCTTTAAAATCACACCCGTGTTACAGACAATAGGCGATAGCGTTTTATTTTTACATTTACTTTGGTCCAAACCACTAAATAAGTAGTAGTTTTATTTAGCAAGAGGTTATGACTTTGCCATTTAAGGTGCTGCCAAGTTTAGGTGCAATAAGCTTACTTATATAAATTTTTGTATGTTTTTTTATTCATTGTTATCTATAAATATACAAGCTAAATCAAGTAGTATAAGACAGTGGTAGTATATGACATAATTTTGCCGATTTAGAATTCTGAGAGATCTTGAAACAAATACGAATAAATATCATTTAAAATTTGTATATAGACCAACCAGTTGAAATAATTTTTTAAAACATATTTAGACATGTTTTTCACATGATATTTACATATCAGAGATCACAGACGAGACCAGCCCAGGATGATAAATTTTCATTTAATATATTTTATTAAAGTTATGTAAATATTTTATTTCCGCTGCTTCTCTAATTAATAATTTCCGCTGTCGCGTATTACCGTGAGCTAAGTGTAGTCTTCTATTCCGCCTGCGGCTGTGTTTCACACAAAGGACCCATTGAAATAGCCGGTATTAAAGTGCAACCTTTTGTATTTTTTTTCTCATTACGCCGTTCTAGTAAATCACAGTTATTGCTTTTAATTTTAAAGTGAAGTAATTTTATTTTTTTTTATTTTTGTTAAGTACTATAAAAATATTGGTTTAGAAATAAATGTATAATCTGTTACAAGTTATTGTCATTTTTTAATATTTTTCAATAAGTATTAAAAAAAATATATCAATTTTATAATTCATTCGATTCGAGAGTGCTGCAAGAACCTGTGAGATCTAAAAAAACGTTTCGTGACTCTAACAATTGAGCTACCGTGTACCTTATTTTACTTTTTTCTCTTCGTTGAAAACAATATTAAAACAGTATCATTGGCCCATTTGAGTCTTGTATCATTTTAGAGGTACATCCCCATCTCTCTCTTGCTCGTAAAATATTATATTTATATCCTTTACAGTCTTTTGTTTGTCGGTACAGGTGAAGTCGTAAAATACGTAATAAAATAACGAACTTATGACTTACCATTTCTTATATAGTCATTTTATTCAGACTGTTTATTTCCTTTGAAATAAAATAGCCTATTTAGAAATGAAAAAGTTTTTCAGACCGTTGTCTGGTGTTTCAGTGACACAGAAGCATTAGCATAGACCATGATTCTCAATTTTAAAACCTATTATTATGAAATAAAGTTTAAATTGGTTCAACAGCATCCCAGCCTTCACGCTTCACTCATTGGATCTTGAGACCTCGTTATAGTCCACTGGCATTTCGGGTACGGTTCCATTACGGTCATTCAAATTTCGTATTTATTATATGCTCGATTAGTTTCATTATGGCTTGTATTTTCAGCACTTCTTGCTCTCATCAGCGTATTTCTTAACATTTGACGCCATCAGATGTTCTAAATTGCAATGTTATTTGCTTCAAAATAATTCGTTCCGGTTACAATTATTGGTATATTTAATTAGTTTAAAAAAAGTAATTTAATATTTCGTAAATAAATTGGACGATTAGAGTTTAAAACCTGAAAGTTTACAAAATTCCGTGATTCCGAAATGATCGCTAAATAATTTTCATACATACTTTTAATATGTATGTAATTTAAAGCATATTTTTAAGTGGATGGATAAACTAATTGATTTGTATTTTAATATCTAAGTAAAAAAAAATAAAGTTATCTTCAACTTCAACGAGTATGTTTTAACATTATTAAAATGAAAGGATTGAAAAAGATAAGGGAAGTGCTATTGTTAAAAATATATTTTTAAAAAGCGTCCCAACGTTTACTAAGCTAAGCTTTCAGCGTATTGAAAACGTGTTTTATGAAAATATCTTAAAAATGAACATTCATTTTAAAATATACCACACAATATCGATATAATATTAATATATTGGTAACATGTAAAGTACCTACAATTTTTATGTTTAAAATTATTTATAGACATAAATAACACGAGTAGGTCTCGAACCTGTGATCTCCTGGAATTTGTTATAATATTAATTTGTCCATAATGGTTTCAGTAATAGTTTGAAATCCGGATATATATATGTAGTATATGAAGAAATATATATCTTTGAAGATAAATTTACTGACTAACAAAACAAATATTCAGCTTACTTACGTATATTTTTATAACCGCCAGCAATCGAATCCGAGGTACATTTTAAACTCATTGATACATTTAAGCCCTAGGGTTGTTTATACTAATAATTGTTTTTATATTTTTCAGGTAAGACTAATGTTCGATAATCGATCAAGTAAGTTTATTATGGAGTGTTATTATAGATCGATATAATTCAATTCTAACTTTCTATTCTATGCATATCTATAATCTATATCTATAAAGTAAATACATGCTTCACGCACGACAATCAAAATGGCACGTATTCCTAGAAAACACAATCACATTCACACTAATACATTCTCTTGCAAACAAAGACGCACACAAGCACATATACATCACGCATACACGCACACACACCCATGCACATACATCACGCACACACACATACTTATATAGTATAAATATTATGTCCATTTTTGTTTGTTTTTTAATTTAAATGTTAGTCCCCTGTTGCATTAGTTTGTTTCTTACCGGTTATGCTAAATGTCTTTGTGGATGAGCGGGGACCTAGTAACACGGGTCTATGACCTACCTAGAAGCCTAGAAAACCTAGTACATTAATAATCATGAAATAAGTAATTTAAATTTTATAAATTCCACCTCTAACATTTTTTTAGAGAAAAAAATGTGAATATCTATCTATGAATATGTAGGTATAGCCATATTAAGCTTATTTAAATTTAAAAATATATATATAAAATGGAAAATAAACTGATTTCGTACGATATACACACGTATTAAGTGTACAGTAGGTTAATTGGTAGAGCAACGAGACTGTTTTCCAAAGATCGCGGGTTCGAATCCCTGCGGTATCAGTTTGTATTACATTTTAAATATTTATAAATAAAATATCGCTATAGATACTTAAAAAATATTCTGACGGATCTCGGATCTCATCTCTTTCTATCTAGAAAGCCACAATAAAGCCCAAAAATAATCACATTTTAGAAACCTTGCCTAAATGCCCCTTTGTTTTGCTTAATGTCAAATCGGCTGCTTCGTAAATACGCTCTGATGTGGTGACCTTTATGTGATAGTGTGGTACAAGTCATAAGCGATTTAGCAAAATATATTTTTAAATTAAACCTCGCACATTTACACCTTAGATATTAACGAAACGTATTTGATTCTTACATAATCTATAAGATTTTATCTATATATTATACCTAAATTTATTTTGTCAATAATTACAGTAAGAAATTTTATGACGTATTTATAACTTGTAAATAATAATAATTCTTAAACAATAATAGTAATAATAAATAAAACAGTACCTTGCGGCGTTCTTTAATAACGCGTGATGATACTACCCGCATAATTACAGTTTACTCGACAGTGAAAGTGAGGGTAATGTCAGCCATTTGTGTAAATGTTATCATAGAGTTTTTGTTACAAATTTATACGTGTTGGTATGAGATTTGAAGTACCGTCTTATGAGGTAATGAGTTTTGTTGTAATAATAATATAATATCACGGGACAAATTACACACATTGATCTAAGTAAGCAAATTATTTGCTTGTGTTAAGGGTGTTAGACAACGTTACACATACATAGAAATACACATAAATACTGAGAATATATTTAATAAACGACCAAACCCAGAAACACAGACATGTAAGTCATCACATACATAGCTGTCCCTGTCGAGAATCAAACCCAAGCTCTTTTGCACCGCCATACGTTAACTAACCACTTGACCAACAGGACGGTTGTGATATAACTTATTTTTGAATTGAACTTAGTTTTTGCTGGATAACTTGTAATGAGGTCATTTCATTATCCAATCTCCAGCGCAGTGTTTGACCTCAAAAAATACCAAGCAAAAGTTTCCACCAATCAGATGAGTGCACTAACTCACTAACAGCCTTTTCACAGTTCTAAATTAGTGCGCTAGTTGATATAGCGTCTAGTAAATAAAAATAAAATAGGTCCTTATTCAAACCAATAACTTAAAAGCAATCCACATATTAAGTAAATATGATATCAAATATGTGGAGTAAATTCTCAGAGGATTATGTATGAACAAATAATAACTGAACTAGTTCTCTGACCACAACCGCAATCGTTTCATACATTTCATATTTAATACCAATTTAAATACTAGAGCAGTTTTAATTCTATTATTAAAATTAACATGTATGAGAACGTAATAGAACCCACTATTTGATGAACATCAAACCGTTCTAACACCTGAGCCCTCGAACCGATGTAGAATAATGTAATTAAATATATATTTTTATTTCAAATGTTTATAGAGTTATTAAAATGTTAATTCTATAGCTGTCATCCGGTTTTGGACCGGTCATTTGGAAATTTAAAATGCCTAAACTGGCAAATTTTATGCAAAATACTTTGCCAGTTTAGGCATATAGGTACATAAATTAACATAATTTATTGATGTCATTAATTTTCCCCTAAAAAAAAATTAAAACGCAATATCTATACATATAATAAATTGTCACTGATCCATTTCTGTACATGGAAAATATTAAAAAAAAACATCATAGGGGGCTATATAAGAGCAAGGGAACAATGGTTTTTCAATTTGTCTTTTTGTCTGTATGTCTATATGTTTGTGCACGCTAATCTCAGAAACGGCTTTACCAATTTGATTGCGGTTTTCGGGAATATATTACCATTTAACCAGTCTTCACTTAACATTTAGTGTCTATTTCATCTAAATCGGTTAATAAATAAAAAAGTTATGTCAATTTATGTCAATCGCGTAATAGGTACCATGCAAAGCTTATTCTATACGTGTAATAAATCTATAGAGGAGTAGTCTTTGTACATTGAAGTTATTAAAAAAAATATATACCAGGATGTGAAGTAATAACTAATAGAATCCATTTTCAACATTTTTAAAATCTTTGTCGGTTTATCTATTTATCTTTTAGTTGTGCACACAACACAAAAAAAAATCAAAAATTCATACAGGGGGGCTTTTATAAGAGCAAGAGTACCCAAAATAATGTTTTTCATTTTGTCTGTTCGTCTGTATGTCTGTATGTCTGTGTGTTTGTGCACGCTAATCTCAGAAACGGATTAATCGATTTGGATGCAGCATTCGGGAATATATAGTCATGGGATCCTCTTTATATTTTGTTTTTTTTTTAACAATTGGTTTGTTAACCAATTGTTAAAATTGGTATCTTTCATCTTTATTTACCAATTGGTTTGTTAACCAATTGTTAAATAAAGATGTAAATAATTTTTTATTGTTTTATTTTGGCAGATTTTACATACATTGGTAAGTACAAAGGGTACTTTTTATCAAAATCTACGCGTAGAAGTCGCCGACACGTAAAGTCGTAGAACGAATGTTTTTGGGATTGATGTGGAGAGGCTGCTTGCAAGAGGTGGCCAATTACTTACAAATAACCCGTATATATAATAAACGACCAAACCCAGAAATACAGACATCTATGCACATGTCTATCCCTGTCGGAAATCGAACCCCTTTGCGCTATACGTTAGGCGTCTGTGACTGTCACTTGACCAACGGGGCGGGTTAAATATTATAAATTGTTTATGTGGGTAGAATGCAAATTGATTTAAGATGACTGTATCTGTATCCATTCAGAAGCCGCTTGTTTTGTATCGTTATTTATATCGTCATTTCATTGAAATGTTTATTGAATCGATTTGATTTGTCATTGGTTAATATCGTAATGTGATTTGGTTTCCTTTGAATGTATAAATGTCGCATTGTGCTGTTATATTTCTCTTTGAATGGACATACTAAATACAAGTGCTTATAAAGATGAACAGATAGATATATTAACAATGTATAGTTTTGTTGTTGAATAATGATTCATTTGAATTTTTTTTATAAGGAGCAATATTTTTGGATATTTTAATACATTTTTTTTTTTAGTTTTTATCCAGGAAGTAAATTACATAGTTGAATTATTGAACGTTTTTAATTTTTTCGGTGGGCCAGCTGTTTTTAATATAAATAAAATATATTTATCTCATTACACTTAGAATAAATCCAAAGAACTATAAAAATACGTTCCCTATATAAAATTAAGATAATGCTCTCTCTTGTGGTAGTTATTGCAAGAGTGGTAGGTGGTCATAATGGACTACCAGGTTCTCTCATTTTCTCATTTTTTATATATAAAAAGATTCAATTTCCATTTTGCATTCAAGCAATTATTATTAAAAACAATGATACTATTATAGTTAAAACTCCGGCCAACTGCGAATCGACTTGTGGACGAAGAGTTCCGTAAATTATATATAAAAAAAAAATGTATAGTTTGTTTTCGTTTGTTGTATGGGATCCTTCTCTTAAATATTGATTTTATTCGTTTTTGTATTTCTTGTTATAGCAGCATTAGAAATACATAATTTGCGAAAATTTCAATTGTCTGGCTATCATAGTTCATGAGATATAGCCTGAAGGCAGACAGACTGACAGACGGACAACGTAGTCCCTAGGACCCTAAATAGGAAGATATTGTATTGGTTACAAATATTTTGAACAATTTAATGTGATTAAAACTATTTAACTTTTAAACAAGCTTGTGAAACTTAAACTAGGTGAGTTACGAACATTAATTTTGTATGTTTAATATTAATTAAGCAATAAGGGTTATATTTACTTGAATAGTGTTAATATATTTATATTACAATAATAGTATTATTCTTTATATTATTATAATGTGATCTTATACAATAATAAGTCTTACTGACTTCTTATTCATTTTAAGTAAACTAGTTCACATACTATGAATGATTTATCTATAAAATTGTAAGTTTCTTGAATGTTTTTAAAACTCTATTTAAGTGTTACCGCATTGCCGACCGCATTGAAGCTTATTTATAGACGAACTTTTGATATAAAACTTCGATAAAAACGTATCAACTTTATAATGACTATCTAATCTATAGATTGATGGATATTTCTTTATTTGTAGATATCTAACTCTAATATTTTTAATTACAATTGAATTAGTTCAGAAAATGAGCTGATAAAATTCGATCAGAAGCTAAAGATACTGATTTTCATATCGTTAGTATAAAAACATTCATGCAAACATACAAATATATACTTTTTTAATGTTAATAATCAGACTATTTATGACGATTAAACTATAGGGTAAAAGCCGGATAGTTGCCTCGGACGGATACATGCCTCAGTTTCAAATACTCTATGTTAGACGTTTTGACAGTGTTTCTATTTAGTCATTATTAAAAGGGTACCCCGCCTAGGCCTCAGTACCCCATAAGTCTTTGAAGTAGGCGCACATTTTTGGTCCGTGTGAGTAAAAATCTTCCGCGGCGATTCATTGATGAGCGTCATAATTATATTCGTATGTAATCTCTTTTAAATATTTTTATAACTGAATGCGATTTTATTAAAAAAAAAAATTCTTTGAATACATTAGAGTTTAAATTGCACTGTTTATTACGTTTTATTGCTAAATATTTTTTATTTATTTTGTAAATAAATAGGGCAACTATCCCTATCAAAAAGGATAGTTGCCCTACTGTCTTTTGCGGATAGTTGCCCTAGGGCTGTATGTCTAAAAGGGCTAGACAATCAGCAGAAATTTTAAATTCGGATCATACAATAATCGAGAAGAAGAATAAAATTGAGAAAGTAAAAAAAACAAGTATAATTAAACAAAAGGAAGAAAAAAAAAACAAATCAGAAACAATATAGAGATATTAAGAGCAGTGAATCAGAATCAGATAGCACAGATATTATTCAACTGATTAAAGGAAGGGTTTGTATCTACAGTTCCGGCAGTGAAAATGAAGAAAATATTTTAAGTTTAAAAACATCGAAAGGTTACATTAGAGTTTAAATTGCACTGTTTATTACGTTTTATTGCTAAATATTTTTTATTTATTTTGTAATTGAGTTTTGTAATTGAGTCTATTTTTGTTTTAATTTTATATGTATTATTTAACTTTAATTAATACTTCATAAAAGATTGTATTTAATAATAAATACTGATTACTTAAATTAATATACGTTCATTTTTTTTTGAAAAAAAAATCATACAGGCATCTATCCTCACATTAGGCAAGTATCCCCCGAATCATTTTTAACGTTAGGCTACTATCCGCCATAGTAGGCAACTATCCCCTTTTTTAGAGGTCACATTAAACCGGATTTACTCAAAACTAATAATACTTATATTTGAAAAAATAGGCTATGCTAGAAGATTTATAATCAATGTTTAAGAATACACTTTGAATATAAAATATTTTGGTACACATTTTTAATAAAAGAGCTTTTTTAAAAAGTGGGGCAAGTATCCGGCATTTACCCTATATTTTACAAGTCATATCTTATTTAATGTTTTTAATCTTTTTATATTTTAATGTGAAGAGATGTTGGAGTTTTTTAATATGTTAAATAATAGATTTAGATATGTTAGACAAAACATAATTTTTAAATTATTTGTCATAATACATACATAACAAAAAAAATATTATTATTTAAATATAAATGGATAAAAATATGTAATATCAATCACAAATGGATAAAAATATAACATTAATTTGTTTTTAATGTTTTGAAGCCGTGCAACTAGTGTTACATTTTATAAATGAAAATAGGAGTAAAATTAAAATAGCATTGATTTTTATTAACAGTTACTTTTGTATATTTATATTAAAAAATATAAATAAATACCGTACACAAAAAAAACTTGAACCTGCGACCTCTGATATATTATTATATATATCCTGCTGTATATATCAACCGTTAGTGAAGTTTATTATTACATACCTAGCGCCATGACATCAGTTTTCCTTCCGAAGCCTATAAAGGGCTTATATTCTTAGTGGTCAAGATGGTGTCACAGTAATTGCTTCCTGTCACGACCAATGATCGTAAACTTCATTGAATAAGGCCAACTTCATATGAACTTCACATCTAGTCTTCATGAATAATTATTCCTTAATGTATATGAATAAATTAAACTAATCGTCTTTATAATTTGATATATATTTTGACAAGTTTGAAAATGTTTATAAATATGTTAATCCTTTTTTTTTTTAATAAATTTAGAATGAAAATTAAACCAGGGATACGGGCAGGGATTTGAACTCGTGACTTCTCGATAACCGTTCCATCGCTTTACCAACTGAGCTACCTATAGGTACCCGTCTCGATGAATTGGCCATTATATATAATATGATCGTCTTCATCGCGACTGTGGTATTTAAAAAGTTTTAATTAAATCAATGTTTTACTAATTACTTGAAACTTAAAAGTATACTCTTAATTCAGACACATCAATTAACTGCCTTTAACTTTCTACTTTCAAAACTAACTTCGGAACTTTGGAAAACTTTTTATATCGTATATTTTGATATCGTTGGAGGAATTCTAATAAATATTGTTAAAAAACTTTGAGAAACTTCGAGCTAGTTAAAGATGAAGATTCTCAAATATCTGGTAATCTTTTTCAAATTTTAACAATAAATAGGCACTTAAAATCGGTAATTATTTACTAATATATTATAAAAACATGTATTATATTTTCTGTATTAATTTATGTAGGACACATGTGTAGGTTTGATTATAAATACAACATAAAATACATATATAATTTATTTTTAGTAAATCAATTGACTTACTAAAAATGTAGTACGTTTGTACTACATTGTTCACGTAAAAGAAGCAACTCTGTCATAACTTACCGAGCAATAAATTGGGTAAATCTAATAAACCGCTAACAATACCCCAAAAGTTAATTTGGAACTACGCAGTTCTCTAGATACTAACTATATACGTCAAAAAGTTCAAAAGTGAGCGTGACTTTTGTATGTAGTTGTAATGTAGGTACGAATATATATGTCGTATATATATGGCTTAGTGTGCGTGGTCATTTACCTCGCTCACTTACGCTTCATTAGAGCAGGACCTCTGTTACACACAATGGTATGCATTAACTCAATACAAATAATGTTACATACGTCTTTTATGATAAAATATCTCGTCGCTATCATTGAGAGAAACCAGTGGAGTGTAGGAAATGTACCTTGAATATGGATCAGTATTGTATGGAAGATCTTTTATCTTTTATTTTTTTTGTGATTATATTTATTTATATAAAAGTATTGATTAATTATTTATTTGTTACGTTTAAATATATGCTGAAGATCAAAGAACAGTACCGTTATATTTTTTTCATAAAAGTTACTTTAGGTAGGTACTGAATTAAAAAAATATTATTTTCAATATATCGAATGGAACATTTTTAAAATTTATAATACTTAAAAAAGATCGAAAGTCAAAAGACTAAATCATTTCTTATATACAAGTCAGTAATTTTAGCAGGAGTAATAAAAATATACTAAAAATAATTATTACTGATATTTTTTGCATTTTAATTACAATATACCTTATAAACATTATTATAATTACTATTTCTATGGGTTTTTCTTAAAAAAAAACTTCGTTATTAAAAAACAAAGAGACAAAATTAAAAATAATCTTTTTCTCTTGAAATAACTCTTTTAAACTTTACCTAACTACGTTCAGTTTGAAACTTAAAAGTTCAACTGTAAAAGCTTAGGTAAATTTAATTTTCATGTTGGAATAAATCAGTCCTACTATTTACTCCTTTTGTTTTCTGTTAATCAGTAAAACCGCAACATATTTTGATATAACATAAATTAATATTACATTATTATTCAAGCGACAAACATATTCAATAAATTCAATATTAACATCACGAGCAACATTTATTTTTCAAATTGTATCAATTTTATTGCTATGAGATTTACCTACGGAACAGCAAAAAGTTAATTTGATCAAACATCCAATCAAGCGTAATTGTATGTTTGTATATCGTACTTAAACAAAGCCGGCAATACATATATATACAGGTATCTATAAAACTTTTTAGGGTTCCGAAAATGTCAATTCTGCTAACAAGCCTATACCTATTAATAAACTTCAGACAGCGTTCGTAAGAATTTCTTTCCTAGTAGCGTTCTCTTCTCGTCAACTACTCTACATAATTATTAGTCTCCCCGAATAAAATGTATACTTAATAAAACCAATATTTTAAAATAACTATCATATCTCTTTGCATTTTTTATTAGATTATACATATAGTTTTGACGATTACCTCATACATACAAACTTCAAGTTCTTGTGTAGGTATAACATTTTCATAGATTATGTAAAAATAAGCAAAATATGACTGGTACTAGAGGCATAATTGGTTTATGAATATTGCAACGTTCACTAATTATTAAATCTGCTAAAATCTGTTTCACCTTCGAATATCATAATATGTTGATGTAATTAGCATCGCTGATACATTATGTACATAATTAATTATGCATCAATTAATTGACTCATTGATTAAATACTATGTCTATGTTTCAAACTATTTTAATATCGGCTTCCATAAAGGTAATGTTGAAATTTAGAATCTAGATTTCTTTGTGTTTTTGTCATTTAGTTCATTATTTTTAAAACCAGACTCAAAAATAAAACCCATCTTTTTAACCTGTCGATCTGTGTATCTGTGTATTTGTGTGTCTGTCTGTGGCATTCTAGCAGCCAAACACGTGGACGGATTTGGATACGGTTTTTTAAAGCGAAAACCTGGTTTGTCGAGATGGTTCTTAGCTTTGCTTGGTCGAAATAGAAACGGTCGTCTCCAAGACATTGAGGTTTTTTTGGTGCTTGTGAAAGGTTCTTATGCAATATTGATAGATATACTTAAGCAAGTGAAAATTTGTGTGTCCGTAGGTTCATTTAGTACAATAATGAAACCAGTAATTTAACTTTAAAAAGCAGAAAAAAAACTATAAAACCCCCGATACAAACAGACTTCTATAAAGAATAAAAATAATGAAGTCGTTGTGTCGGAGGACCGCTTAGTAAAGGAAGAAATTAAAATGCAAGTAAGTTACCAAGGCAAATAACGAAATTACAAAGATTAACTTCGTAAAATAGACACCATCGTCAACGTACATACAACGGTCCCCCGACGCAACGACTTCAATAAGTTAATAATAATATTATTTTTATTCTTTTTAGAGGTCTTTTTGTATTGGGGTTTTTTAAAATTTGTATTATTTTTTTTTGACTTCATTATATTTATAATTTACTAGCTGACCGGGCGAACTTCGTACCGCCTTAGCGTTGCAATGATGCACTACTTTATTTTGTATAGCTGACCTATCTTAGGTATGAGTACCTATTCAATTTGAACTGAATCCTCCATATAAAAATGAATCCATAATTCCCTGGTCTCGCTATTCCTGAAAATGACTTTACTAATTTTTAATTAAATAAAAAACAAAATATATATTTTCATAATAGTGTTTATTTCTTAGGATTCAATAATTTCCCTAATATTTTTACAAATCGCTATTGAACAACTTTGCATTTTTATTTAAAAACTAAGCTCAATACGACGCTCTTTCATCAATATAATCTATGGCTGTGAATGACATTGACATTTGTTACTCGCGTTTTTAAAAATATGCAAAATTAAATGTACATTTTTCAGTATTTCTGAGAGATTTTCTTAATATTTTTTCCGTAAGAACCTTCTCCTAATAATAACAAATACAACAAAAAAAGAATTAGTGAAATCGGTCCAGCCATTCACGGGTGATGCCGTGACCAAGGAAAACGGGTTTCATTTTTATATATATAGATTACTATACTAGAAGGATTATCAATATTACATTTTATATAGTTTTAGATATAATATATCATACTAATTACATAATAATAATTCTATTCTGGTTATATACAGATGACTTCTGATAACAATAAGAGGATATATACATTATATGGGATTAAAACTATTGTTCATTTGTTAAGTAAGTTAAGCCTGCTATAGACAAGACTTTGTGAAAGCTTAAGACAGACAACTTTTTATAGTGCTCTAAAAGTGCATTCTATTTTGTAAGTTTTGCGTAACAACTAAACATACAAATAGAAACAGACACATAAGTAATTATATATTACTTTTCAATTCTTGTATATTCTTTTATTTTACAATGTACTCGAAATACAAAATGTATTAACCACTATATAGTCATCAGGTTTTTAAAATAAAGCATTCTAGCAAGTAATATTTTTTTTCATACATAGATCTTTCTTAATCCAGATAAAATAATTAATAATAATAATGTCAGTGGACAAATTTTACAAATTGATCTAACCCCTATGTAATCAAATGATTTGCTTGTGTTAAGGGTTTTAGACAACGATACAAAAACATAGAAATACATTTTATAAATACTGATAATATATTTATTAAACGACCAAACGCAGAAATACAGACATCTATGCTCATCACATACATGCCTGTCCCTGTCGGGAATCGAATCGAAGTCCTTTTGTTCTGTTTTATGTTAGGCGCCAACCACTCGACTAACTCTACTCTAATCACTTTATAAAAATAAAACCCACTAAAAAAAGTACCCAAAATAACTTTATTCACAGCACGTTCAAATTAAACTCTACCTCGACTGTTAATGGACCTACAATTCCATTAGACATGAAATAAATCGTTTTTACCTCTTTTAAAGTATTTTCGGTTTCATGGAGCGATTTAACAAACGAAATATAATATCCTTATCCTGGTTTTAAAAACTCGTACTATTCTACTTTTGATCAAATTTAAAATGTATTTATTTGGATGAAGATTGATGATGTTTTTTCTCTCACAAGAAAAAGCTGTAGAAAGTTCTAAAATGGCGACTGGAATGGACATGTTTTTCTAAAAAAGATAGGTCATGTTATATAGACTGAAACATTTAGATTATCATATACTTAGATTTCTAAGAGGTCGCTTGTTAGAATCCCTGTCCGTTTTTGTGTATATTATTACTATATATTTATTAAATATTGTAAAATTTAAATAAGCTTAACATGATATGTATTTGCCTACATGGTATAAAATTTTCGTTATCATGACCGAAAATTAAATCTGTTTACAGTTCGTGACAATTTTTGTAATTTCATACCATAAATATAAATCGTCCAGATAAGAATCGACCTTTAGATTCCTTTTCAAAATTCCTCTGAAATATTTTGATCATTTGCCAGAAGTAGGTAAAGTAAAATAACAGAAAAACAAGTTCATATTATCTTTAGCACCTTTATTCAACCGCCACATTGGTCGAGTGGTTAGCGCAGACGTCTAACGTATAGCGGCGCAAAAGGACTCGGGTTTGATTTCCGACAGGGACAGGCATGTATGTATGATGTTAGTTGTTTGTATTTTTCGGTTTGGTCATCTATTAAATATATTCGCAGTATTTATAATGTGTATGTCTATGTACTTTTATCGTTGTCTAACACAAATAATTGGCTCACTTGCTACATAAATTTGTGTAATTTGTATTATTACTAATATTTTTTTTTTTATTACCAAATACAAGAACAAAACTATTTGACCTCACTCAAGAGTGTTTTATGATCGGTACGTGTGTAGCGAGCCTTAATGACTACCAGCTGATCCCACTGGACACTGATTGTCGCAAAACACGACTTGAATTTATAAGACAATGGGCATTTCTGTTTTATAAGCAATAAGCAATTTCCTGTATTGTTTTTTCTTTCAATTTAATATTATTATTCATATATATGATGATAATATTTTTATGTACAGCATTACATAAAAAAAACACATGATTGAATATACTTTTTATTATTAGTTTAGATTAAGTGTATAATAATAATAACTTATCATACCATTCAAATATTTAAGTTACGTTTTTTTTTGTTTTTGTGTGTTATGTGGTTGCAATAAAAGTATATTATTATAATAATAATAACATACTTATACTGTATAATCTTCTTGTATACAAACTCATTTCTCATTTTAAAAGGAAAATCTGATAATTTTAATTACAATTACATAACTGAATAATAATTATTGTTAAATGTATTGTATTCACAAAACAACTGAACTCTTTGTTTCAGTAAGAGAAAGTGAACCAAATGATACAAGTACTATTGTTTTCTTCAACTTTCTAATACAGGATTCTGTTCGAAAGTTAGACTTAAAAGATTAATGAAAACGGGTTTTATAAAGTAATTAAAAATAATATACCACGATATGTATAGTGTATAATTATTATCCCAAACCATCAAGATAAAGACAATCATATAAAGAATGCTTAATTCATCGAGATGGATAACGATACGGGACGGTTTCCCAGAAGTCGCGGGTTCGATTCCTTTTATTTTTCATTCTATATTTATTTAAATCTTAAATTTATTGTACTATTTGGTGGATTATGTTCATTATTATTTTATGACTGTTTTTAATAATTTCTAATGTTTAATATAATATATTACGTCACGTTAATTATATCTGAATTTTGCTTGACTGTTTTCGAATCCATTCGGGATTCTTATCATGAGTTCGAATCCTGGTCTTGCGACTTCAACTGAACAATTGGGCCCAAATACAATATAGTAAACGTTGAGTACATTCGAATTAATATGTAAATAATATAATATTGAATATTAAAAACAGTTATATTTTATTTATTAATTAAATTATTCAATAAAGATAATTATTTGTAGGTACAATCTGTAATACGGTCATTACGCGTGTTCCAGAGATAATTCGTGTATTAACGATTTATGACATGAATAACTTTATTTATTAACTTTGCTTTGCAATTTGAATAATATATTTTTATATTAACATGTGATAATACATACATGCTTGTGTCATGACTGTTTAACACATACAGACGTACAAGCGACATGTGTATGTCATGTTATACGCTTTCCACGTCGAATTCCCCGCTGGCGTTCAAAAGTCTAAAGGTTTCACAGCCTCACGCTAATACGCTAATTACAGATTTGTTGGCGCTTCCCACGTACGATCGAATGACTACGAACAGATTATACTGCTGTTTTTAGGGTTCCGTAACTAAATTGTAAAAACGGACATCTATTACTAAGACTCTGCTGTCCGTCTATCTGTATGTCTGTCTCTTGGCTGTATCTTATGAACTGTTAAAGTTAGACAGTTGAAATTTTCACAGATTATGTATTTCTTTGGCCGCTATAAGTTATAAAAACTGAATATAATTAATAATTGGGGAAGACAACAAACGTTTTTGCTTGATTTTAATGATGGTCAGATGATTTCGCAACAGATGGATGCTTGAAATATTCACAGAATACTTACTTATATATTCACTCTAAAATAAATAATTAAATAAAAATAAAAAAAATATTTAAGGGTCTTTATAACAATACTGTTTTTTGGCCGTTTTTTATACAATTTACGGAACCCTCCGTCGGCGAGTCCGACTCGCACTTAGACAGTTTCTAGTATATATATTTAAATATATGTGAAAATGATTGGATTTTCTTGTATAAATGTAAAAATAGTTTAATATTTATAAGTTTGATGTTTTTGTCTGATTTGTTTGATGATTTTTGTCGTTTAACTGAACATTATTTGGTAATGTTATATCATATTTCATAATCATATGCTTTTTAACTATTATCTATTTAATAGTATATGGGTATTATTTTTAAACGTCCACACTTGTGTAAAGAACAAAATTTTGAAATACATTACAATAAAACAAAATACTTATTTCGAACATTTTAATATTGTATGTAGTATATGAGAAACGATGCAAAAGTTGAAAATATGAAAGGGTATGAAAAATTGCTGATATATTTTCTATCCGTTTCAGAAATATATTCGGTGCTGAATAAATATTTCGTTATAGTAATTAAAAATACATTTCCTTTGCTGATTTAGGAAGCTAGTGTAAATAATAAAGCGTATAATTAAATCTTTAGATTTAAATGTGAAGTAAAAAAATATTCTAATGAGTTCTATTTCCTGGATCATTATTGTTTTTGATGTTATGTTGTTATAAATTAATCATTTTTATGTGTGTGTAATTTCCGTTTTTATACTCTTTTTTTAAGTTTCATTTGTTTGGAGTGAAAGCTTAATAAATCTTTTGTAGTACTTCCTTAAGTTGTTAAAACTTTATCCTTAAGTTGTTAAAGCTTTAAAAGTATTTTTAGGTGTTTTGTATGTCGGTTTTGTATGTTGTTTGTAGTTTCGTCTTTTAAACAAATGTTTATATAACATTTAATTGTCATTTTAATATTACTATTAAGAATAATAGTTATAATTTCATTTAGTTTTGTAAAACCAGTTAAACTTCTCCATAATGACGGCCTCATGTTTCAACGGCCTCACTTAGCCAAATTGCTACATTGTTCGTGAACTTAATCATAAACTGAGCGCTGGAAATGAGCTTTATTTTAATGGCTTTATAAAACTTACGAAATAAACTACAATATTCTAAAAGGTTCTAGAATGTTCTAGAATTTTCGCGAAACTGCTCGAAGAAACATTTCCAAGGATCTGTTCATGTACTAACAGCCCAGTGCTACAGATGTGAGAGTTTAGAATATATAGCATCTATCAAAGTAATACAAAGATTACTCGCTACTGTTAGTTAACTAACGTTTAAAGAAGCAGTTTTTTTAGTGGCATCTAAAAAGCTACAGATCAAAGTAGTACAAAGAGTACTAGTTACTCTGTCAGTTAACCGACGCGACGTTTAAGTAGCAGTTTAGATTGACAACAATGCTAATGTAACGTTTGTAACGAAAAGAGATCTTCAAGTTAATGAATACACAGATCTTCTCTCTGCTGTTCCGAATTTAAATATTCTGACTACTCGGGTGTAGCTTGCTAGTATAACAACAAACAAATAGAAAACAATTTTTGAGTGCTTTTGTACGAAACTGGAAACATAAATACAGTATAAAAAAGATAAAGTTTCATAAAAATTATTGGTACGTTGTATAAAATTTTAGGTTTTGAACTCATGGAATTGTAAGAACATTCACAGAACTAAAAGTAAACTATTACTTGAAGTAACAAACTGTCACAACGCCATGAACCCTCTTGTGACAAAATTAAAAAAAAATCCAATGAGATCCCATACGACTAGTGTCAAGTCCTTAATCAGGTCGTGTTATATCTGTATTCTATCCAAATCAATCCAGCATTTTTAGGAGTGTAACCAACATACAAACTTTTACAAGAATATCATTTTATATACGGATTCTAATATCATATTATTAGTACCTACTAGAAACCAGGTCACGTGACATGATATATCTTTTAATACAAGCTTACAATCTGATACGTCCATTACTAAGTAGACTTGAAATCGATCTTGATACAAAGAACTGTAACTTACCCATTGTTCAAACAGTAACCAACTGTCTGACAGTTGATTGAACAACAATACTAGTATTACTGGATGTATCAAGTGAAGATACTGATGAATTTTATTTGATTTCACTGCTTTCTTATTATACAATAGTTTATCAACTAATAGTAATAATATCAGGACAAATTACACAAATTGATCGAACCCTTAAATTATTTAGGGTGTTAGACAACGATACAAATACATAGAAATTATCAATACTTCGAATATATCACAAACTTCCAAATCTAGAAATATAGACATCTATTCACATCAGAATCAGTCTGTCCCTGTCATGAATCAAACCCGACTCCTTTTGCGCCGCTGCACTGTAAGTTAAGCGTCAGCGCTAACCGCTCGACCAAAGGGTCCGGTTGTAATTATTAAGTTTTCTTGAACCACTGTTTGTTATAATAAATGTTTATAATTAGAAAGGTTGAAGTGGCATTGGTCATTGGACCCATGCTCGTTGGAGCAGACGAGTCCTGGTCTACTCACCAGATTTTGGAAAACGTAATGTAGGACGCCATCCGACCCGCTGCACCTATGAGTTGCGAAAGGTTGCCAGTGGACACTGGATGAGGATGGCGGAGGGCCGGGATATCTGGCCCAAATTGGGAGACACCATGTCCCCAGTGGACTGCGAGCTATATCCCTCCTTTATTAATTCTGCAGTATCGTTTCAAAATGTGTAACATTGTGCAAACTTACAAACCATTTATAAATAAAATTGACCAATTCTTTCATCAACTTTCAATAAATATAGACAAATTAAAGATGAAAATCATTGTAATTTCAACTTTCATCAGATTTAAGTATTGTATTCTAGAAATCGTCTGGTTAGTGATTACTCATAGTTATTTAATTCCAGGTTAGGCTTTGCTGAAATATTTAAACTGTGCTTGTAATAACATCTAATTACTTTCGAGCAAACCTTATACTCGGAGTTAAATTTTTTGTTATATTTTATGTTCTATATTACTTGTATTAGAAAATCTACGAAATATTACAAATATATCAACAACACCTGGAAATATTCTTATGACAACTAAAATACAATTATGTAAACATAATCGATAGTAACTAAATTAATTAATATATCAATCAAAAGATATACGTGGTAATGTGTCTATATCACTTTCTCCGTACATTCGATCAATCTTATCTTCGTGACCAGTGGTCACTATTGTCGTGACTGTTCTAACCCACATCCGATAAAACAGACATACAATGAATCTAAAGAGTGTATTGATTGACCTAGAAAAAGTTATATTCTGTTTGAAATCTCATCACTTCATCATTCCTTCCAGCTCTTCTCTTTTCCCCAGGTAGATGTTTCAGATACTACTAAAAATGTGTTTCTTCTGCTCGCTAGTCTCTCAACTTCTCTCTCTCACTTCATTCCTTCAATTTCTTCTACTATTTCCACAGCTTTTCAGGTGTTCCTAGTTCCACTAAAATATGTTTCTTCGGCTCGCTGGTTTCCCAAGATCTCATCATTCCCCTTAATCATTCCTTCCAGCTCTTCTTATTTCCTCAGGTGGCAGATGTACCTAAACCACTAAAAATCTAGTACTTCTACTCGTGTGTCTCCCACTTTAGAAATATTAACGTTGTGCATTTTTGATATTTTGGAATCGTTAGGAAATAATTTAGTCGAATTGCTTCAATTATCAGTATAAGTACTCATTTATATGGTAAAATACAATAGATTTTTTTTTCTTTTTTCATTATTAGATGCACCTTCTCAAATTGCCATATTTTAAATACTTTATATACTAGGGATGTAAGATCTATTCTCCCTCCGTTTTACAGATTTTCGTTCAGGTCACGTGACCCGGTTTTTCGCCATCACTAAAAGTGCACAACTCCAGTAAAGAAGTTTTCACTTCAAAAGATACATGTCTCAAAGACATTTAATTGTAAATACGATACTTATCAAATACCCATAAATCATATGTCACGGTATGCTGAGCTATACTCTTACTTTCATAGTTATGGTTGTTGTACACCGAGAGATATATTTAAGCTAATTTAAATCGTATAAATTCTAACATTTCAATACAAAAATTCTTCTAGAAACATCTGTTTCAGAATAATTTTAGTAAACCTGTCTAAAGTATCACTTTGTTTTAAATCTTAAACGTTATTATTGAGTTTAAAATTTAATATTGTTTTAACGTAACGGAAATATAATTTGAGAATTAATTAAACACAAACTTCGCTTGTTAAATACAATACGTGTTATCAGAAACTGTCAGAAAATTATTCTGTTTTGGAAATTTTCTGACGAATGAGTTTCAGGATTCATGATATTATTCATGAAATATGTCCTGAAGATCACGGACAGATATTCTACAAAGAAATATCAAATATCCGCCACGTTGGTTTGTGGTTGGTTGGTTTGTGGTTTGTTGGTTGGTTTAGTGCAGATGCCTTACGTATCGCGGCCAAAAGAGGCTTGTGTTCGATTTCCGACAGGGCAGGTATGTGATGAGTATAGATGTCTGTATTTCTGGGTTTGATCGTTTATTAAATATATTCTCAGTATTTATAATGTGTACTTCTATGTATGTGTAACGTTGTCTAACACCCTTAACACAAGCAAATAATTTGGTTACTTAGATCAATGTGTGTAATTTGTCCTGTATTATTATAATGTATATACATATTTATAACTGAGATTAATAAGAGTCCTTAAATTATACAATTATTATCTTACTAACATCTGTAAGAGTCATTGGTAATTTAGTTAAAATATAGTATTACGAAATAAGAATATTTTTTTAAATATATTTTGCAGTGTGCACGAAGCTTACAAAATAAGAATATTTTTATTTTTTAGATTTTGCAGTGTGCACGAAGCTTAACAAACATGTTGACCGAGAAACACGTGACCATGACAATGGCATTGAAACAATATCATTTTAACGTTTAATATTTTTACAACAAAAAATCTTACAATATTTATAATTAATACATAAAATGGTCTATTATATATTTATTATTTCAATTAGGTTATAGGTTTCTAGTGTGTTCTTTTAATATGGTTTGGAAAAATTATCAGTCTTCACTATTTTAGTTTGCACATTGACGACTATGTGTGTGTGAGTTATATGCGTATCTATATGAATCTTGTGGTACAAAAATGCAAACAAATATAACTTCTAATAGCAACCTGTTTATTTTCCTATTGAGGTCAATATTGCTTAAACGCCTCACCTTCTGTAAATTCACTGTAATATTTATTAAGATTTATTTCAGCAAAAACAATTTACCAAATACCAAAGCTGTAGCAATAGTAATACCTATTAGTTCCGGGTTCGGTGTGGTTAATAATAGTGTTTTATGACGCTGTTTACTTGAATATTAATGACGTAAGCACTAAGCCTACTTGTAACCTAGTATTTTATTTATTTGTAATTAACTTATCAGACCTTATGATAATAAAAACTCTTTTTCTTCTGAGGATAACTGGGAGATATCTCTTACACTTTTTACACTGTATCATTTTTCTTATATTATATGTATATATATATATTATGAAAAAAATAATAATAATACATATATAGTTGCACCTTCTACAGCTAGTACTTTTATAATTGTCGTAATCAAAGATGTTGCTTGCTTTCAAAATGTAATTTTAAAGAGCAGCAGTCGCGTGTCTAATTTGGTTTCTTTAGATAAGACATCGGTATAATCAAACATAATCATTGACATCTTAATTAAATGAGCTATTTCAGCTACAGTTATTGCGTAAATAACATTTGAAAATAATTGCATTGACTACAAGAGATAATTTAAACCAAATGTTTACGACCTACTGCCAGTTTTGACAAGTGACAGTTTTGACAGCTAACATAATATGATGAAACGAGCAGATAAAACAAACAATCACTACGGGATACTAGCGAAATGTACTGGTTCAATTATAATTAATGAACACATAATGGAATTGAATGAATTAATTAATTTTGATGGAATGAATTAATTTTGATGATCTCTTGGTGTGGTGGTTAGTACCCCTGACTGCGGAACCAAAGGGTTCAATTCCCACACGGAAGAATTCTTTGTGTGATCCCCAGATTGTTGCTCCGAGTCTGGATGTTCCTTGTGTGCGTTAGTTAAGTTTGTGAATGTGTTTGTGAAGCCCTTTAAGTCACAGGGATACTATTATCCGTAATGATGACATTTTATTTAAAAATTAAAAAAAAAATAGTGTGTGTGTGTTTATGTACGTACGTAAAAAGTTATAGTTCTTTGTCGTTATTAAAAACAGTTTTAAACAAATGAAGATAAATAATTACCTACAATAAAATAATAAAAGAACTGCAACATAGCTTTGCGCTAATTTAGTCGATAAGGTTCAGTTAACTTGTTTGTTTATAAGGTTCAGTTAATTTTTTAAGTTGAGGTCTACTATAATAAAAAAAAATAAGATTATGAAGTGCTAATTAATATAATTAAATTAATAATTATATAAAGACAGTAAACCTTGATTGCTATTTTACATCTTGTAAGATTTGTCTTAGTGAAAGGCTTGACTCTATATTGTGGTTAACAAAGAAGCCGTTTAAAGTTGAAGGATACATTACCTTAACGTTTACTTTTCCTTGAACTGTATAAGTATATGGGTATACACACACATGTTCATGGATACACACACACACACACACACACATATCTATGTACATGTGTGTGTAGCTTTACCAATCCTTGAAGGTCCATATCTGAATCCATATTCAATCTTTTACCGTGAATATTTGGATGAAGATTTATTTTCAATCTGTGTCAATGATACAAGTCAAGGTCTACCCTTTGTACGTCCAGCGGTGGGATTATGTAAATATATACAGAATAGTGAAAATCTTGTCACATATTAATTGTTCTTGTCATAAAACGTAAGATTTTTTTACGAGTGAAATTTTAAATAACTGCATCCATCTTATGTTCAATATAAGAAATACTATTTATGTGGTTTAGGTTTTCCATGTGCAATTATGACTATTACACATGTTTATCATTATATCTATGTATATAGAAGAAAGCTAATACTTGGATATAATAATACATTTCAAATACATTAAATTATTTAAAAAAACCTACATAAATTTTAAAAATAGAAAACTTTATAAACGAACTTTCATAAACATTAAAATCATCATTTTACGACCTAATTTCGACCATGGGACATTATTATTTTTTTTTATTAAAATTAACAGATTTTAGTTTGATTCTATGCAATTGTACCAATGGACTGACCAGGTGAAGTTATATCAGTTATTCTTGGACAATTTTATGTACCTACTATAGAGTTAATGAAGTCCCTTGGTTATACCACAAATCCTCAGCTTTGATCAGCAACTGTCAACAATAACGGGACCCTCATCAAGTATATAATAACCAAATAAATGAACAACAAATATACATTATCTATATACATATATATAATACAGGAAAAGTTACACACATTGATCTAACCCCTAAGTAAGCAAATTATTTGTTTGTGTTAAAGGTGTTAGTCAACGATAAAAATATATAGAAATACACATATAAATATTGAGAATATGTTTAATGAATGACCAAATCCAAAAATACACACATCTATGCTCATCGCATACATGCCTGTCCCTGTCGGGATCGAACCCAAACCCCATGGCGTCGCTATACCTTAGGCATCTGCGCTAACCACTCGACCAACGGGGCGGTATATATATACATATATATATATAAAGTGATGTTTCTCCATTAAAGATTGCCACGTGTAGTTATCTCGTCTGTTCCCGTGGGAGATGAATATAACTGCTTTCTATAAACAACTAGTGTTCAATGCTAATGCTAATAATCTCAAATGCTAGATTAGGTTTTAATATTGTGGTTTTATTTGTATTTGTATAGTAAGGGTATTTAGTTAAATAACTAATACGTTATAATAACTAATACATATTAAGACTGTAGTTATTCTATTGTAGTGTTTAGTTCCATAACACTCTTGCTATACAATTGATGCAAGGGTGTTTAGTTATTTTACTGTTGGGGATTATTAATATATTAATTATTGTAAGTATATCTTATAAAAATAAAAAGTTGAGAGCAAAAGCCGAAGTATGGAAGACAATACCGTGTGAAAGATGATTATATAAGAAAGGGAATGAACACGTAGAAGACTCAGTATAGGGGTGAGTCAAAAGTAATTGCTGTAAAGACCCTACTAAGGGTAGGAATGTTCGAATAAATTTCTTCCACTTTGGAGGTCTTGTACTTGGTAATTCAATATATATTTATAAATTTGTTTTAAAGTGCTGTGCAAATTAAATTCACTGTTCATAGTATTGCTTTCTTTTTTATCAATAAAAATCCATCAATACTTTTATTTAAAGACAATCTCTGGATTACACTTAGAATTGTCCCGTGTGGGAATCGAACCTAGAACCTTAACACCCACAGGATTATCTAATTATTGGAAAACAAAGTAAGTTTAAAATAGAAAAAGGAAGCCAAAGCTCTCATTACTCTGTACACTTAACACAATTAACCAGGTTAGTTACTCTATAGGAAAAAAAACAATCCTTGACTCTCTAATGTAGATTTATATAATTATGAAAACGTGGAACCACTTTTTTATATAAATTTCTTATTTACTGTCATTCTGTTCGTCTGTTTGATTCTATTTAAAAAATATATACAAAATAACATAGTTTATTTAAAAGTTTATTACATAAATGATTATAAAGATCAGTAATTATAATCTGATTCCTAAGTTATTAGCGCCAATAACCTTTAGATAATAGGAAGCCATCTAAAGTTGATTTCAATCTTGGATGTAGATCGAATTTTAATTTCGCAATAAATAACCGAGAATTCATTAACGAAGAATGCTCATTTAAAATATTAAAATTATGACTATTCTATAATTAATATACTCTACATACTTAGGTGTCTAATGTCAGTTCAGTGTCTAATGTCTAGTGTCAGCTGTTCTAGAGTAGGAATTTCAAATGGGAAAAGTTAACTAGTTAAGCCGAGACCTTACCGTAAAGTAAAATAGAAATGAACTGGTCGGAAACATGGAGTTATTATACATAGAGTAGGAGAGCCAGCCTAATTTGTACATCGAAAAAAAGAGAAAGCAAATCGGGCTCTCTCTCTTTCTTGCATGTGTGGTTAGACAAAGATAAGTATAGGTTTGCCGTCTTCCCCCTTTTATTATTTTTTAGACACTTACTCACAGGTCTGTATAGACAGCCACAGAGCTTCCATATTCTATGTATAATAAGTCCATGACTAGCACTTAACCGATAGTTAATGTTATAAACATTTGTAACAATATTCCTTTTTATTTATATTACATTGACATGTATTTCATATTGGAATATTTTAAGCATTTTTTTTTTTATTTTTTGTGCCGACGCCCTTGGGACGTCGTTCCCCATGGAGGCCCATCTGACCCCCCCCTTTTTAAGGGTGGGTCTCCTGACCCACCCGCTCCCCCGGTGACGCTGTAATAGCCAACAGGGCTAACAGTATAGACAGACAAAGAAAAAATTGTTTTTGTTTTTTATTAAACCATAGAGTTAGTAATTAAGGAATAGAGGTGGCATTACGAATGCTTTAATTTGAAGTTCTAATTAAAACCTCTAGTTTACTGTGTAGTCGTGTTCATTTAGAAGTATTTTTCTTTTATTCGTTTCTAAAGACTCGTTTGACGTGTATTTTTTCTTTGACATATTTTTGTATAAATAATAAACAACTCAACATTTATTAAAACGTTCAGAAGCTTTATTGTATCCAAAAATGCTATATCTTAAAAAGATGTAATATTTATTGCGTGAATCATTTTTATTAAATTAAGGATATTAAGTAATAAGAATGGCGAAATTAAAGATGTTATGATTTATTTAAAATATTTATATTTATTTATTTATTTCGGTTAAAATCCAAACGCACATTTTAATTTGGATATATTACTAGATATCGAAATACATCACTTCTATAAAATTATATTTATGTATGATTTATAATAATTATAGTATATGTAATTGATAGTTTTTTATAAATGTGGTAGCTTTGTCACGGGAACATATCATAGATTAGATAGATAAGAGAGAGACAGATAGATAAATAAGAAAGAGAGAGAAGTTGTAGTCATGTAACTACATATAATAAGAAATAGATGAGGAAATGATGACCGCATTATATAACTTTTTACTAAATTTTGTTTCTTTATATTTTTTCGTAATTCTTTTTTACTTTATATACAGAGAATTTATTTCTATGAATACTGAGTTTTTGGTGGTTATATCAAGTTATGATATTTTTCTCAGATTCCTAATGAATAAATAAATATTTTTAATAAATTAATATTTTAAATAAATAAGTATTTTAAATAAATAAATATTTTAAATAAACAATTATTTTAGATAAATAAATATTTTAAATAAATAAATATATTAAATAAGTAAATATTTTAAATAAATAAATATTTTAAGTAAATAAATATTTTAAATAAATAAATATTTTAGATAAATAAATATTTTAGATAAATAAATATTTTAAATAAATAAATATTTTAGATAAATAAATATTTTAAATTAAATAAATATATTAAATAAGTTAATAAACACTCACCGCAACCTTCTCGTAACTGAGGATAACGAGCTCTTGAAAATGTTCAAAATTTAATTAATTTACTACCCTTTGAATTCGAAATAGACTCATAATTTTAAATTAATAATCTTTAAACATTTTTTAGGGTTCCGTAACGGAACCTAAAATAAGGGAACCCTATTACTACTAAGACTCCGCTGGTTGTCTGCCTGTCTGTCTGTCTCCAGGCCGCCCAGGCTATCTCATGAACCGTGACAGAGAGACAATTAAAATATTTACAGATGATGTACATGAATATGAACAAATACTAAAAACAGTATTAAATAACTATTCAAGATACAACAATTTTTTTTTGTCGTTTTTAATTTATAATGGTACGGAACTCTTCCAGCGTAAGTTCGACTTGTCCTAGACCTTTATATAACTGTATAAGCTATCAGAAAAATAGGAAATTTTTAAAATATTTAAAAAATCATAAAAACGTGAACTTTTCATTAATCAAAAAGTTCCTCTTAATGCAAGTTTAATTTTGTACCAGCTTTTTACGAACACATTGTTCGGGTGTTCCATTTACTTGGTACAATCTATTTTAGCATTCAGCTCTTTTGTTCGAGCCTAAAGTCTAAACCTAGTTTTCGTTTACCTAACTAGGAAATGTGACGCGTGAAGCCCAGTTTCTCTGGGATTTATTATCTCATTGTTGTCTTTAGTTTCATTTACAGCGCTTTATGTTTATAATGGCTTTTGCTATCTATTAGTGTATTTTATGCTGCAGCGGGTTAAAATGTTAAGCAATTTAAAATATGTACTTAATAGCTACTTATGTTTAATTGAAAATATCTTATAGCAAATAATTTGCTTAATAATATAAAAGACGCTCGCCAATTTAATTTTCGTTATAAGAAATATTTAAAATGATATATTTTCTAAAGTACCTACTTGAATAAAATATCTACTAAGAAGTATCATAGTAGCATTTTCATTTTATATAGAATATGTAAGTAAAATATATAATAAAAGGCAGGTTGCTTGTAAAAAAGAAAACCGGTCGAGGTTAACACAACCTGGCCATAGACCACCGTTATGGTAATAAGATTTATAAGAGTTCAAAGCCATTGTTGTCGTCTTTATAGTTTTAAAAACGGTAACTTACAAAAGATATATATTATAATTTGTAGTGCACTTCTTCATCTTTCATGTACTCCTGGTACTTATTATTTTCGCACTTTATATTCGCAAATATTAATAATAAATTGATATCATTTCTTCATAATTCCTGTACTCCTGGTACTAATTATTTTCGCTCTGTATACAAATAACATTTGAATAAAAAAAAAATAATAAATAAAATGTATTTTGTTATTAAAAAAAAACATATTAATGCAGGTAGCCACTAGGTTAGTCATCTCTTACAGTTAGATATAACAGCATTTAATACTGAAAAATATAAAAAACTAAACCTCTCCTTCCCCAGCCCCCCATCTCCCCCCCCCCCCCTATCTGCAACTCCCCATCAATACACAATTTGTTAATAATAAATTTATTCTGGTACCTACATTTTTTTTGGGAAATAATCTTAAACTGAATTAAGAACAATGAAGTAATAATATATTAATAAAATCGTAATTATAACAGAAGGACGCATAAAAACAAGTTAGAAAGTAATTTTATTCCCTTGATCTCGTTTTTGGCAATTGTACTCGGTGACAATATTTGACGTATCATTTATTACGTAAGATTTATCTTAAATATAATTGTAATTTGGTACATGTGGAAACTAGGTCAGATAATTTTGAACATTTATTTAATATCGAAATAATATTCGATATATTCGAATATAATATCGAATTAATAATGAAGTTGATAATGTATTTCTTTTTATATTGTATGAGTTGTATGCAACTCAATAAAACTCATTCAAAAGCTCATAATTTTATTATTATGTAAAATATTTTAATGATTGATAATTTGCATTTATTTCACATATGCAAATTTTAATTATCATATAATTAATAAATCTGAAATATAGATTGTTTTATAGGTTTTTATATGTAAAAGAAATATATCTCTAAAGATATACAAATAAACCAAATAACCAAATGCTAATGTTAAATTTAGTGTCCCTTCATAATAAACATGGTGTTCAGAAAATTATTTTATAGAACCACCTTTATTGTGATTACGTATATTAATGTTATAAAAATAAACTATCTAACTTAACAAAAAAATCATCAACGCAGAAATACCAACTTGCGAAATTAGAGAGAATTATGTATAAAAAAAATAAATTAAAAAAGATAAAGCCTCATAATGAAAAAAATGGAATATTTTCACAACCTTTACATAACTATACACAAATAATTCTAATTTAATGTTTGGTTCAAAAACAGTAGACATCTTTAGTTCTGTAACACATTGCGTCATATCTATAGTCTAACACTTCCTAGGAGATAATGCAGCCGAGTTACGTGTCCCTCATCTGGGCTATGAATATGGAATATATACTAAGGAAGCGTCAGAGTTATGTCTTACTGTCTGTTTGAGTGAAGATTTATATAGAAAGATATTTGTTTTACGGTATTATATTATATAAGATTTTTTTAGGGTTCCGTACCCACAGGGTAAAAATAGTATTAGTAAGACTCCGGTGTCCGTCTGTCTGTCTCCAGATTGTATCTCATAAACCGTAATAGCTAGACAGTTGTAATTTTTTACAGATTATGTGTTTCGTAACTCTGTAACACTATACAAAAAGTTCGAAAAACAGAATAAAATAAATATTTCAGGGTCTCCCATACAACAAGCATATTTTTTTGATCGATATTAATAACGGCAACAGATAGAAAAAAATTACAGATTATGAAGCAAGGTATATATTAACTATAAAAATAAATGAATAAATTAAAAAAACATTTCAGGGCGGCTACCAAACAGCAAAACATTTTTTATTTTTCTTATGTATAAATGGTGCGGAATCCTTAGTGCGATTGTCCGACTCGCTCTTAGCCGGTATTTTTTTAAAATCTTTTTAATTTAATATTATTTAGTATTTTTTAAAAATCTTTTTAATTTAATATGTGGTCGTATAGATTTGACACAACTATCTTTGGTCATTTTGGCAAATTTTGTAATTTTAATTCTTCAACAAAGGTGTGTAAAGACAGCATATAATACATGTTTATATATTCCCATTATTTAAAGTATTAAAATCTTGTAATAATTAATGATTTTAAAATTGCCTATCAAATCTAATTTACATATGTATGCCTCAATATCTATAATTATATAATTGATGGAATAAATTACATAACAAATATATGATATTAAAAAAACAACTTTTATGGATTACCAGAAGAGTGTTATCGTAAAACCCGTATTTTTTTTTATATAAGGTTTTTTTTTATTATATCTGGGATAAGGAACAAGTCTGTTTCCAAAACTTATTATTTCTAATCATCCTAAAGAAATATGATTCTTTGGAAAATATCTATTGTACTAAAAACCCTTTTATAACGCGGTTTTATCTGAATTATATGTTTTATGACTTATGGATTTTTTATTTGATACTTAAGATTTGTAAAAAAATAATGTTAAGATAAAAACAATACAATTTAATGTTTCTTAAGTAATATATTTATTTTAAATCATAAAATAGAAGTTGTACGAGATTTATTTATTTTTGAGGAAAACCAATTCCACTGTAAAACCTGAAAAACATATTTTTCAATCACTGCATTTGATGTTGAAACTACATTCAATTCCGTCCAAACAAAATATCGGTTCTAACAAAAACAGACCGACATTTTAAATACAATCTGTATGGGAAATAGTTTAGTACCATTTATTTATTTATGTATATGGGAAATCGATAAACTATATCCAGTCTAAAACATCCCGTGGGACTTCAACATATATTTATTCAGTATTAAAAGATAACATACAATGAAGTTTCATATATTTTATGTATGTATTAAAATTATTTTAAATATTGAACATTGTAAAATAATCATCATAAATTAAATTAATACTATTTCGACAGTAAAACTGTAGATTTTATTTTCTCTTTTTGTCTGTTTTAAAAGATAATTTACAATGAAGTTTAATTTATATATGTATATTGTTTAAAGGTTAAAAAGTTCTTTATCTTTTATTTGTTTATATATTTCCTTATATCTTTTACAATACTGAGCTATAAAAGATAATGGTTTTAAAACCACTTAATAAATATGAATACATAGTAATAGTAGTATATAAACGTGTGTATTTATGTATGTAATGGTTTATCTAATTGCTTAGAAATACAATGCTTTTACTATTTTAATTAATAGCTCTGTCGTAGCTGCAAGGAAACTTAATAGTTATTTGGTTTCCAACACATTCCATTAATTATTTGAAACATGCAGTTTTACTTCTGTTGTATGAGCATGTACAAAATAATATGTTTTAAGCTAACCCACAATTGAAAAAGTAATGGTATACATTAGTCCTTGTTTATTTCATTCTCTATCATAAATATTCAGGTAATTACGGTAGTAGCGAACAATTTTTCTATTCGCCATGAATTAGCTCGGAAGAATAAATGGTAGGTTGGCATTTACGTTTTGACTTTATATTTACATTTAAACCGTTTTAAATTTCGAACATTGTTTTTTTTTGGCATACATATTAAAATTATAGAAAATGAAGTGCTGTGAAGTTTATAAGGATAATATATAGAACTTTTTTTTTTTTTATTATTAAAATCTATTTTAAGGAATTATTCTTACATAAGTGAATGGAGTGCATTTTTTTCCAAATATTAAAGAATGATCCATATTGAATAGGAAGCGATCGAAAGCTATATCAACATTTACTATAAATGTAATTTAAGCTTTTAGTGTAGCTTTATAAAGAAACATGAGAAGCTAAATGACATTCTGTCGCCAGCTCTTCTCAGGACTGTTGCAATTAATTTGGAAAGCTCTTGGTAAATGACTATAAAATACTGAGTTTTATAAAGGCTTAATTTTTTTTTAATATCAATAAAAATGTATAGATATGTTAAGCTTATTTAAATTTAATAAATATGGAATAAAAAAGTAAACCAACACAAGCAATGATTCGAACCCGCGACCTCTGGGAAACCGTTCCGTCGCTCTACCAATTGAACTATCGTATCGCTACTCGTTTCGGCGAATTATTCATTCTAGATATGATCGTGTTTATCAGGACAGTGATGACATTTAATGATAAAGAAAAAATAAACCGATACGGGCTGGGATTCAAACGACCTCTGGGAACAGTCCCGTCGCATAACCAATCGAATTGAACGCGGGTTCGAATCCCTGCCCGTATCGGGTTACGTCATTCTATATAAATTTTCAAACATTTATCAAAATTCCTCTTTATAAAGATTTTATATATGATAATTTAAATATAGAGAACATTGTAATATAATCGTCTGTAATGGAAATACATTCGGTAGCCATTTTTATTCGTACTCGTTGATTCTTTTCAAGAACAAAAGCCTTGGATTACTCGCAGTTACGGTCGGCTTGGGATATTTAGATTCGTAGCATTTTATATTTCAGCTGAAAACTTTCAGCAAATATATCTTGTAATATCAACGTAAATTAAAAATGTTTGTTTATTAGCTGACGAGAAAAATAATCATTCGAATCCCAGCATATTGTAAAATAATATCAATACTAAAAATATCTCGATGATTTTTTTAAATTTTCTTTCCATTTGCTTTACTTATTTATGTAATTTTTTCCCATATTATTGTCATTATTATTTATTACAAATAAAAAAAAAATATCCAAATAATTAAAGATAAGATCCCAGAGTATTTCACTTCTAACTTAATCGTATAATGACTATCAAAGATATTCACATTAATACTGTAGTGAGTTGACAAACCTTTTTATTTTATCTGGATAAAAAAGTTCTCATCTCTAATGACCCGCCCAAATGACTATCAAAATAAGTAAAAATTACGTTTTATTTTAGAATAACAAAAAAATATATAGGTATAATCGTTTTTTTTTAAATACGTAAAACATGCACAGGCCTGTTAAGCTTATTTAAATCTTAAAATATAACTGATATTGGCAAGAGATTCGAACCCGCGACCTACGGTATTTAAAATATAATGAATTTACTACTTAAATTTAGATTATAAGACTACCTACTAGATATCCAGACTAACTTCTGTTCTGCCGAATGTTCATCTCTCTTCAGCCGTCAATAATGTCAACAGCAACCTTATCTACAGATGTTTATTGGTGACAGTGCCACTTAACATCTGCTCATAAAAAAAAATAGATTTATCATTACAGTAGAAACTCGATTTTTGACCCAAAGATATACGGATTCGCAATTATCAGGACTAAACATTTTATATTACATATATATAATATTTTATTTTTAATAAAAAAATATTATATAATTCAGAAACCCATCTTGATTATTTCTACCGTTTTTTAATATTTATCGGAGAAACAACTTCGGTAGTGTTTTTAAAGTGTGACGTCATCTGACTGTATATTACTTCCAAAACTACCCACATACCTCCTCCAAACTGATTCAAGCCTGTAAAAAAAGTGCTAGGAGTTCTTGTTTCCTACTACGTCATCTTATTCCAACATACGTTCTATAAAGCTTCTCATTTAATATGTAAATATCTTACAACTATGTAAATTGCTGTAACTTTTTAAAAGCCTAATCCCAAAGAAGCAAGTGCAATTTGCAATTTTAATTCCCTTTCAGACGTTTACAACGAACAAAGTTATTGTTAATGTGTAATTTTGATTGTTATTACTTTGTTTATTAATATTGTCTTCTTTGCTTATATCTTTTTTTAATATCTTATAAAAAGATTTTCGGGTTATTTCATATTTAAAAAATTAACAAAAATAATATACTTACTTTCAAAAATTTATGAACGTTATAAAAAATATCTTCTTAAGTGTCGAATACAAAAAAGTTGCAATGTGCAAATTATCTTTTTTATTATGTAAATATTTAAATATATTTACAATAAAAAATACATCTAGGACAGAATGCACTACTTTGACAACTGGCAACGGTATTCCAGAGGTCTCAGGTTCAAGTCCTGTGCTGATAAATTGATTAAATATTTATATAAAATAAGAATAACATGATGAACATGTTTATAACAAGTTAATGATGTAACTATTTATCTATTAAATAATATTTCATTACATTATTAGAATCGGTACATATTGCTCAATTATTCAAGAAGACTTGATTCATAAATTATTTAACTTAACTAAATTGTTATCTTAATTGAATATAAAATTTACATTTACAATCCCTTTCAGTCTAATAAAATTTACAATTTCTACCAAACTTCTCTCTACTCGCCCAAATGTTCACTTCCAATGAGATAAATTAAATTCGCGAGATAAATAAGTCTTAAGATAAGTCATAAAGTAACAGGTGTTTAAGGGGCTTTCCTTGATCTAAGATCGGTTTTCTTTTGGTATATTATATTATTTGTGCTGAGGAAAAACTTTTTGTTGTTATAATAGAAAGGTTATTTAGATATTGTATGAAAAAAATAAATACGAGCGGAATATTTACTCTTTGCTATAAAATCTTTATGTAAAGACGCAAATAAATATTATTATTAGTGTGATAATAAATTTGAAATAAATATAGAATGAAAAATAAACCAACAATGCCCCTTTATTTTTCCCTATGGAATTCCAATCCCTATTCGAACCCGATACCTCTGAAAATAAACTTTACGGTAAATATTTGTTTAGGAATATAAAAAATATACTAAAGTTTTTTTTTTACCACAATAGTTCCTAAAAAGATTTGTGATATAAAAGATGTGTACTATACAAATATTAAACATATATTTACCCAGCTTCTCACGTAAATTATTCGGAATTTTGACCGACTAGTTTAGAACCCATACGAGCTTATGAATAGAAACCCCGAATGATTTTGAAACTAATCGCGCTAAATTCCGAATTATTGACTTGTACATAGCCGGGTAAATATACCTATATTTAATAATGTTCATTCATTCACAGAAATATATAATTAATATATAATTATCATATTTACATTAAAAACATATTATTATATAAAAACAGGAATAAATAGAAAAACAAGAATAAATCAGTATGTTTACGACACTAAAGCTTAAGTGTAAACACTTAATAAGTCCCTTAAGTACTTACACGACTAGACAAGTTGCACTTATTCTGAAATTATTCAACAGAAATAAGTTAAATCTTCAACAAAACTTAAGACAAACTATGTCAAAGAAACTTGAGATTGTCTTTTTATTTATCAAATTTATGGCACATATTATACATTTAGCAAAGTTTTATGCCAACATCTATAAAAGAAAAAGTATGTATGTATGTTCCTTATAGACTTCGAAACGGCTGGACCGATTTCAATGAAATTTTAGACAATAATTAGATTGACCCAGCGGGTAATATAAAGTTTAGTAACGATCGGAGAATTTTATATGTAACTGTCAGTGATATTTTTTTTTCTAAAGATACGCTATTATTTTTTCCATTGAAGTATTTAAAGTCAGTAAAAACGCCATGGAATCTGTCCATGTACCTACTCGCTAGAAAATAGAGTAGAAAAAAAATAAATTCAGGATGTATCATAATTATTATTGGTGATTCCATTCTTATAATTAATGTATTTTTATTATGCATTTTGAATTAATATAAGATATGCTAGTTCAAAAGAAGTTAGAAATCTTTCTCATATACAAAACCTTTTGTAAGGCAAAAGTCAAATATAGTAATATAACTTTGAAGTACTATCCTTGCTTATTTCGCATTTAAACCCTGTATTACTGTAATTTCGTGCAATTATTGTGTAGCCGCAGCTCGCGGTTACTACAGCTTAATGTGTTCGTGTAGAGAAGTTTTAATTAGATTGTGTTAATATACGATCTTATAATGTTTTAGACAAATCATGGATATGATACTAGAAAGCCGAATAAGAGATGAATGGGTGTGAATGTCATTAACATGAAAGAAGTAGGTAGTGAAACAAGGTTGATAGAACACAGAAGCGAATGCTAATGCTTTAGATAAATCATGGATATGAAACTAGAAGGTCGAATAAGAGATGAATGGACTGTTTGAATGACATGAGAATGAAGTAAAATTACGAGTTAATGTTTTAAAATATCTATAAACATGTATAGCCATGTTAAGCTTATTTAAATTTATATAAGTATGGAATTAAAAATAAACCGATACGGGCAGGGATTCGAACCCGCGACCTCTGGGAAACCTTTCCATCACTGGACTCCAGAATCGAATCCCTTCCCGTATCGGTTTATTTTTCATTCTATATATTTATATAAATTAAAAATAGAGTTAACAGAAGACAGAAGTGAATGAAAGAACATTTTTTACCGACTCTACCTAGAGTCGGAACAGATCAGGAGAATTTAATGATATTACATTTAGATTTTTTCCTATCAATTATACTTATCCACCACATATAATATATAATAAAATGGTCACAACATTATTAGTACTTCCATAACATATGTTATTTTATTCCTTCTTAAGTTATTTACTATTCTTCTTAAATCAAATAAATTTTATATTCCCACACTTCCTCTGTTACCCGGGTTATCATTTCCCTCAGGCCTCTGATGTAATAACGACGAGTTTTTACCTCCCAAGTTTTATTCCCTACCACAGATCATAAATATATAGAGGCTAATATCAAATTTATAATTAATATGGATTCTAATATCTTTAATAGTTCAAATGTATTTTATTGGTACGTTGTTAGTTATACAAAAATAAAATCCCGCATTTAATGTCAAAATATTATAATTCTACAGAGCTAAATAACAAAAGATATATATATTTTCTGTTTCTTATATATGTACATTTTCTTATGTTATTTCAGACCGCTTAATAATAAATATTCTTTTTCACCGAAAGGTAATCTGGTAATCTCTTATGAAGGGAGATAAGTCAAACCTTTGTACACTTTCTTTCAGTATATTTTCTTTATATTGTAATTTATTATAAATAAATAAATAATTGAACAATTAATATATGTTTGATTTATTGTACAATTAATGGTTCAAAAGTATTTGGCTTTGGTTTCAACAAATGACGTCCAATTTTCTCAACTAAGGCATAGTAAGTAATTTATGACCAACGGCCTTTAGTATAGCCGGTTGAAAATATGCTATAAACTTTCATTAATCTATGGCCACTAAAGATTCGAATGAATATTTAGTAACCGTACTGTTCTCTGGGATTTGACGAAGCAATGAATATAGTCCCTATGGTTAATACTCTACACACTTTATACCCTTTCCGAGAATTTAACTCACTTTTGGCTTTAGGCTTTTGTCTTTAAATTCTGTTATATTAGAGTAAAAAACAATTTTTAATCAAGTACATATTAATTTACAGATATTGAAATAAACATCTAAAATATATTTATATATGTAATAATATTTAATAAATTATATGCTTCTTAATTCTTCTTGAAAGTAGTATAAGATCTTTTTTATTTTACATATATACTATACTTTTCTTTCGTAATTTCTTACCGTTAAAAAAAAATAACTATTAAATAATGCTAATAAACATTAAATTCCTGTTCTGTAATATTCAATAAGGATAAATAAATAAAAAAAATATTTTTATTTATTACCAGCCACCATAAAAAAACATATTCGTAATACAGTTAGATAAAAACGATTGAAACACAACCTATTAAAAAACAATAGTTTTTTATGAATACCATAAAACAGTGTATAATTATAGAATAGGAAGATAAAGATCATTATTATATTTAACAAGAAAACAGCGAGATAAATAAAATGGCCGTGTTCACAATGGCAAGTCATTGACCTCTGTGATCTTCGTAAGACACCTGTTGTACTCAGTTCAATGATTTCATTTTGAGGTCAGCTGTAAGTGGGTGAGATGAGAAGTGACAAATGTCTTTATTTTTTTAGTAAGTCATTGAAGAATTATTATAAATATAAAGACGGTTTGAAAATATCTATAAACATGTATAGCTATGTTAAGCTTATCTAAGTTTATATAAATATAAGGACTGATAATAATTATCTAAAAACAAAAATTCATATTAAAGTAATTGAGTGAGGCTTCAATGCGATTTTTCTCCTAAACTACTGTACCTATTGTCATCGGTTTATTTTATTTGATAACAGTGATCGATCATGCCGAAAAACAAAATTTATAATAATAATAATAATAATAATAATAATAATAATACGAGTTGTCACGTTTTCAATTGTCAATTTTTGGTAAAAATATTTAATAACAAAAATCAAGTTTTTACAATATTAAAAATAAATAAATCAGTAATGCAACATGAAAAATAAAAGAAAAAAACCAAACCAACCGAAAATGTCACCAAAAGTAACAACCAAAAATAAGTTATAAATAAGTGAACTGTGACAATTGGCACTCGATGATCCGATGATCACCAGGAGCAAAAACGTCAACGCACGCCAACCACCGCAGCCCGTCGCACCGAGCAGCTCCACGTCATCAGAGGAGGAGAACGCAACTCCTCCTGAGAATGTCGTGTCGAGCAGTGACGACGAGCTGCCGCCTCCAGCGCCGCGCCGAGCACCAGCGCCGCGCCGAGGGAGGCCACCGCTGCCGCGCTTGGGGCCTACTGGGGCATCCGCTCCGCGTTCGGCCCCCGCCGTCGGTGGTGCAGTGCGCCGCATGAAATGGACGCAAAATATAAACGAAAATGTCATGCGAGCGTACTATAGGGCGACAGAGGGTGGAACTAACCTCACTGCGTGGCGAACCCGTTTGTTGTCTTTGTTTCAGGTCCTTGAACCAGAGTTGACTGTTTCGGCCCAACGACTATCGGATCAGGTGCGGTTTATTCAACGTAATCGTGCGTTGGATGACTCCGCACTTGACCGGCTTCGCTCCGAGGTGACAATCTCTGCATCCACCACCGAAAGCATCCATTTGCGAGCCCAGTTATCGTCCGCTCCTTCGGTGGCAGGGTTAGTGGATGGAAATGCTGATGTGGGGGGCGTTGAGATTACAACCGTAAGTACCCAAGATAATGAGCAATTAAGGAGGACTTTGGAGGATGCGATTTTGGAATTTAAAGACATACCAGCCCGCGACAGGCCACGGTTACCGCGTTTTCCCACGCATAGACGCAATATGTCGCTAGTAATGGCTCTAGACTGCATGCTAGACTCTTATCTTCGTTCTAGCAATAGTCTCACTGATACCCATTCAATTCTTTATTGTGCAGCTGTTGCAGCGTGCCGCTCCGCCCGTGTCAGATTTCCTGAGCCTGATAGGGTGGTGCGGTCCACTGAGGACACACCCGCATGGCAGATGAGGATTGAACGGCGTATCAGCGCAGCTAGGGTCATTATTGGCAAGTTAATCTGCTTCAGATCGGGAAACATCCGGCCGAGAGTCATGCGTTATGTTACACAGGCCTTTGCCGGTACTGGCATTAGACCTCAGGATTACATGGCCTATGTAACAGAACGTATAGACTACCTGAAGCAGAAAGTTTGTGCGTGGGCAAATCGTATCCGTCGTTATAAACAACGTGTAAATAGGTATAAGCAGAATCGCATATTCCAAAGTGACCAAAGAAAGGTTTATAGAAGCTGGGAGGAATCTGCTACGAGTGTGATTGATGGGCAGTTACCAAATATGGAAGAAATGTTCACATTTTGGAAAAATATTTGGTCGGTGCCTATTAATCACAACGATGGTGGCTGGATGCGTGTTGTTGAGCGCGCGTGTGAACACCTGCAGCCAATGGAGGCTATATTTATAAGCCCAGATAATGTCAGGGATGCGATCCGTTCGACCCATAACTGGAAAAGTCCTGGGCCGGACGGATTACATAACTTTTGGCTCAAATGGCTGCGGTCTTCACACGAATGTTTGGCTGGGCAATTCCAGGAAGCCATCGTGTCCGGATCCCTACCATCTTTTATGACAACAGGAATCACCTTTCTGCTCCGCAAGTCTGGTAGTATCACGGATCCAAAGAACTTTCGACCTATCACGTGCTTACCAACACTTTATAAGCTTCTTACATCCATTTTGACTTCAAAATTAAACACACATTTGTATGCAAATAGCATTTTAGATCCCGCTCAAAATGGATGTAAGATTGGGTCTCGTGGTACTAAGGAGCTCCTCCTTATTGACATGGCCATTAATGAAAAGGTTCGCCGAGGTAAGAAGGGTCTCTCCGCCGCCTGGATTGATTATAAAAAGGCCTATGATTCGGTGCCTCATACATGGTTAAGACGAGTGCTAGAAGTGTATAAGATTGACACAGATCTATGCGCTTTTCTTGATTCATGTATGAGGCAATGGACAACGGTCCTTTGTCTTCCAGGGGGCGGAGGAAGTCTTCTTACTTCCGAACCTGTAAGGATTGAGCGAGGTATTTTCCAGGGTGACAGTTTGAGTCCTTTGTGGTTTTGCCTAGCTTTGAACCCCTTAAGCGCGTTGCTTAGGGACTCAAAGCTGGGCTTTCGCTTTCGCAGAGGGGGTGAGATCATTTCTCATCTTTTGTATATGGACGATCTCAAATTATTTGCACCAAATAAAGCAGATCTGGTATCATTACTAAACGTTACGCAAACGTTTAGTAATGATACGTTTGCGTAACGTTTAGTAATGACATTAGGATGGAGTTTGGTGTAGATAAATGCGCGGTTGCACATGTGCAGAGTGGCCGAGTTGTAAATAGCGAATATTTACAACTCTCGGAGACAACGTCCCTCAGATCCCTCTCCGAAACCGAGTGCTACAAATACCTTGGTATGTCGGAATGCTTAGGCATACTAAGTGGGGACATTAAACAGCTAGTGAAGGAACGCTTCTTTAACCGCTTGACAAAAGTTCTAAAAAGTCTTTTGTCAGGAGGTAACAAAGTGCGTGCATTCAACAGTTGGGTAATGCCCGTGCTGATGTATACTTTCGGCATATTAAGGTGGACTCAGACTGAATTAGATGCCCTGGACCGAAAGACCCGAAAACTATTGACAATGTATCGCATGCATCATCCGCGCTCATCAGTGATGAGATTGTATATTCCACGGAAGTGTGGGGGTCGTGGCTTCCTTAATGCCAAAATCTTACACAACCGTGAGGTATGCAATCTTAGGGAATATTTCCTTCATGCTGAGTGTGGAATGCATCGGGACATTGTTGCAGTAGATAATGGTCTTACACCGCTCTCCTTAGCCAAAGATAACTGGCATAAACCGGTAGTACTTAGCACTGACGACCGTATAAGTATATGGAAGAGTAAGGAGCTTCATGGACGGTTCCACCAGGCACTTTATGGGCCTGATGTAGACCTTTTGGCGTCCGTGGCTTGGCTACGCTTTGGTGATCTCTTTGGTGAAACCGAAGGTTTTGCTTGTGCAATTGCTGACGAAGTTGTCAAGACGAACAACTATCGGAAATACATAATAAAGGATGGCACTGTTGACATATGTCGTGCGTGCCACCAACCAGGAGAATCCATCAGACATGTTATTTCCGGTTGTTGTCATCTTGCCAATGGAGAGTATTTGCACAGGCACAACCAAGTAGCCAAGATTATCCACCAAGAACTTGCTCTTCGATACGGTCTTGTACCTTTTGAAGTGCCCTATTATAAGTACTCACCGGAGCCAGTTTTGGAAAATGGTCATGCTAAGCTCTATTGGGACCGATCTATCATAACGGACAGGACTATTGTAGCCAATAAGCCTGATATCGTGCTGGTAGATCGGTTAGAGCGCCGGGCATTTCTTGTTGATATCAGTGTCCCGTGTGACGCTAATCTTGTGAAAGCTGAGAAGGACAAACTGTCAAAATACTTGGACTTAGCTCACGAGATTACCGACATGTGGGATGTTGACTCAACAATAATTGTCCCGATGGTAGTTTCCGTCAATGGTCTTATAGCGAAGAGTCTCGATCATCATCTCAAGAGGCTCTTACTAAAAAACTGGATCAAGGGTCGGATGCAAAGAGCAGCAGTTTTGGGTACGGCACGCATTGTGAGGAAGTTTCTTTCGCTGTCGCCCTAACCACCGACGGACTGGTTGTAAGGCCCACGTCGGCGGGATACTGTTTTTTATATTTATATTTAAAATGTTGTTTTTTTAATGTTTTATGTATAAATGTAAATAATAAGATAAAAATAAAATAAATGAATAATAATAATAATAATAATTATTATTATTATTATTATTATAATTATTACGCTCCGCGTTCGGCCCCCGCCGTCGGTGGTGCAGTGCGCCGCATGAAATGGACGCAAAATATAAACGAAAATGTCATGCGAGCGTACTATAGGGCGACAGAGGGTGGAACTAACCTCACTGCGTGGCGAACCCGTTTGTTGTCTTTGTTTCAGGTCCTTGAACCAGAGTTGACTGTTTCGGCCCAACGACTATCGGATCAGGTGCGGTTTATTCAACGTAATCGTGCGTTGGATGACTCCGCACTTGACCGGCTTCGCTCCGAGGTGACAATCTCTGCATCCACCACCGAAAGCATCCATTTGCGAGCCCAGTTATCGTCCGCTTCTTCGGTGGCAGGGTTAGTGGATGGAAATGCTGATGTGGGGGGCGTTGAGATTACAACCGTAAGTACCCAAGATAATGAGCAATTAAGGAGGACTTTGGAGGATGCGATTTTGGAATTTAAAGACATACCAGCCCGCGACAGGCCACGGTTACCGCGTTTTCCCACGCATAGACGTAATATGTCGCTAGTAATGGCTCTAGACTGCATGCTAGACTCTTATCTTCGTTCTAGCAATAGTCTCACTGATACCCATTCAATTCTTTATTGTGCAGCTGTTGCAGCGTGCCGCTCCGCCCGTGTCAGATTTCCTGAGCCTGATAGGGTGGTGCGGTCCACTGAGGACACACCCGCATGGCAGATGAGGATTGAACGGCGTATCAGCGCAGCTAGGGTCATTATTGGCAAGTTAATCTGCTTCAGATCGGGAAACATCCGGCCGAGAGTCATGCGTTATGTTACACAGGCCTTTGCCGGTACTGGCATTAGACCTCAGGATTACATGGCCTATGTAACAGAACGTATAGACTACCTGAAGCAGAAAGTTTGTGCGTGGGCAAATCGTATCCGTCGTTATAAACAACGTGTAAATAGGTATAAGCAGAATCGCATATTCCAAAGTGACCAAAGAAAGGTTTATAGAAGCTGGGAGGAATCTGCTACGAATGTGATTGATGGGCAGTTACCAAATATGGAAGAAATGTTCACATTTTGGACAAATATTTGGTCGGTGCCTATTAATCACAACAATGGTGGCTGGATGCGTGTTGTTGAGCGCGCGTGTGAACACCTGCAGCCAATGGAGGCTATATTTATAAGCTCAGACAATGTCAGGGATGCGATCCGTTCGACCCATAACTGGAAAAGTCCTGGGCCGGACGGATTACATAACTTTTGGCTCAAATGGCTGCGGTCTTCACACGAACGTTTGGCTGGGCAATTCCAGGAAGCCATCGTGTCCGGATCCCTACCATCTTTTATGACAACAGGAATCACCTTTCTGCTCCACAAGTCTGGTAGTATCACGGATCCAAAGAACTTTCGACCTATCACGTGCTTACCAACAATTTATAAGCTTCTTACATCCATTTTGACTTCAAAATTAAACACACATTTGTATGCAAATAGCATTTTAGATCACGCTCAAAATGGATGTAAGATTGGGTCTCGTGGTACTAAGGAGCTCCTCCTTATTGACATGGCCATTAATGAAAAGGTTCGCCGAGGTAAGAAGGGTCTCTCCGCCGCCTGGATTGATTATAAAAAGGCCTATGATTCGGTGCCTCATACATGGTTAAGACGAGTACTAGAAGTGTACAAGATTGACACAGATCTATGCGCTTTTCTTAATTCATGTATGAGGCAATGGACAACGGTCCTTTGTCTTCCAGAGGGCGGAGGAAGTCTTCTTCCGAACCTGTAAGGATTGAGCGAGGTATTTTCCAGGGTGATAGCTTGAGTCCTTTGTGGTTTTGCCTGGCTTTGAACCCCTTAAGCACGTTGCTTAGGGATTCAAAACTGGGATTTCGCTTTCGCAGAGGGGGTGAGATCATTTCACATCTTTTGTACATGGACGATCTCAAATTATTTGCACCAAATAAAGCAGATCTGGTATCATTACTAAGCGTTACGCAAACGTTTAGTAATGACATTAGGATGGAGTTTGGTGTAGATAAATGTGCGGTTGCACATGTGCAGAATGGCCGAGTTGTAAATAGCGAATATTTACAACTCTCGGAGACAATGTCCCTCAGATCTCTCTCTGAAACCGAAACCTACAAATACCTCGGTATGTCGGAATGCTTAGGCATACTAAGTGGGGACATTAAACAGCTAGTGAAGGAACGCTTCTTTAACCGCTTGACAAAAGTTCTAAAAAGTCTTTTGTCAGGAGGTAACAAAGTGCGTGCATTCAACAGTTGGGTAATGCCCCTGCTGATGTATACTTTCGGCATATTAAGGTGGACTCAGACCGAATTAGATGCCCTGGACCGAAAGGCCCGAAAACTATTGACAATGTATCGCATGCATCATCCGCGCTCATCAGTGATGAGATTGTATATTCCACGGAAGTGTGGGGGTCGCGGCTTCCTTAATGCCAAAAACTTACACAACCGTGAGGTATGCATTCTTAGGGAATATTTCCTTCATGCTGAGTGTGGAATGCATCGGGACATTGTTGCAGTAGATAATGGTCTTACACCGCTCTCCTTAGCCAAAGATAACTGGCATAAACCGGTAGTACTTAGCACTGACGACCGTATAAGTATATGGAAGAGTAAGGAGCTTCATGGACGGTTCCACCAGGCACTCTATGGGCTTGATGTAGACCTTCTGGCGTCCGTGGCTTGGCTACGATTCGGTGATCTCTTTGGTGAAACCGAAGGTTTTGCTTGTGCAATTGCTGACGAAGTTGTCAAGACGAACAACTATCGGAAATACATAATAAAGGATGGCACTGTTGACATATGTCGTGCGTGCCACCAACCAGGAGAATCCATCAGACATGTTATTTCCGGTTGTTGTCGTCTTGCCAATGGAGAGTATTTGCACAGGCACAACCAAGTAGCCAAGATTATTCACCAAGAACTTGCTCTTCGATACGGTCTTGTACCTTTTGAAGTGCCATTTTATAAGTACTCACCGGAGCCAGTTTTGGAAAATGGTCATGCTAAGCTCTATTGGGACCGATCTATCATAACGGACAGGACTATTGTAGCCAATAAGCCTGATATCGTGCTGGTAGATCGGTTAGAGCGCCGGGCATTTCTTGTTGATATCAGTGTCCCGTGTGACGCTAATCTTGTGAAAGCTGAGAAGGACAAACTGTCAAAATACTTGGACTTAGCTCACGAGATTACCGACATGTGGGATGTTGACTCAACAATAATTGTCCCGATGGTAGTTTCCGTCAATGGTCTTATAGCGAAGAGTCTCGATCACCATCTCAAGAGGCTCTCACTAAAAAACTGGATCAAGGGTCGGATGCAAAGAGCAGCAGTTTTGGGTACGGCACGCATTGTGAGGAGGTTTCTTTCGCTGTCGCCCTAACCACCGACGGACTGGTCGTAAGGCCCACGTCGGCGGGATACTGTTTTTATATTTATATTTATAATGTTGTTTTTTTTTTTTAAATGTTATATGTATAAATGTAAACAATAAGATTAAAATGAAATAAATGATAATAATAATAATAATAATAATACTGGACAATGTGTGTACATTGATCTCACTCCTAAGTAAGCAAATTATTTGCTTGTGTTAAGGGTGTTAGACAACGATACAAACACATAGAAATACATATTATAAATACTGAGAATATATTTAATAAATGACCAAACTCAGAAATACAGACATCTATGCTCATCACATACATGTCTGTCCCTGTCGGGGATCGAACCCGAGCCCCATTGCGTCGCTATAACTTAGGCGTCTGCACTAACCACTCGACCAACGCACTGTGTTTCGTCCAGGACCAGCTAGCTGGACAAAAACAACATTAAGATTTCCTAGAAACATTATTGGGGGTAATTAGGGTATTAGTTGGTAATTACACCAACAACAATTGTTTTGGCATAAGTCATACCTAGCATCGTTAATGAGGGTAGTATATAAGACAATTGGGTTAAATGCATAATATTATTTGCATTTTTGCTACTGACACGATTGCATCTCCCAAGGTTATTTTAGTAGTTGTGGTAAATTTTAGTGATGGATTCTATTACTAGTAAGTACATTTTTTTTATTTAGTTACAATAAAATAATATTCATACTAAATTAGAATCTGAGCGTCGCAAATTGCGTTTTTTTTTCAGTCGTCAGAAATTCAAATTCAAAAGATTATTACTAAAAATCCCTTTGTATCCCCGGTCTGTATTTTTTTCAGTTGATAGACATATTCTTCTAAATTATAATAAAACCTTTTTTTGCACCTTTTTTGCTCAAAAGCTGTTTTTAATTTTTTTTCAGGTATCAGTTTTACAGTCTCAAAAATGCAGCTTTTCGAAGAATGGGTGAAACATAAAAAAAGTGACCGAAATAAGGCGCTTTTCATGTTTGTTTTACAAAAACATGACCTCAGTGGCTTAACTGAAGCATCTGTGAAGGACATCAAGACTATTATTTCCCGTTTTTCTTCGAAACTTTCGGAGAAATGGCAGAATTCTAGGCGAATACGGGATCGTTTCTTAGCTTGTAATGCTAAGTGGCTAGAAGGTAAAGACGTACAGTTTAATGTGTCTTATGACCTTGCAGAAGCATCAACGTCATAACATTCACTGCCTGGTCCCGGGAGACCGCCAGTGGACCTGGCAAACGCAAGTGCAAAAACCGAACAGAAACCAATACAGATTTGCTTAATATGTTGATCATCACATCTGATCCAGTAATTAACAGTCTCAGAGATATCCCCAAAAAAAATCAGGTAGCCTCCCTTCTGCAGTCTTAGATCTTGTAAGCCCACCTGTAAATATTTAAAAAAATGTAAATATTGTAAATATTAATACTGAAGATTATTGTATAGAGGATTCTTCTGAGGATGAACTTAGTGATGATGAATAATTCCTAAGTTTGTCCTCATTATAATCCAATGAATATTCTTTTTTTAGTAGTAAGTTATAATTTAGTCATTATTTAATAGGTTTATTGTGTACTAATTAATTTTTAATTAAAGTTGTAAATATTAATTAGTTTTATTTATTCTTATAATATTAGTTTAATCGTTAGATAATGTATTTAGCTTTAAATACCTATTAGTTTAATTGATATTTCTTACGAATCGTGCAATAAACACCATTATTTTTAATGAATGCATATTATTTTTGGGTTTTGCATCTTTTATGGGTTTCCAAGTATTTTTATTAATGAAATCATTTATACCTATTAGTATCTAGTAGAGGCTTTGCAACCTATATCCATTATAAAACAATTTTGTCCAGCTAGCTTGTTCTGGACGAAACATAGTGTAACGGTGCGGAAAATGTAAGAATAAAATAATTGAATCCGCGCTAAACTAAGTCAGTTGTCAAACTAGTTTTAGAACCAATATACATATTGAACCACTGTTAAAGTTGGAAATAATTGTGGAACGTACCAACCCTCAACAGACAGACTATATATATGTGTTATTTGTAGGTGTAAAAACATTTTAAATGTTAAATAAATAATTTGAAAATTGACGTGACATGGGTTGCTCTCAAGGGAGGCTGTGGCTTAGAATTACTTAATCCATAAAGAAGTTACTAACAACGTATTGTTATTCGTTAATCCATTACCTTTGTTACTAAAAATAGATTTTTTGAATTTAAATTATTCATATATTTTTACCTATCTTTTTTAACAACATTTAATATAACTACTATAAAATATAAATATATACTTCTTTTTACCAACATTAAATATACCTTCTATAATATATAAATATAAACTGTCTTTTGTTTTGTGATTATTATTATTTTAAATCCATTACAACTTAATCCTAGTGTTCAGTTAAAGATAAGGTTTAAAATCATAACAAAAGATTTATATGAATACAGTTTTGTTATCAACAAATATCTGAACTTTTTATGTCTATTTTAAGATAAATAAAAAGTTATCTTTATAAAAAGTCAATAATACCGTTTGAGACTAATTGTTGATCTGATTTAGATACCCTTAAGTAATAATCCAATTATAATTATAATTAATATAGTACTCTTCCTAGAAACTTTTGTTTAGGTCATTCTTTTTAAATATATTCTCAATATTTCACATTTTATGTGTATTTCTATGTATTTGTATCGTTGTCTAACACCCTTAACACAAGCAATTAATTTGCTTGCTTAGGGGTTAGATCTATGTGTGTAATTTGTCCTGTGATATTATTTGCTCTCAAATAAACGAAACCTTCGAAAAATGTATGTTAACAAAGTTGTTAGAAAATCTCTTATCCTGCACAATAATTGCCAAAATAATGTTTTTTGTACTTGTTCCAACTCTGTTCTGTACACTCCATCCCTTCCTGTGCCTCACCGGAAATAGCTGAACATTCTGAATACTTGTATGGTTGGTAGTGATCATTACCAACCGAAATTAAAACTCAATCCTCAAACCGAGATTAGAAACAATTTTACATAGCCTACTAACTTAATCCAGAAGTTGCTTACTAATTTCAATCTTTAATCAAAATAGGATCAAGAATGGCTAATAACTTCAACCTGAAAAATAGGATCAAGATCGATTATTGATTTCGAAAGGTAAAGATCATGTTTTATATGTTTTGTCTGTACATATTCACACTTATGTAACAACATGTGTGGCAATAACAAATTTAATATCCGAAATATTCCAGTACAGTAACCCACTAAGCATACTTGGAAACGTGTAGACGTGAAAATAATACCAATTACTTAGACATAAGAACTGAAATTGCTTGCTATATTAAGTTAATAGAAATATCGATATTCGATAAGAGTGAAAACTTAATTAGTATTCGTGTATTGTTTTTGAAATGGAATTTCGCTTTGTATTCTTGCAGCTGCCCGCATATAGCTTTCCGGTCTGATATTTGATTGCTGATAATTATTAAAGATAGTTATTTTAATAATTAAATAATATGATACTTAGGGTATTTTTATTTAATCACTATTGCCATGAGGGTAAATGTGTATTTTTGTTTTTTTTTTTTTGTTTTTTAAACAGATGTCTTTGTTTTCGAGTCCCATATATCCATCGGTGTCCTCCCTTGGGCCAGGCGATATCTACTGAATTTTCCAAAATAAAAAAAAGACCTGATTTAGATCCAATAGTATACTGACACGGTTTAAAAGCATTGAAGCTTTTCTTATATCAGTATAAATATTAATTAAGCCCGTTTTCCTTTACATGCAGTGTTTGGAAAATTTTAATGAATATACACTAAGAACTAAAAACAATAAGACCTCATTACGTGTAAACACCACTTAATATTGACGCAATCCTTTGGTGTGAATACAGCTTGAATACATGGATGTAAAACACATTTAAGTTATGATTAAAGACCTTGTTGTAATAAGATTTGTGGGAAATTAATGAGTTTCTTCTGCGCTCGGAATAGGGCTGTCAACTGTTAGAAATTATAATAGTTTTTATCTGTGCTTAGAATGCATTTTACGTAAGCTTAATTAAAATTGCTGAGATAATCTTCGTGATGATATAATTTCATTTATAACATGCGAGTTGTCTGACATTAATATTTCATAGAATAATAATATATTATGTATTTAAAAATATTATATAGTAAATATGTATATATAAAATCTTTGTGTTTTTCTCGCAGCTGACGATAAAATTGTCGTAATCTTAATCTTAATTATCAAATTATAACAAATAATGTAAAATAAATAGCAAAAAATATTATTACGTTTTTGAAATTAACAACCCTAATTACTAGATGTAGGCCGATAAGTGATTCGTGTGGGTTGTCGTAAACTCTTTGTCTTTGCAACTTTAACCGCCCACCGATCGATTTGAAATAACTTTTGTATAGACAAAGGTCACAAAATGAGGCAATTCCTAAGAAATCATTAATTATTTTTGTCTGAATTGAAAATTTAAATTGAAATTATTCAAATATACGCATAAGTGCAGCAGACTCAAAGCTCAAAGTTTCGTTTGGTTCTGAATTCGATTTCCGATTTCAAAAAAAAGTATATAAATTATTTGTACCGGAATTAGGTCTACGTTTGTTTGTTTTAGAGACTATTCAAAAATCATATTAAATCAGTGATATGTGGCACGACTAATAATAATAAATATTCTTTTTTGCACACCAATAAACAAAATACAAGGCAATGATAAAAAAAAACAACATTATGGTGACTCAAAAAGTAAGAAAATAAAATTAAAATAAAACAAAATAAACAAAAGAGAAATAAATAAATTAGATGTAATTTATTGTTCTATTTTATTGAAAAGTCACATAACGAGTCAGAGTCCGTTAGAGGTTCCCATCGGATACCACTTCCGTCGAAAACTAAACCCGATACTGGGGTCAGTCACGGCTATAGTATGGCACAAGTCAACAGCTGATAAATAATAAAAATCCTTACAGACTAACTAAATGCATACAGCATACCAATTGGTATACTGTACGTATGCTATTGTATCTACACTACACCAATTGGTTTCCAATTTTGCTGTTTAGAATTTGAAACAATAACATTATTAGGTAACCGCTTTATTGTTTTGAGGCAATAATTAATGTAATTAAATTAATTTATTAATTGAATTATTTAATTTAAAAATGATTGTAATATAACTGTTATATTGAATAAGTTTTCTACCAAAACGTAGGTAATATTTTCATTCAATAAATTTAACAATAGATAACAAATTTTAATCCCAATTATACAAGTAGTAATCATCTGTTCCGTAGCTATAAATGTGATTTACATACACACAAACCTCTCTTATATAATATTAAAACCATATGTCTAGTGATCCACTTAGTTTTCTTATAGTCGTCGGTTCTAATCTTATTACATTGTGAGTCACACGTGGCTTTTAACTAATTAGCTAACGTAATTACTTTTGACAACAAACAATCTGATTTCTGATGGTTTTAATAACGATATTATATAAGTATCTAATTATATAACATATACATAATACCTAAGTATGTAATAATCTTTCGTCGAGTGGTTAGCGCAGACGCTTAACATATAGCTGCCCAATAGGGCTCGGGTTTGATTCCCGACAGGAACAGACATGTATGTGAAGAGCATAGATATCTGTAGTTCCGGGTTTTGTCGTTTAATAAATATAGTCGCAGTATTTATAATGTGTATTTCTATGTTTTTGTATCGTTGTCTAACACTCTTAACACAAGCAAATAATTTGCTTATATGAGGGTTAGATCAATGTGTGTAATTTGCCTTGTATATATGTATATATCACAGGAGAATATGAGTGAATATTTATATATGTATATACATTCTTTCATATTATTACGATTATATTTATTTAATAATAAAAAATAAGCTACAACTTACGGCATACCATCTCAGGCCATTAGACGTAGAACATAACCTGAAGCAACAGGCCTGGAACGATCTCACAAAGGATAATACGACAGCATACATACATACATTTACACAAACATACACACAAATACATTTACACGCACATACACACACCCTTTGATATCGCTGTTTGTGGTAAAGTAAATGGATGTGGTAGTGTATAAATGTAATAATGTTTAAGACTTCTCATATAAAACAACTCAATTAAACTTTGTACACACTTGGAATTAAATAAGAATGTTATTATTATTATATTGTTTTGAATTTAGAGCCTCCTTTAAGTCTTTGTAAATGTGAGAATATAGAACTATAAGTGGTGTAGTAAGTACCTACCTATAGTTCTTTCTTCTTCTTATGAATATCTCGAAGATTCGAATTCTGTATTCTTTTTAGTACCATGCTTTTCTTGAATTCTAATAACTCAAAATATAATTATACCTTTGAACTAAATACTTTGTCTATCGAATTGTACATAGAATTTCATATTAAAATAAAATATTTGAAAATAATAATATTGTCTTGTTCTCGAATCATCTAAAAAAGTATCATAAACCTATCTAATCTAATCTAGATCTATTTGTCAAGGCATCTCAAAGGGAGCTTTGTTTATTGTGATATCTTAATTAAATTGCTTTGCGTATGCAAAGTATAATTATTTGATTGCAAGTAATCAAATATGTTACCGTATATTATTGTGACTATGTAATAATAAAATAATTTGGCTGATACCTTTTAAGAGAGAATAATCAGATTCTTTATTGAATTAATTCCAATCAAATCGATATTATTTATACTTTATATCGATTTTATACAAGTGTATGAATATTAAAAAGCATTTTTTAATAATATACACGTAATTACCTTACATATAAGGTAACTCCAATTTATATTTTTAACTATTTCATACTTTTACTAAAGTAATTCGTAATGAAAACTAAAATATTAGTCTGTTATTAAAACCGAACGCAAATGTCTCCTATATATAATTGTTCAGACACTAAAACACAATTTAACCTCAATATCTTAATAGTTGTATACTTCATACATAAATGAAATAGTAAAAAACCGGCCATGTGCGAGTCAGACTCGTGCTGAAAGGGTTCTGTACTATTACTTATAAAAAACAGCATAAAATCGTGTGTCGTATTGGGGAACCCCCTTAAATATTTTTTTATAAGTTGTTCTTGCGGCAGCAGGAATATATCATATGTGTAGATTTCATCTTTCTAGCTATCACGGTTCATACATCCTGGTGACAGACAGAAGGACAAATGAACAGATCTCACAACGGAGTCAAGTAATAGGGTTCCGTTTTTACCCTACGGAACCTGTTAACTGCAAAACCATTTCTGTGAAATTATAGAAATAGAACCCGCTAACAAATGCTATATATATATTCGAATGTGACAGTGTAGAAAATAATGTATATAGTGCTTACAAATATGGCTTCTGCGGTTACATGGATTATCAAATAGACTGTGGTTTTGGATTTGACACTGATCACTAACTAGACCAATATAATATGTAGCAGTTTGTTGTATGCTGTTAAGCGTCAGCCACATTGGCAATTTCAATAGGTCTATCAACAGCATCTAAGGTACTATATAATTATTTACCAACAGTGTAACACAGCCTTACATTATTAGTCCCAGGAAAACAATACTAACATTTCATATTGTAATAATGTTTTAAAAAAACTTGTTAGCAATTTTATTCTCATAGAAAATTGGTGCCATTCATGTGGAATATTTTCAATTTAAACTATAACTTTATTAAACGCTATTTTATTTCAACACTAACTTTTCCAAGCGACTGCGTTCTGACTGGAGGGTATACGTTCGAAACATTAGTTCTGAACTATTGATCGAATCCATTAAAATAAACATATATATTTGGGATTTTTTGTATACAAATATTTTACCAATACTTTCCTTTATTATAATATTAGTAGTAAGTTCTGATGTTATGTATAACTTTCTTCAAATTTTGTCAAATGCAACGACGGATCGTTTCAGTAAATAACGCGTTCGAACAAAATGTATTCTCAGCTTTATTGTATGAGTATAGATAATTATAATTCTTAATGACACACTTTATATGTTATCTAGAGCAAAAATATTATTAACATATTTTTTTATTGCAGTTATAAATAACATTGCAGTTATATTTAACATTTCCTTTCCAAAAATAATTCTATATGTGAAGATAATTGTTGGTTGGAGATCTCATTATTTTTATATTGCTTACCGAATCATAAAATCAAAATATTAAATTATTATATACTCTATGAATCAAAATTTTTTTTTGTTATTTAGGATGATTTATAGTAAGTAATTCTTTTTTTAATATTTTCTCTTTTTTTCTTTTCTTTTTTTTTTTTTTTTTTTGTTTATGTCTATACTGTTAGCCCTGTTGGCTATTACAGCGTCATCGGGGGAACGGTGGGTCAGGAGAAACACCCTTAAAACGGGGGCAAAAAAATATTGTAAAAAAGACCATTTTAATGTTATAATTGACGATTAAAAAGTGTGTGTAAATTGTTTCTTAAGTAAAATATATTTGATATTTAATTGTAAAGCTTTGTAAGTTAATATTCGGATACTTTAAAATTAAAACATACTGTATACTGATATCTTTTTCCAGTTAGAACACTAATAAAAATAGATATCTTTCCTGGACCAGATAGTTATAACTATTTATCAACTATATCTATAGCTAGATCTTTTATGTACCTTGCTATTCAAATATTAATTATCTCAAATGGAATACTTCGTGTTGCGGTTTGAATTTAGTATGTAGATTGGTTAAAATATTGATTTTCCTATGAAGAGATATTTTCGTTGACTACATTCTAGAATTCATATATTTACGTCAATATGTTTTGATGTTGCAAGTTATAAGTTTTGTATATTCATTATTTAAGTAATGGGATATAATAATGATAAAATATATATTATATTAATATTAATTTTACCCGCAACAAAAAAAATAATAATTAAATGTCGTTTAAATTATAATATATACCTAATTAAAACAAACAAAAAAACAAAAATTGAACTTATTTAAGATATTGATATTTATATTCATCAAACTATTCCATCAGGCAATGCAAAACAATTATACAATTATTTCAAAATACACTTAAGCAAACCTTAATAGATTCTCAGAGAAAATTCCCACCAGTTTTTCGCTATAGATCTCCTTATTGACTGCGCCGGCGCATTTCTTATTGCATGGAAACAGGTCTAGTTCTCACGATGTTTCTAATAATAAATCACTTGAACAAATAATCATTTTAGATCTTAATTCTTATATTTTAGGGTTTAAACTTCCTTGTACATATCTATCATTATTACTAGTAATTGTTATTACTTTCATAACATCATTGTCTTTATAAAGTAAAGCGAATATTTGATTATTGGGACAATTAAGAGACTCTAAGTCTTTATTTCGAGCAACACATTTTGTTAACATTTATGTCAAATTATAAATAAAAATTAATCACAATAAAATAAAATTAATGTCACAATCATTAATCAAATACATTTAATCGTATTATAATGATATAAATATTGTAATTGGTATTGTAAATATTTAAATTTAGAACACAAAAATCTAAAATGTAAAAGCAAAGCAAAGATCGATTCTCTGAAATGGGTTCTTGCATTATTTAGAGATTGATTAATTTTGCAACCTCTCTGATTAATGAATGAATATTAATTAGATTTGACACACACATACACTATATACATATGTAGAATATATGAATGAATTAAAAATTATATAACAAAAGAAAATCTTCTCATATGTAGTATGATTGACGATCGTGAAAGAAATTGTTATTGTGTTGATCCCAAATTATTAGTTAAGGTTTACATATAGGTATACATATATACCTTATATATACAATATTTTCTTAAAAGCATTAAGGATTATATTATTCCTATATCGCGGAGGTACAAACATATAAATGATGGCCACAAAGTACACCCAGACTCGGAACAACAATCTGTGGATTACACAAAAACATGTCCGTGTGGAAATCGAACTCACAACCTTTGGTTCAGCAGTTAGTATCTAACCACTGCACCAACAGGTCATTGTATTATTAATGGTATATAAAACATACTTTACATTCACACACTGTTCTAGTTTACACTGTGTACAATGTGCTGTATATTTTTGCAAGTATGTTAATTATTACCAAAGGTTCATTGAACTGGTTTCTTTTGGTATTGAAAGAATTACTTCATAACTTGATTCTGTGGCACTAATTACTGTTTTAAAAGAAAAATTTATATATTTTTTTATATAAAGAAAGACAACTCCAGCATTAGGTATTATATTTATCTCTGTGTCTGTTTCACAAACATGTAAATAACAAAACAATAATCTGTGGATCACAAAAAGAAATGTATAGGATGGTAATCGAACCCACTACCTTTTTGTTCAGAAGCCATGGACACAAACTACTACACCAGGTCAAAATTAAATATCTACTAATTATATACATAGTTTAAAAAATATCAAAAATCGATAATCGTTTTACTTTGTCTGTGTAAAATCGATTTTAGTTTCCTCAGTTCCGTTCCGTCCCTACTTCCGATTTGTTCCAAGAGTGAACGCTTATAATGAGATTTACCTAATGTTCCGATTTACCGATTACCGATTCCTGTTTCTTACCAGCAAGATGAAAGCAGCTTTTGAAACTTTGCACTGCATATTATTTTGATTCTAAAAACAAAAATAACTCAATAGAATATTTATCAATTTAATAACTATTCACTTATCAAATAAATTACTCTACAATAGCTAAAGACTGTAATTATGTTACAAATATATTGATTTAAATCGACATAAATCGTGATGCAATCTAGCCCGCCGTTCACTATGATCTTTAAAAGATAAGCCGCGTTCTACATTACGAAGAAAATATAGAAATGATGAAGCCAAAGATAGACCACTCGAACGACTTTATAAGCCTTGTGAATACCTAAATATGATTTTCCAACTTTTAATATACATTTTGCATATATTGTCAATATATGTATATAAAGGTATTTTTTTTAATATAGAATAAAAATAAACCGATCTGCCAATTGAGCTACTGTATCATATCGGCTTATTTTTCATTATATATTTATATAAATTTAAATAAGCTTAACATGGCTATAAATGTTTATAGATAATTTCAAACATATATAACGGTTTAATTAGTTTCAATAAATTAATTAATTTTAATTCATATAAAAGTTCAAGTAATTTCAATATATAACGATATATTCATTTCAATATTATTATTTCAATAACTTTATATAATAAAGATAAATAAATTTCCATATATGAAGATTTATTTTATTTGTTTGTTGTAGAAGCAGACAACCCTGGGGGTCATTGCCGACGCTATGGATTCTGAGAGGTAAGGTTGTCATTTCTTTGTAGTTATACAATCCTCAGGTAACCTAGAAATAATCCTGAATTCGTTGACTGAAACTGTAAATATAATGTAGTTTTATTGAGTGCTTGTAGAGAATATTAATAAATTTAGCAATTAAAATACACACTCAATTAACTGTATCTTTTCGAATACTTTTATCTTCCAGCCAAATATGATGTTTTACATAAAAAAGATACATTGTTTAAAAATATATAGTAACATATAAAATTGTAGTAACATATAAAGGCAGACAATATACGGCAGATACGTCAAGGGATTTGAACCCGTGAATCTGGAACATATCGGTTTATTTTTCATTCTATATTCATAAAAAAAATACAAATGTATTTATTGCTGAAACATTACAATAAACATATAAATGTGTTGCATATTTTAAAGTTGTTTTTTTATACTTTATCATACTTATATAATAAACTTATATACCAGTATGTAAGCTAACTCAGTATTAATTAAACGGCTGTGTGTTTTACTCTTGAGCTAATTAATTTCGCGTTGCATCCAATACAAACAACACAGGCTCTATGTAAACAGCTTACCTGTACGCGAGTACAGTAAACTGATATATTATATATACGGTAACAATTTATTTATTTATTTATTGCACATATACAATATAAAGTACAAAAGGGCTTAATGCCACAAAGACATTCTCTACCAGCCCACCTAACAATGTACAGGAGAGGATGTTGGTAGGCAAAACATAAAAAGTAAAAGAAAAAAAAGAATATTTTAAGACTATCTATATATCTAAATCTACTTATAAGAATTCATATAATAATAAGATAATAATATTTTTAAATTTTTTTTAATTTATTTAATTTGAAACAAAATACAAGTATATAGTACATACGATTATATATATATAATCGTATATATAATCGATATAAAAGACATATAGTACATACGATTTATCCGACATAATATTTAATACATATCTTATTCTAAATAAAGAATAAGAATCATAAATAAATCTTATTTTAACATTCAACAGTTTGTTGAAAAATGTGTGGAACTTGGGTCACTGACTCATTTGCAGGGTTAATGTTATAATGTACAAGCCAAAATTGTTAAATTTCATATAAAATACCAATTATTTAGTTTTTGGTCAGTTCTCAGCAGAGCAGCATTCTGAGCTGACGGTAGATGATTTACGGATTGACTATACTGACCATTTTAATGTAATAATTGACGATTCAAAAGTACGTGTAAATACTCGAATTAAGACATTTTTTTGAATTTTAATTGTAAAGTTTTGTAAGTTAATATTCGGATACCTAAAAATTAAAACATACTGTATTCTGGTATCTTTTTCCTGATAGTCGTAAACATTTTTTTAGGACACTAATAAAAATAATCTTTCCTGAACCAGATAACTTTATAGCGTCTAAATATCGGTCCTTATGCTGTTAGAAAGTAGACACAGCTGTCAAGACACCCAGAGGGTTTAGGTTATATGTAATTACTCCACAGCTGCACTTTACAGAACTTTATGCTAAATACAGACTCTGGATATCAAATGGGACCAGTAACTTAATAGTTTAATATCCAAGTATATCTAATATTTATATTTTATTGACCATAATATTACACAAGGGTACTGACAGGTATCATTTAATGTCTCTAAATGTAGTTCGTTGTAGCTCCTGAAAAACTAATCAATTATTTTTATGACTCTCAATTGGAAGCAATAATCATCTCTCCTTCCCTTTCATATATCTTACTTCTCTGTCTTGCTTTCATGTATACCTAGTAAATTATTTTTTCAAAAACAGAAATGCATCCTTTCCTCACCTTCTACCTGGCCCATGTGTGACAGTGACAGTAGTATAACTGTCTCTCTCTCGCATATATGATTAGACAAAGATAAGTATAGGTCTTTTCTCTCTTTTATATGTTAGACACTCACAGCCCTGCTTATGGCTCCCGTTCCCTATGTATAATATACATGGCTCATATAACAACAAAATATATAACAAGTAACTTATTTTAATAGACATTAATAATATCAGGACAACTTACACACATTGATCTAACCCCTAAGTAAGCAAATTATTTGCTTGTGTTAGACAACGATACAAATACATAGAAATACACATATAAATACTGAGAATATATTTAATAAACGACCAAACCCAGAAACACAGACATCTATGCTCATCACATAAATGCCTGTCTCGATGCCGGGAATCGAACTCGAGCCCCATTGCGCCGTGACACGTTAGGCGTCTGCGCTAACCACTCGACCAACGGGGCGGTGTGATCAACATTAATGATTAACCATCAAATAAGCTTGTATCAGTATGTGATTGCACTGGCTCTTTATACAGTATTCCAATTTGCGTAATCCGTTCGATCGCGCTTGCAGGGTTGGGTTATTTCATGGCCGATTTTGAACATTGGCAGGATTAGTCTGTGTCGGCCGATTTGTCCCATTATACAAATTCGATTCTGTATGGTAAATTGTATTTAGTTATCTATCCTCAAATATTAATGATATAAAACAATACTTACTAATTGGATATCAACATAATAGTATTTAAATATCTAATTAGTAAGTATTGTTTTATATAAATAATATTTAATATTAAAATTTTATACCAATAATATTTAATATTATAATATTTAATATATTAAAAAATATATATATAAATATATTTTTGTAATCCTTATAGTGCTGGGACGATTGTCCAATATTAGGTTTTACTGGTTATTAATATCCAATATTTACCCCAACCCAATCTACCCCCAAAATAGGGGGGGTAATATGTATTTTGCTATTAATTATTTTTAACCCTTTGCTGCCGAGACAACTACTAAAACCCATTAACCCCATCCCAATTAACCCCAAAATACCCAAAAAATGTATTTTGCTATTAATCCCAATGACTGGTTAAAACTAAACAAACTTTAATTAAACCCATGACCTTTAACGTGTCAAAACATTAGTAAATTAGAATCTTTTGTCTCATATTATTTAGAGCGCTGCCTTGAACTTTTCAAACTATTACGACATATAGACAAAGATTTATCTTTTTCTAGCTAATTCTAAACATTAAGAGTGAAAGAGTGAGAGAGTTGATAATATAAAGATATTTCTTTTCAATATATATATATATATATATATATATATATGTGATAAATTTGAGACCGGAAATAGAAAATGCCATCCCTTTTGTTATTTATATGAATTGCAAGTGAATTAATTTTACTAAGGTTGAGGAAATTACAAAACTATAAAGGTTTTCTGAATCTATTACAGTGAAGGGTTATTCAAGGGTTATTAAATAGGTAGTTTACTTGTAAAAAAAATGTAACCATTTAAGCTGCTTTCTTTTAGTTAATTTTAACTTAATATATATGACTTTTAAGTCTTGTCTTGTCTTATCTTACATATATTGATTTATTTGCATGCCAAAATAGAAATAAATGAACATATGTTGAAGTTCGAATCTACAACTATTTTTATAAATGTCACTAGACGTCATTATTTTTTTTTTCCTAACTAGCTAAGTTTTATTCCAATTTTATTTAATCACAGAGAATCGTATTGAAGGGTATAAAAGGAAAAAATGGATCCATCTTAGTCTATTTTAGTTCCGTACCTACTCATTTAATGTCATCTATTCTTTTTTTTTAAGAAGAATAAAATTGTACTATTTTTTATGAAAATTAAAGAAATAAAATATAAAATTATAGAATTAAATATAAAATTAAATAAAAAATCCAAAAAATTACTATAATATTTTATTGAAGTATAAATTAACAGTACCTACATCTGTTTTATTTAAACTATTAACAAATTTAACCGAAAAAAAAAATTGACAGTAAGTTTCAAAACTTCAAGTATAATTTTATAACCATCTTGTTATAGTTATTGATAATCACAGAAACGTAACACTATTAATAACAAGATAACATCCAATATATATAAGATTTGTTACGTAATTGATATTACTTTCCTTTGACACGCGAGCTACCGAATCACGCAGTATCCATGACTTGTAAAATTTATCTAGGATAGTCCATTATTATAATAAAATTATAGTATTCCTTTTATTTAATGATATGTGTTATTATGTATTTAAATATATCGTTGCTGTCTATATATTGTACATAGTTTTTTTTTAATTAAGAGATGGTAAACGGATAATTTTAGATTAAAACATACATAAAATTGCATAATATTCATACTTAGAATATTTCAACGTTATTAGCTATAATCCTGTTATGAAAATACCAAAAAATATACGAACCCATTATTAAATGTAACGTAAAATAATATGATAAATCTGTTGTGAAATGTTTTATCTCTCAGGCTTTATCTACAAATATACCTTAATAGTTGTTATAAAAATAACATTATACAAAGGCTTATATTAAACTATTTTATTTCTGAATTAAACAGCTTATGATATGTGCAGATATTTTTGACTTTACTAGAATATTTATTTTTATCATTTATCGTAACAGTCTGTTTGTCAAAGGTATACTTGTGTGATAGACAGCAAATATACATCTATGTAATGAGGCTGCCTGCAAAAGGTAGCCAATTTTACAAATAATCCTGTATCCTCGTATTACTTCAATGTTATAGTTCTTACAATTTTCTATTATTTTCAAATATTAAAAGCTTAACCTGTCATGCTATGCCGCTATAGCTTAGCAAATAAACCACATATTATTAAATTTCTTCCGAGATGTGTAGAATTGTAATTAATTATTTTTGAACAATATAAGCTATAAATTATAAAGTGTATTTTTTTTGTACAAGCTATAAATCAAACCCGGATATAAAAAATAGCAAAGTTACAAGAATTTGACGGAAACACAAACACAAACACACTTACCTTATATTATTGGTTAAGCCAAGGAATTACGTCTAGGCAAACCCTTATTGCCTATCTAGTTATAAATACAGTCTTTATACCTATCCAGCCTCAACATAGCCTAGCGAAAGTCTACACCAGTCTAGCCCTGTTTCAGATAAGATATAATTAAAATGATGCAATGTAATGCATTTAAAATATAAAGTGAAATGTGAAAACTCGGGCAAGTAATCGAAAGTATAAACACTTACTTTTTAAGCGCTTAACCGTTTTCTTTAACATACTTTATACTAAATAAATATGATAAGACTGGTTAATGCATGTAAATTAGGATAGGAAAGCAAACAAAAACTGGCACTCAGCCAGACGTATATGTAAGAGTTGCATTATAGACAACGTGTGGTAACTCGATCATGACGTAAGCTGCGCGCGCGCAGGCGCCGACTCGAAAGTAACAGATGGTCAGTTTATTGTTTTCAATTTATTACATCATCATTAATTTGTAATTTGACTAGTATTTTATTTATAAAACAGTTTATAGACTGTCTTGTTTCTAACAAGATTGCTGAGTTAAAAAAGTATTGACCGTTGTATTTCTATTGTTAAGACTAGTCCTATCTTCTAGCGTTATTATTATTATTATTAAGTTATTTAGTAATAGTTATTTTATCAAAGGGTAATAACCTCTCCATGCTATTAGTTCTAGTGTTGTGTGAATGCTGTACGCTAACAATGAGAGCAAGCTCTGGTTTGTTTATTTATTAGAGTAGCCCGTGGGAACTGAAAGCATATGAAATAAATTAACACTAGAGGCTATAAACAGATGGAAAAAGTCTGGACTTTTTTACATGCAGATACGTTGTTAAAATTACTAAGAAATTAAATTGAATAATAAAAATCGAAATAGAACCATAGTATGTTATTTTTTTAAAACTTGTTTAAGCTAATTTATTTTTTTAATAAATTTAGAACGAAAAATAGATCCATACAGAGAGGGATTCGAAACCGTAATCTCTCTATCAATTGTGCTGTTTATTGCTTCCGTAACTAAATTGTTGGAGTGGCGGACCTGGAATCAGTCCCTTCGCGGATTCGAATCCCTGCCCGTATATTTTTATTATCTTTTCCCTATTTATCTAAATTTTAAAAGCACTGTTGGTTTTTAATTTTGTTATTTATTTTAAAAGTCCGCGAGAAATAAAATTAAATTTCTAGAGTTATGGAGTCTCAGCGTCAGGATTATGCACACAATTTATGTTAGCAATTTCCCTTCACATCTCGCCAAGAAAACACTAGATTCAGCACAATATTGTTCAATATTCATGAGACTATATCACGATATAAATCTAATTTGTTCATGAACTATGATTTATTATTCTGTAACACGCTTTTTGATACAAGTAACTATTTAAAACATAACCATGAAGATATATTGATTTTATTATTTATTTTAACCGCCCCGTTGGTAGAGTGGTTAGCGCAGATGCCTAACGTATAGCGGCGCAATGAAGTTCGGTTTGATTTCCGACAGGGACAGGAGTGTGATGAGCATAAATGTCTGTATTTCTGGGTTTGGTCGTTCATTAAATATATTTGCAGTAATAATAACCTGTATTTCTATGTATTTGTATAGTTGTCTAACACTTAACATAAGCAAATAATTTGCTTACTTAGGAATTAGATCAATGTGTGTAATTTGTACTGATATTATTGTTATTACATAATATCGATTTTATTACTGCAGTCATCCTATTTAAAGACTCTCAAAGACTCCCTTTTAAATGTGTTATATTCTTCAGTGGAATGTATTGGAACGCTGTTCAATAGCTTGGAATTGCTTACAATTTTCTACGTATTCCGATAAAATTGAAAGCATTTTACTTTAGCAGCTGTCAGTGAAATACCAGTACCTTTTCACTTTATACGTATAATATTTTGTACGTTGAAATTTAAAACCTTTTGAAAGTTTGAAAAAGCAATCAACGTTGTGTCAAAAATATTTTTGGACTGTACTCTGTAACCACTTCCAGAGGTATGAATTTATTCCCTGTAGATAATATATGTATGTTTGTCTTTTATTATACATTTATATAAATATAAAATTCGAACCCGCGACTACTGGGAAACCGTCCCGTCCCTCTACCAACTGAGCTACCGTATCGCTGTCCGCCTCGGTGAATTAAGCATTCTATATGTGATCGTCTTTATCGGGACGGTGGTGACATCTATTAGGTTTCTTTCGAAATTCTATTATACACGTTATCGATACTATATGCTCATATGGAAAATCGATACCAAGCTCGTATGCACCTGTTTCTAACACTTTGTTAAATATACAAAACGTCCTTGCAAAAGCCGAAGAAATGTACGATTTTCTGAGAAGACTTTAATCTTAATACATTATTCACGGACAGCGAAAGTGGATAATAAATACTCAATTTACAACCTTATCTACATAAATATACGTCTGAATTTACAATAGCAGTAATAGACCTACGTGGAAGTGTTACAGAATTTATTACATAAGGAATAAAGTTCAAAATAGTGCAAAAAAAATATACGGAAAATTCTTGATACATTTGTTACAAAAGTTTATTTTGAGGTGCCAAAAATTGGTATAATTTGAGCTGTACTTGGCGCTAACCACCATCTCCTAAAGAAATCTTATAATAATCTTAAATTCGATTATCGTACCTTGACATCCTGAAAGCAATATTATAACTTTAATAATATTAAAAAGTTTGGATGACGTCATCCTAAATCATTCGATCTTTTAGGATTTTTAAAAAATATTAGACTGATCTTTCATTCTCTCCTAATGGAGGAAGTGTTCGTTTATTTACATTACTAAACAGGAATAAACAGTTTATTTCAATAAGCCATGCTTCGAACTTAACATCAGTTACCGTATATAGGTTCGAAATTAGTCGGGCAAAATTGCGATTAAAATACGTGAAAATAGTCGGGTAATATTTTTTAAAAAACAATATAGTTTTATAAAGATCATGATACGAATCAAAAATTATTTTAATATTACTACATAACTTCTTAACTTAAAATTATGATAGTTTTTATAAGTTTATGGGCTGGACTGTCAAAGACAGATAAACAGTTTCCCATCAGGATAAAATGTCGAAAATGTTTTTATGCAGCTATTTTTTTATTTAAAATTCTGTATATTCTCAGATAAGATTGTAAATTCGTTTTTAAATATATTTTATTCAAGTATTCCTACACGTACGTACAAGGTGCCTGCTTAGAATATGTAAGACCATGTATGGCGTATAACTGGTATTGAAATATTAACAAACTGAAAATACTTTCTAACATTCTTATTATCTGGAGAAATTTATAAAGGATATATTTTTTATCCATCTTTGGACCCTATATCGACGTTTCCGGGGACATTTGGCCTAAGCGATATTTCCTTGCAAAATAGAGTTATATACATATCTCCAAATATACAGGGTTATTTGTAATTAATTGGCCACCTCTTGCAGGCATCCTCTCTACATCAATTCAACAATATTTGCTCTACGACTTTAAAAATCTTGATAATACACACAAAACAAACGAAAAAAACAAATTGTTGTTCCCTCTTTTACTTATTACTCTGTATTTTGTAAGAAATACCTAAAAAGGTCAACGCCCGGGCGCCATACCTACAAGTTAATGCCACTTTAGAGACAACAAATATATTTTGTATGTGAAAACTTCATTTTAAAAACTATTAATTTTAAAAAGTCTTAGAACAAATGTTGTTGGGATTGATGTATAGAGACTGCCTGCAAGAGGTGGCCAATTAATTACAAATAACCCTATATATGTATTTAACACCATTTCGTAATAATAAATAGTCCTGGTACCGATATTACAATCACAGATTTGAAAGAATTAGCTCAGTCAGTTTACATAACTCGAAAAACTTTACTATCAAAGTTAGTAATTGTAAAATTATATATTTTCCAACTCTAGTATAACAATGACAACTATGAATAATGGACTTGTTAAATTCAAACCCAACTTGGGTACTTATTAAAACTTGTATCTTCAAAGTGATTTTTCCTTAACTTTTCTGTTAGTTTTCGAACAAGTATAACTTTAAATTGAATATAACTGGATATTTTTACATATCAATTATAATAACAAACTTTTTCCTTTCATTTATTCTATGTATACTTCCATTGACATGCAATTTAGTCACTCTAAATTGGATTAAGACCGCTACCTAGTGCCCTAAAATGAGTGCTTAGTATCATTCTTTTATTTCTATATTAAAATAGAATTGCACTAAAAATAAAGTGACATTAACGATAATCAAAAAACTAATAAATATACTTATATTCATAAATAAGAGAGTTGTATATAAGATAATTATCGCTAAAAATATATAAATATATGTTTGTATGTATAAAATTTGAGTCAAGTTGCCTTCGATTATCTGCCATTTGGCTAAATACTGACTTCCTAAAATAAAAGTTCACAAACGGATATATAAGAAAAACAACATTAAATTTAGTATTTATAACATTGCCTAAATAAAATAAGATTTCACCTGCTTAAAAATACAGTCAATAACTTATCTAAAAATGTTTAGAACCTTTTTTGCTTTATTATTTACAAAATAAATTTGGTTGAAAAAAATTTTGATAAAATATACTCCATATAATTAACTCATAATTCAAGTTAGACAAACGTAAATTCTGTTATTGATTTAAAAGCCAATAACAGAATTCAATTCAGAACTATTATAATTTGAAATACAATATTCTAAAATATCTGGCTTTTGATAGTTGAAGTCCTTAAAACTTATCGGACGGAATCCGACAATTAATCCCACTTTGCTGGATCGTATTAATAATTAATGTTATCGACTTAAGGATTTATGGGGGATGGATAAACCTTCTAAATAATATATATCCTAAATACAAGAAAACCTTTGGAGATTTCGTATACACTTGACTCCCCAGACTTATACAAGTGATTTGATTGGATAATACGAATTAGTAAATAATTATTGTATTTACAGTTATATGAAAGTTGTTTTGTTTGTTTCAAGTATTATAGTATACACAAAATATTACTATTCTTAGTCTGAGGTGCGAGCTTAATCTAGGTAATGTGTATTTGTATTGAAATAACAATACTATGAATCATTTGACTCTTGTAATTACTTCCTTGAATCAGTCAAAAAACGACTTCACTTTACAATGAATTGTACCAAGTAGTATACTATGTCTGTTATTAATGTTATAAGCACTGTTGTACCCTATTGTTTCTTATTATATATTTAGGTATTTTCTACTCGCTTGTGGAACGGTGGTATTTCCAGATCGGTACGACATGGATACCTTCAAAAAAGGCGTCTACTCCTACCTACATGACCGGCAACACTCTTGTGAATCCTCGGATGTTGCAAGAGTTCATGGGCGGCGGTGATCACAAGTCATCTGTGACCCGCCAGCTCGTTTGCCCTCCTCTTCCATAAAAAAAAATAATAAAAAAAAAAAAAAAAAAAAAAAAAAAAATAGGTGACGATACTCGGACGGTTATTTATAATAAAAATATATAAACTCGTTAAAGAGTAAACCTGTTATATATTCCAATAAGGTTGTATCTAACCGTGAAATCGTTGTGCTAAAGAGACAAGAGGAAAAACAAATGTAGGAGATAAATCTTGTAAATCCTTTTCAATTTCAACTTCCGTGATTTATAGAAACATTCTACCTTATACGCTTTCTGAGATAAAATGTTTGACATATTTGTAATTGTGTGATATTTTTGTTTTGATATGATTTACTGTATACAGATATAAAAACTTTAACAAAACGCAAACTAGGTTGACAACCATTCTGACTGATTGTCAAGCGAGTGAGGTCAGAAATGAAATGCCTAATTTCAACTTGTTACATAAAAAAAAATAAAATAAATAAAATGACCTTGAGTTGACCTATCCCCGATTTTTTTTGCTTATACACCCCAGAACCACAGGAAACAATAAAAAATAATTAAATCGGTTTAGTAATTACAGAGGAGTTCAATGACATCGAATACATTTGATCATTGGAACAACACACAGCATTTTTTGGCATCCGGAATTGAACCTAGAACCTCTTCAAATCACCAACGTGCACATTTTATTATAATGATATTTATTGTAATGGTTCCCAATATCTTGTTGGTCAAATACTTAATGATCCTGACTGCTAAAAGGTAGTAGGTTTGATTCCTACACGATCCTACAAGAGTCAGTTGTTTAGATGCTCCCAATATTTAATACATACCTGGTTTTTTTCTCGTCATGTGCTTGTGAAATCTCTCGAAATTAACATTATTTTCGAGTGAAATAATTTTTATTAATGAAATTATTAATAATTATATATTACTGTCATGTGTTAATTCTATTTATGTATTATGTATGTGTATAAACATATAACTGTGCCAGTACCTACATAAGTAACATAATAGTTATATTTACAACACGGAGTTAAACTAACTAACGACTAACAGATAACGCCAGCGGTGTTTGATAACGCAACTTGTTCGTTTAATGAAATAGTAATAGCTTATTTAGTATTTATTACTCTGTAATTTATTTTATAATGTGGCTATTATATAACTCTCTCTTTCTCTCTCTCTCTCTCTCTCTCTCTCTCTCTCTCTATATATATATATATAAATATATATATATAAAGAGAGAGAGTTGTTCGGACTAAGACTTTGCCGCTTAGCCTAAATTATAAGATCTATATATACCAAAAGTTTTGCGATACCTACATGAGGATCTTATAAAATATTTAGTGAACTTTCCACCTATATATTTTTTTCAAATCCTAAACCCTTTGATAATATTGCCTGTCAGTTGTTAATTTAAGAGTTCAATATCTTGGCTTTAGATTAATAAAACCGCATTCATATCAGTTCATTCGTTTGGGAGCTATAATAACAGACAGATATTAGACACGAATACACACATTTATTAACCTTATAATCAACCCGTTCTTGCATCGAGGGTTGAGAATTAATTAATGGAAATAAGTCATTTAATTAAAAACAGACTGTTTAAATAAAACATTGAGTTAATTGAACTTGGGCTTAATTATTTATAATTATTGTAATATGCATTTCAATTAAGATTTATTTAAACGTTATTGACATTCGGTTTCCAATTTGATATCCAGTTTACATATATTATTATTAATTTATAATCATATTAATTTATTATATTATATTTAATTTTATTTTATTTTATTTATTTATATCTTTTCCACTTTGAATTTATACCAGAGATCACTTCTACACGTCAAATGGAAGTGTCAGGGTTCAGGCTTTGATACCACACTTAAACCATACTTATCGAAATAAGCACTTTTGTAAAGACACTTATCAACTCAAAATTAAAGCTATGGGGGTCTGAGACGAACCACACAATAAACTTAGCTGGATATTTCTTTACTGTGACCATTGTTTAATAAACGTCAATGTATAATTATTCATACAAAAATATATGTTAGCTTGACTAGCGACACGGTAGCTCAATTGCCAGAGCGACGGAACAGTTTCACAGAGGTCGCCACTTCGAATCTCTCTCGTATCGATAAATTCTATATTTATTTTCAATTAAGCATTTATAGATAGTTTCAAACATGACTTCAAAAGATTATATTAAAAATATTAAAAATATAATTTAATTTAAAAAATATTAAAAATGTAAACATATTAAAAATGTTTATTTTACGATAGCATGAAAAATAAATAAATATAAATTAAATATATGGCTGCACAGTAACTTCATTATTTTAAATTATTTATTAGGTTTTTGAACATATTTCATTGAACATCTGTTTTAACGGAAATAAGTAACCCACCTGCTGCGCCTGCGCCGCTTTTCGTTCAACCGTGTCGCTCCTTTTCCGAGACAGTCGCGCTCAAAAGTGCATATCATTAAAATTGTGGATTTTTGTTTTTATTTTTTTCTATTAGTTAGGTCTCAGTCATTTCATATACAATTTGATTTGATAGTCTACTAACTCCGCATTGTAAAAAATCTGTTGGTGAACTAGTGCTACCGTCTGATTGGTAGTTACTTTTACTCGTTATTTTTAGGGATAAATAGTGCACTATAGATTAGATAAGGTAATGGGCGCACCAATAATACGTATATCAGCATTTTGTATAACAATTTAAACTAAAGACACTTGTTTATTTGACTGTACTCTAGCCATCTCGCTCTAACGTTTCCTGCTAGTGTATCAACTTTACCATATTCCATTGAACCCCTTTGAGTCTTTTAGTACATTACCATTGCAACTTGTACTTGTTCACATGTTTGTGTGTTTTAAAGAAAATCTATACAAAATATATAGTTTTATCTTTTATATTTTTAATATATTAGAAGTATGTTTTGTTTGTTGTATCAATGGGTTCTTTTGTAACTATTTTTGATGGTGATTTTACTAATTACAGGTAAGTGATTTATTATATTATACATGTACATATTTTATTTGAAATTTTATTAATTACTTCGAAATTTGAATATTAACTATATAAGATGTAGTTTTTAATAGAAATGAATTCTTTTATACTTATATGAAGTTTTATGGCCGGTCTTTATATTATTGATCCAGGCGATGTTTCAAAAGCAAAATCCAAGTAATAAATTATTCAATTACAATTGAGTTTATTTTCTAGAATCAATTTATATGTCTGAATTATTAATTATTTGGTTCCCTATAAAGCTAGACTTTATTAAGTTAAAAAGAAAGTTTATTTTTACCTTCTACAAAAGATAAGCCTGTATATGAGAAGATAGATATTAGGGGTAAAAATTAATCCTACCTCTTACGAAATAAACACCTACTTCTAAAAGGCTTTATTTCATTATTACTTTAGACATCATCATAGAGATAGCCTAAAATGTCTCAAAAAAAAAAGAGAAGGAAAATGAGGCTACCTTCCTGTGTCTCTTTCTTGCATGTGTAATTAGATAAAGATAAATATGAGTCTCTCATTTTTCCTCTTTTATTATTTGTTAGACACGCACAGGGGGACACTCACATAGGCGGAGACACACATACATAGATACAGGGGGAGACTCACACATACATAGAGTCTGCCTAGGGCTCCCCTAATCTGTGTATAATAATTCTTATAGTCACTTTGATATTTTTAAACAATTTCTCATGCTTTGACGGATTAAAAAATATCCTTGACTTTTATTCAGAGCGGTGTCTGTTTTTAATATTTACCGAGTGTCACCGAGAAATGGTTTTAAAATGTAAATAAGGCTGTTATTTAATAAGCATTATTTTCCTCGCCTCAGCGTAAAGTTACATTTAGCGGGACGTCGTTAAGGCAATCTGTATCTTGGGTAATTATGAACGCTGTTGAGGAATAAAAATTATAAGCTTTTGAATAATATTTAATAAATAATTTATTTAGGAATTCATTATAGATACTTTACTTCTGAATATATGTACTACTTTTAAGCATTTAGCATTAAAAAAGAATGTATATTCAATATCCGAATCCATGTGCATTTTATTAGGAATGTTAATAAATAAATATGTATTTTTTTTATTTATTTTTTTATTGAACAATGTACAAAATAATGTACTAAAAGCTGCCACAAAGAAATTCTTTAAAAATATTTAATTACTACATATACACATAATACATATAAGAATACATGAATGTAATTATAACAATATATTATATATATTGATATAAATAAACAAATTGTTTATACTATTTTTAATGTAATTTAACGCCACATCTGTTTCTTTGGTCTTAATATAATTACGTTTCAAGCAGCTTATTTCATAGAACGTAATTTAATATTTCTCTTGAAACCAAGAAATTCTATAGACTGAAACAGCGTATTAAACTGAAGAAATATATTGGACCGTTAAAGAAAATAATGTTTCCTTGGAAACTCTTGTTATTTATTAATAATAGACTTTACTCTTTATTAAGTTATTTAAAAGGATAAGGTTCTTTAGAAAAATATAAAGAAAAACTTTGTTATTAGTCAGGTTTTATCTCAGGCTTATTATAAGTTAGATCGTGTCTAGATTTATTGGAGTACTAGGTATAGACTATAGGGTAAATATAGCTAGGTTGATATATGAGGTATGTACTGAACGAAAACGATACTTATTTTAAGTTAGATCATGTCTAGATTTATTAGAGTACTAGATTTTAACTCTAGACTAAATACTATACTTCAATAGTTTTACTGTTTTATTAATATAATTTTATTCATCACCTTATTGGTGCTGGTACCCTGGTACTTATTTTTCTATACTATACATATTTTCTTGACTGACTCAGTGTATAACATTGTCTGAACACTTTGAGTTAGTAAGTTTTATTATACTCACTCAATAGGAGCTTTGTTCACTCATCCCAAAGATAAATTGGTATGATATAAAAAATGCAAGATATTCTATACGTTGCATCCGTTAAGTGAAGCCAAAATCTAAGACCTTTAATAAAAATATGAAGTTACACTTTTACATTTTTTGTCATTAAATATAAATATACTACATATTATTTTAGTAGTTTTCTTTACAAATTGTTTATATGGCCCTAACATTATTCAATAATTTTTAAATCTATTTTTTATAATTTCGTGAATCATGATGATTATTAAATATTTTTTACCCGGCTATGTTCAGGTAATTTAATCAGAATTTTGCCCATCTATAACAGCTGCAAGTCTGCCATGCTTTGAACTCATGAATAAGAACCCCGAATGGTACGAAAATAGTCGGGCAAAATTATGATTAAATTATGTGCAAGCCGGGTAAATATATATACAAAAATCTAAGTCTAATATCTGAATAGTGTTTATAAAATCACTATTATGAATAGAAATTTGAGTAAGTAAAATAATTTTATAATATTATTGTCAGTTTTGTATTCCCTAGCAAACAATCTTTACCTTCCTTAGCTAAGGGTTGTGTTTGGTAATAGCCGCTTGTCGCTCGTGAGAAATAACCGGTGTCTTGTACTGTTTTAAGTTATAGGAGTTGGCGGTTTTTATTAATATATATTTTTTAATTTTATATTAACTTCTATTTTCTATTATATTCTTATATAAACGAAAATATGCTTTTAAAGACATTATTACTATAGTACAAAAAATGTTTGTATAAGAAGTTTGGATTTGGTTTGTATAAGAAGTTTGGAATACTAAACAAATATTATTTGTTACGTAAATACATACTGATATAAATACAAACAAAACTCAATACTAACATTTATGAGAATCGAAACTACGTCTACCTGAACAAATGACGGCGTCGCAACCACTGTACCACTACTTACACACATTACCCTTTTGTTAACAATATTGTTGACGATGAATTGAACCTAAATACTTATATTTTAATAATTAATTTAATCTCTTCAGCCTTACACTTGACAATTACGAATTATTACGTCAAATAAAAGCCCTACCCCCCTAAGTCATGTTTCTGGTTTTTATTTAATTCTAAACCTTATTACAAATACATTGAAGTACATTTTTGTAAGTTTCACAGTTTTTGAATATGACATGTAACGTTACATGTGAGAACAATTCTCCGTTACTTAATTCCGAATACATTTTTCTTCGAGAAAATATCACGAAGTAAAAGATTACGCTACTTTTTATGAATATATAATCCTGAAATTTCAGTTCATTTAATCATTGCTTTTATATTTAATTACTATCATTTAAAAAAGTATAATATTAAAATATTCATTTTCTTAAATTTTCTGGCCAAAGAATAACTACTTCGGAAATGAAACTGGATGTCTTTTGTTGTTACTCCCATTATCTCCTACAATTGTCTTTTATGCCTCTCTCTTTCTTCCTCTTTCTCTGTTTCTCTCTCGTCAAGCCGCCAGTGTACTCTAGATACCTTAAGATGTAATTGAGATAACGTTTTAATTTCCTTGTTGATTAAATAAAAAATGTTCTATTTGTATGAAAATATTTAATAAATTACAAAAAGATTCAGCCTATAATAAACACTTTTTCTCTCTTATTATCCATACCCATGTTTTGAAACTAAGCATTTTTTTTATTTTTTGTTTAAAAGTGCTCATCTCCAAAACTTGAAGCCGATAGTAAAATAATAAAGTATTCGTTTGTTTATTTATTGATACTGGTCATCACAATTTTGTACAACCATTAATATAAAGAAGTCTGAATAAAAATATAACTAAGTATTAAAAAGTGGGTTTCTTTTTTCCATTCCTAACTTCAAGCAGTACATATAAATTATTATAACATGTAACAATGTTTTGGATGAAGTCGGAGATAAGGGAAACTAAGAGAATTATAACTGACACAGGATACTTATGAGATGTATTTAGATTTCAGAAGTGATTCAACTTACATTAAAGAGAGGTAGCTCAATTTAATTTTACTATTATAAGCTAATTGTGTTATAAAATTAATGTTATAACACTATTTACTATAAATATATTGTTAAGACTTGCATTTCAATGTTTAATATCCAACCATTTGAAATAGAATGGGCGAGAGCAGCCCTTACAACTCGTTTTATAATATTTTAACACTATAATATTTAGGTGAGCGTAATTTACAATTTCATAACCAACTTAGAGATGATATTATTTATACCTTATAATAAGTTCTAATAATTAATAAAAGATTAAAACATTAAAACATTTAACAGTAAATACTAAATAATATTCCATAATTAATTATGTAGGTGGCGCTACTGTTGAAACTTCTGAACTAAAACATGTAAATTCCAATGTATTTACCATTTAAACTATTATAAATAAATATGACTAACAATATTTATTATTATGTCCTAAATTACACTTTACTTAAGTAAAGATGTACTATAAGAAAAAATGTACGACAATATACAACAATATTGTAAATATTATTAATACATATTATATGATTCTAATTTAGATTTGAGTGTTAGGACTGACATAGGGGCCAGACTTGACAAACTCATTAAAGCTCTACAGCAAGTTCATTAAGGGAGCCCTCTGAAAGCTTTGTGCTAGTAATTAGGAAACATCAAATACTATTTTAATAATTAATTCACTTTGAAACTAATAAACCATACAATATTTTTTTCTTTATTTAGTACATAAATGGTAAATGAAATAATCCTGAAAATAATAAGAAAAACAAATTAATAAACAATAAAAAAAATAAAACTAAATGAATGTTCAAAAATATTATATATTGACGAATATAAAAATAATAAATACACAATATAATATACAGTAAATATTTTATTATGGAATATGATATTATTAAACGCGACCGACATTTTTCCTACCTATAATTATTAACGAAAAAAAAAAAATTTCTGCGTTGCTATAGTTACCATAGTTAGTAAGGACTACAGCGTCATCTAGCGGCAAGTGACTATGTAATGGAGATAATAAAAACCTCCAAACAATTTGTATTTAAGATATAGATTAATGTTGTTATTTTCTTGTCCACAGCCGGAGTGAGTCGGCTCTCAACAGCCCCACGGAGCCAGATGTTTCCCTGGCAGCCTCCCTCACTGACCCACTGGAGGCACATACCCTTGATGAAGCTCGGAGAACCATCAGGTAATATATGACTAGCTGTTTTTAACAGTAGTACCTAACTAAAGTGAAACTGTTTTCACTTGTTGGAAAAAACAGTTTAGCTACCAAAAAAAAATATCCGAAAAATAACATATTTTAAAGATATGATGTACCTTATAATTTGTCCATGTTTTTACTTACCCACACTATACTTACTATTGTATAAAAATTTTCATCAAAACACGTAAAGTTAATGAGTTTTAATAAATTTTACAATTGAAAAAATGGGTTTATAAGGTCATGAAAAGAATATATCTATGTTTTTTAATTCATGAATAAGAAATCTATAAAGTGGTATAGATCTATGCTTATATTTAATATTTATGGGACTTACATTTAATGTATTATATTTTATTACATTTGCAGGGATCTTCGTATGAAGTACCGAGCGCAGGCCCATCAACTGCTGACATGGCGCCGAGCTCATCGAACCCAAGAGGAACTAGTCACACGTCTCCAGCGAGAGAAAGCTGAACAGCTCAAATCTCTATCCAGCCAACTCCTCTTATTCGAATCGCGATTGGTTCGTAAACAGAAGGAGATCACAAGCATGCTAGCACTGCGAGAGACGATTATCATTAAGCAGCAGAAGGTAATCGAATCTCTCCAAGCCAAGCTCTTAGATAACGGTATTGATACATCTCAAACAATCCCAGATTACCGAGACATGCTCCAAGACACCCACATTACAGCTGACTTTGACTCTCTAAATGATTCAGATTCAGCCGTCATCATGGAAGATGTTGACTCAGATTGTAGTAACTTACCCCACGTGCCAAGATTCAGGTCAGCAAATCCAGACACTGTAACAATAGTTCGATCGATATCTGATGCCATTGACCCTAATTTAAAATACAGTATTGTTAGGCGTTCTAATGGTTTCCTACGCAGGCCGGAGATCTTGGAGACTGTTTACAGCGTAGAAGAAGAGGCTGATGGAGACTCAACCAAGGGTTTAAGTGCACAGAACAGCACAGAAAAAGAATTGAAAGATGGTAATAAAACAGATGAGCAAAAGTGTAAAGAAACCACTCTTCTAGCTCAGCGACGTGATAACTTCCGTATGAGAAGTGTGGTTTTAACAGCAGAAGTAAAGAGCATAGACAGTGAAAAGGAAGTTAAGCCTAAAAAGAGCAGTGATCTGTGGTCCTATAGCTACGTGCCAAAAAGAATGATGCCGGCTAATGATTCGGAAGAAGAAGCAACATCGAATCCAGAGAGCGATGAGGGAGAAACAGAACCACGGTCCAATCCTGTAGTGACATATAATCGAGTGATGTCCAACCACAGGAATGTGACCAAACCAAAAGACGTCAAGTACAAAAGGATTAATAAAGCGAAGTCAAAAAGTTTAGAGGAATTGAGAGGAAGATTAAAGAATTGGGTGGATAAGGGGAACAAAATAACAGACATGCCCTTGGAACATGCTCAGAGTTATGCTTGAATAAGTTCCTAATTCCGTGGAATTCCAACGGAATTATCTAAGAGCTTCACAGATCATGTTAGACAACATGTTTATGCTCATTTAGTATCTGATTTTTAATTCTTATAATACGTGTTATATAAAATATTTCTATAGATGCCAAATTTTAATAATCGGCTTGCTTTTAATGTTTACAACTCAATGTTACATTGTTATGTAGTTTAATATAATATTAAAACAGCTTTAGTAAAATGGTATTTCCATAATATTTATATCGCAATTATAAGTGCAAAATAAAAAACTTTATTCCAGCACTCAACAAATTAAAATAAAGGTTTAAGGACATATTGATAAGAATTAAACTTTCACTATTCTTGATACTATTGTACAAAGACTTCTATACGAATTACTGTGTTGTGCGAAATAATACTTAATTAAGACTGTCTTTAGATATAATATATATTGAACATCAATAATTTATTTTATCTCTTCATTTTATTTAGTATATGTTTTTAAAAGTTCCGTATAATGTGTATATAGTTAAAACAGTAAGTAGAAATAATATCACCCGAGTATCAGATAATTAAATGTCGTTAAATATTAAAAAAAAAAACAAATTTAAATATCGAACTCTAATCATTATCTTATCAGTACATGATTTAGAAGTTATTTGTTTTAATCATAAATGTTCTTCAAATTAAAGATAATATTTATAATAAATGTGCCAATTATTTTATTAGAATAAAAATAACACTTAATACAGGTGTTGATTATTATTTATTTTAAATTAAGAAACCCGTGATAAAATAAGTATTTACAAAAAAAAAAAACTTCTATATTGTCTATATATTGTCTATTGCTTGTAGTGTTGTCTATGCGGTACACTAGGTACAGTAACAGTACAGAATAGTACAGTACACAAGGTACTGTTACAGTACAGCACAGTACAGTACAGTACACTAGGTACAGTACAGTATATCCAGTAATAATCAACATCTGTATGAAAATAATAAAAAAGCACATATCTTACCGCTGTATTATGTAAAATGCTTCAGAAATATATTTTACTATATCAGTACATTTGTTCCGATTTTAATGATTGTCATGATGCTGAATAAATATGTGATGAAAATTATTGTTAAATTTTATTTCAAAAAACTCAATTCCCAACTCATTCCAAATTATTCCAACACAAAATTTAAATAATTTCTGATTGATCTAATAAAAACAATGTGTGTTTATCGATGCCTTAATTTATTTCGTTATTATAATGCCTTGCATAATAAGTATTGATTTACATTTTTTTGTATCAATTTTTTTAGAATGTTTTAGAATGCTAGCAAAAAAAACCATGTTTATATATCGTATCCTTATACTGTAACAATAACCAAATATTTGTTACATTAGCGAAGTTAAGAAAAGAAAACTAAATAAAATCGAGACGATAAGACGATATGAAGAATAATATGTAATTTAAGCAAGATATACTTAAAATAATATTTTTGTATAAACATACACTTGATATATATTAAAATATAATAGTGTTATTAAATTTCAATCATTTTGACGAGGTGTTCATAGATTTATTACATAGAGGAAGGGGAAGTAAGCCTAAAATGTATCCATCCAAGAAAAAAAAAATAGAAAGCTGATGAGGCTATCTATCTGTCTCTCTTTCTTGCATGTGTGATTTGACAAAGATAAATATGGGTCTCTCATCTTCCCTCTTTTATTATTTGTTAGACACTCGGACTCACAGGTCTGCCTATGACTTCTCTACTCTATGGTTTTAATAAATTATCTAACGCCAAGGCCTACGAATTAGGACAAGACATTCATTATAAAACTAGCCTTGCCCAGCGGCTTCGCCCACTCTGTATAAGTAAAAAAAACAGCCTTGTTATGTTGAACGGAAAGTTTGTCTTCTCTCCCTAGGATACAAAACTTTTAGGTATTAATTATTCCCTATATATTTTTTTTTACAACTGTCAACCTGTCAACCTGTGTGCGAACCAAAGTAAATTTTCAAATGACCATAACGTTTTTTTTCCTTAACCGATTTCGACGAAACAACAAGAAAAGTTTGGACAACGCTCCAGATTATATGTAATCCACTTGTGGAAACCGTGTTCAAATCCGTTCAGTAGTTTTGACGTTATAACGTACCAGACAGACAGACAGACAAAAATTCCAAAACTTGTTTTTTTGGTTTCTGTTATTCGTCTTTAATCGACCCCTATCAGTTTTTTTGAAAAATATTTAATGTACAGACACTCGATTTTTACTGTCTTATTATATGTATAGATTTTATGGCATATTATATTTTTTATGCCAATGATACAATGAAGTTTATTTACATTTATAGCTTTTTGCTTTAAACACGAAATTTTAGTGACATAATTATTGAAAAGACTGTGTCATACAAAACAACTTTTACTGAATTTTAAAATGGCGGCTATTAAATTGTCATTCAGGTGTTATCGTGACATTATCGTTATGACCTTTAATTTAATTTTCTAGAACATAAATTATTACTACAGTACGTCTTTATTTAATAAATATTAAATGTAATTTATATTCAGTAGTTATTCAAATTTATATTATTGAAATCTTGTATTGGCTTCTTGTCTAATAGCTAATAAAGTTTATATTTGATTTTTATTCACACTTTAATTGACATTTCAGACAACTTTGGCATAATACTTTTGTAATAACTTAGTTTTTGTTATAAAAACTCCAGTAAACAAAAATATATCACTTGTTTTATCAACGAAAATCTTTGACTTACCGACGGACCTAAAAACAAAAAAAAAAACTTCGAATTTGCCTCAAATATCAGTAAACAGCATCAAAATTATATACTCAAAATTATGTTTACCCCACTTAATATGAAAAATAAAAAAAAATTACCTGAGTTGAATATTTTATGTTTAAAATTTATAAAAATATATGACGGTAGATACCGTCAAATACCTTTTCATATAAAACACTAAGATCAAAGTTATAGGCGCATTTTGTAGTAAATTGTAATGACTTGGAAAATCTGTACTGGAGCAAGGGTGATTGATGTTTTTGGGTTCATTCTGTGGGATGAAATTGTAAACAGGCCACCGATCCAATGAGGTTGTCTTAAGCCAATATATATATATATATATATATATATATATTGGCTTGGCTATATATATATATATATATATATATATATATATATATATATTTAAATTGTTTACTTGATATTTTTGATAACAACGTTCATTATATAATTTTTGTATTTGATATAAACAGTAGATATTGAATAATTTATTAATGAAAATAAAATTTATAAACCCCGTTTTAATTTGTGGCAACCCTGTAACAAATTGCCTAAAACCGGTGTAATAGAGCTTTTAAAGTTTTAAATTCCTTTGAAGATTGTTATCAGCGCCTGTCTACAGACGAGATCCGAATACTTGCTGTTCTGGAAGACCTTGATATTATGTTTCAAAGGAAACTGATTAAATATTTTAATACTTTCATCAAGTCCAAAAAACGTAAAAAAAATAATAAATATTTAATCCAATACCTGCGGAATGGTCTTGAAAGGCGCTTTAAAATTTGATTACCTTGGTATCTTACTTTAATATCTCAAAATTAGCAATCTGCATGCTTGCTTTCTTGGTTATGTGAAAATAGAAACAAAAACAGTTACATATATAAAATGTTATTTACAATCTTATGAATCTTAATTTATTTTTGAGCCTCGGTAGAATCTCTTTTTTTCAAACCAGAGGAGTCGGGTTGGAATGTTAAGTTTAATATCAATTCTTTTATTATTAACCTTATATTTTTAATGTCAATGTTCATTAAATAACTTGTATATTTTATATAAATAGTATTGACTAATTGATTGTATGGAAAAAACGACATGTTATATTATATATATTACTACATATATTTTATTTATTATTAACAGGGTGAAGGTGCTGGCTTATTGTTACATGTCTATCTATTAGAGTGCATTTATGAGATTGTACTGTTTTTGAATGAATTATTTTTTTGTTATAATATATTATTTTCGCACATAAAAATGAATCAATTATAAACGAATTGTCACGTTTTGTTCAATAAGAAATATGGATTAATTAGAAAGACGTGATTCTCATTAATTTTCTTATCTCACTTCCTATTTATTTTGAAATATAATTTCACAATGGATTTGGTAATTTGTTATCAAATGCTATATAAATAGAGGTAAGTGGGTAAATATATCAAACTGCCAAAATGAATAAGTTATTGATTTTTATTTTTGTGGTCTTTCTGTGCAAGGTGAGAATTTTTTTTGTACATTATACTTTTTATTATGATATTTATAGAAAGAATTTATTTAATACTAATCCCATATGCAGAGCTTAGACGCATTCTGTGCTAAACGATGTAGTGAACCATGGACTATAGGACCCTGCGTGACATGCGCCTGCGCAGCTCCGGTCGCCTCTTTCGTAAGCTGTCCAACAACATCCAGCTGTGGCTGTACAAAAGACATAGAGAATAAATGCAGCTGTATAGACCCTGAGTGTCAATGTTTGAAGGCAAAAACTCGATTCCCAGAAGTTGAATACCCCATATCAGTTGTTGAGATGAAGCCTTACTTCGGGGGGTGCTGTGTCTAATATTTTATATGAATTATAAAAATGTTACAAAAATGTACCTTGTTTCATCTTTATTTTATTTGATCATATATATGTCGGAGATAGAAGCACATTAGTGACTTGCTCGTTCTTGATGGAATATTCTGGTATAGGATCCGAGGCGTAGGTCTCAGGCAATTAAACCACACACACAATATGACAATTCTTGTATTAAATGTAGGTAATCAATTCTCACAAATTACTTAGTAGGTATACAATTATCAGAGTTGCGTGAACTACCGATCCCGCCTGGGGGTCCGAACTGTAAGGCTCTCACTGATCAATTCCTCCTCGACTCAAAGCTCCCCAATATTTAAAATGTCTCCGGTGCCCCTCCAAACGATTCCGGTCACGTGACTTGTTACGTCACGATGTTCACACCCCACTGTCACAATGATATCAATTGAGTTACTAATTATCGCTAAATTATCGTGATCTACGACATATATATATTGTAATACATATATAAAGTAATCGTTAATACTTATTAGGTATATCAAAATTAAATTTATAAATGTACATTTATTATAACTTAAATACAAATGACATTTTTAAGTTAACAGACATCTTAAAACGGGTTAGTTTCTTTCCTTCGTATGCAGTTAATTAAATTGATAGACTTCAGTAAAAACATATTCCTTATTCAATAATGAATAAAATCGAATCCAAATATGTAACTTAAGAACCCGATTTAATTATCAAAGACATTTTAAACACAAAAACGAATATTTGCTAATTTGGTCTTGTTAATTCACCTGATTGTTACCTTTACGTGTTTACAAAAACTCTTTGAAGGGAACTTATTATACGAAATACCGCCAGCAGCGGGTACTTTTTAATAATAATTACTAATAATATTAACTAATTATTCGAATTTATAAGTCAATAGCGACAAAAACAAAACAAACAAAACACAGAGCATTATTTGTGTTCCATTTAATAAATACATTAATTTTAATAAGTTGATATATGTTTATGTAAACAGATAGAGAATGTTATATATAGAAATGTATTGATGCATCATCCAGCTTCCTTTATCAACGTCATATTATAGCATTTACTTCAAATAATTGAAATATATTATCTCTTCCATATATCGCAAGAGATTTAGTTAAGGCCAGGTATCCCTGCCAAAGTAGACATTCAGCGCAACCCCCGCCCGCGTAATATAGGTACATCGCGCGTTCGCAGCGGGCATTGCGCATTTTATGTTTATACTATAAACTTAGACAAACGTTGTACATGACAACAGTATAGAAACAAACCATGTTTAATAATTTATTTCACTTCAAAATATTAATGCATTTTTATGATATTTTTATGTGCTAATAATGTTATTGATTTTCGTAAATAAATAAAGTTTTTGGTATATATAGAATAAAAATAAAACAATTTTATATATTTAATTTAAATTATATTTATGTATATTCATAGTAAAGTAGGTAGCTCTAAATTAAGGTACTTTAAAACTGAATATTTAGTCGGTGTATATTTTGTGCCGGTAGTGATGCCTTATCACACACACAGAACACATAAAATGCACATATAGAATGCTTAATTGACCGAGGTGGACAGCGATACGGTAGCTCAGTTGGTAGAGCGACGGGACGGTTTTCCAGTAGTCGCGGGTTCGAATCCCTGCCCGTATCGGTTTATTTTTTATTCTATATTTATATAAATTTCTTTACACATATTGCATTCAAATTTAAAAGTCGATATCAGTCCATTTCTTCTTTCATCAACTAAACATAAATTACTTGCATTACAATTAAATACATTATTGTGGCGTGCTTTCTCTTGTAATTCTCTTAAAAAGTAATTGTCATCAATTATACGCCGTCCTTTAATAGGTTGGAAAAAAATGTTCTTTATCATTTATCATTTCAATCATAAGCCCATCATTGCCTTCATCAGTTTCGCTGCAATAACAAATAAGATATCAAGATAGTATTACGCGGACACAAAATAAATTCAATATAATAACTAACTTGATAGCTTTGGAATTAACAACTGGTTCTTAAGATGTTCAACACATGGAGCATCTTGAAAATGTTCTAAAATAATTTGTAATGATTTCTTCAAAAGAAACTTAAAAGATATAACTATACAAAATAAAAAAATGTAGACCTGTACTTTATGCCATTAAAAAACAAACAAAATACTTACTTAGTAGTAAAAGATTGCAACTGCAAATTACCATGCTCTGATTGATATGTTAGAAACCTCAATCGGTTGTCTGAAAAATAACAACTTTGTATACTTAGTTCTTTATCCTTTATACTTATCCTTATTTAAACACGTGGTCTTTTTATACGAGTACATTCGAGTTGACATTTACTCGTAGTTATGTAGGAATATGATGCTAATTATTGTGTAGTCAGGATGGCAAATATCAAAAAATCAAAGGCAGTACTTACTGTACTCATTCTTCTCTACTGTTTTTAAGTTTAAGTACTGTTTGTAGTAATAAACCTTTTTTATTTCTTGTGATTTTTGAACTGAAACAATAAATGTTATAAGTACGTTTGTAAAATATAGTAGGTTTAAAAATATTCAAAACATTATGATCACAAAATCATTCAGTAGCTAAAACATACAACATATGTATTTTAGTCAGTTGGGACCTCCGTTATATCGATATAGACGATTTGTGTCTGTATGTTGTGTTTTTTTTTTTTTTTTTTTTTGGAAGAGGAGGGCAAACGAGCTGGAGGGTCACAGATGACTTGTGATCACCGCCGCCCATGAACTCTTGCAACATCCGAGGATTTACAAGAGTGTTGACGGCCATGTAGGTAGGAGTAGACACCTTTTTTGAAGGTATCCATGTCGTACCGATCTGGAAATACCACTGAAGGGAGTTCGTTCCACAAGCGAGTGGAACGTGGAAAAAATGTCCTTGAAAACCGCACAGTAGAGGATCGCCACACATCCAGGTGGTAAGGATGATATTGGAAGCGATGGCGCGCTGTGCGGTGATGAAATTCGGCGGCGACATTAGGTCGAATAGTTCTTCAGAACATTCCCCGTTGTAAATGCGGTAGAAGACGAAACTGACAATCGCTCGAAATGTCGAAACCCAGTATTCTGATACTTGGCGGGGCAATGAGGGGAGTGCTTTTGAAGAGCGGTGATACGACGAATGGGGTTTTCTTAGTGGTAAACGCGCAAACTTGTGTCTTTAGGGGATTGAACTGAACGTGGTTCAGTTCACCCCACTCAGAGATCAGCCCCAAGGAAGTCTCTATAGAGGACACAAGTTTCTTTCGGCACTCGTCGACGTTTTCCCGAGAGAGACCTGCACGGCCGGAATATACATCCCCAGTGCTGTCATCCGCATAACAATGTATGTTCGAAATATCCAACATATCTGGGTCTTATACCGACTTGGGTCCTCTTTTTCTGACTAACGTATGCAAGCCTTGTAAAGTATCACCTTATTGCGAAGGGACAATTTACTCCGCTTGCCTAACAGCGGATATAAACGACCTAGTATGTAGGCCGCTCTGCTACGAACGGTCCTAATATGGTCCTAATATTAGAAGAAAGATAGATGGATGCTAGTACGATCATCTGATGGCCGGTCATACCAACCTGACATAATGACGCTCCTACGTTAACTAGTTGGGGCGGTTCGAGCGGAGTGCAATGAAGAGACCTACTGTATTAGATGATGGTTCCCCCCTTCACGATTACACGGCTTCAGAAAGGTCTCTTGTACTAACAGGACTTCTATCTGATGCGTAACCACGAGGTCGCGCAGTAGATCTATCTGCTTAAGTAGCTCGTTCGCGTTGAATGTAGCAACAGTCAGAGAGACAACATATGTAATTTACAGAAAACACTATGGTCTAATGGTGCGTGTGCAGCGTCAGCGGTCGCGGGTTTGATTCCTACTCGGAGTGTATATTGGTGTTTAGACAAATTTTTAGTTTTATAAAGTTGTAAACTAACCATGTCTCAAATGATCTACTATTTTAATTCGATTACTTTGAGAGTTATTCATGATTTTGCAAAATGTTCGATTGACACGTCTTCGATTTTAACATTTTTATTATTTTCTTTGAACCTACTGAAAAAGCTAGACTGTGGTAAACTAGGGAATGGCCGTCAGGGACATTGAATGAATAATATTACAAATACGAAAGAAATCAAACTTACCATATTTTTTCGCGATGTATTTCTTCCTTAATCTTGAAAATTTTGGTTTTTTATTTCACATTCCGTAGAATAATCGCACAATTGCATCTGCAAAAATTTGACACACGTCTTACCTTGTCAACGTCTCGCAAGACACTGACGAGCTCTCCGATGACCGAATTTCGCTTAAATAATTAATTAAAAAAATAAGAGATTGAATAAAAAAAAACTATCGGGTAAAATGCCTCGAGAAATCAATGAACATTATTTTGGTAAAAGACCCATAATGTTTAATCGCATATTTTAGAAATAAAACCGAAAAATTGGAGACAAAAAGACGGAAAAGAGGTAACTTTGTGATTTTTTTCTATCGAGCCAATTTTATTAAATCATGTTTTCATCGGGTACATTCCCTGCAATATATCCTCAAAATTAACCATATTTTTTTTTAGATTTAAATTTCAATGTTTACTATTTCAAAAACGAATTCTAACAATGTCTTTTGGAGGGATACCTGGCCTTAAAGGTTTTAGGAATGATATCAAGCCTGAAGTCAACCCTTTTAAAGAAAGGTTGTGGAATTTTCTTCACCCTTTGGATTAGTAGTTGGTGATAGTCCCCTTGTACTTTGTTCCTTAGCCTATTCTCTCGGCACCTTAGTGAATATTTAGGGAGGTCCTGGTCTAATAGACGATCGCGGAACAGTATACTCAGTTTTCATAAATCTCATATTTTTGTGTGACTTTTAATAGATATGTAGATATATTCCTATTATATAAAAGAAGAATGATTTTAGCAAAAAGCAATACAGTTCAGTTATTTTATCAGATGGTCAAGTCAAATCTAACAGCCGATTATAAATGTTAATTTCTTTAATGTTTACATATTAACATGTAAGTATAATATGTGCATAACATAAATAACATCACTGTTTCAAATAACTCAATGGGTAGGCAGAAGTGCGCATATAAAATATAAGCCATATTAAGCTTATTTGAATTTATATAAATAGATATAGAATGAAAAATAAATCGATACGGGCAGGGATTCGAACCCGCGCCCTCTGGGAACCCGTCCCGTCGCTCTACCAATTGTACGGTATCGTAAGGTAGTTCAGTAGAAACAAATCAATTTTGTACGGGAAAATTTGAATTTTAAAATTATTGATTAAAAAGTCGTAGAACAAATGTTGTTGGGATTGATGTTAAGAGGCTGCTCGCAAGAGGTGGTCAACTAATTACAAATAACCCTGTATATATATATCCATACAGTTAAGGAAAGTGGGTTTTTCGAAATTACCTTCGAATGTGATTTCCAATTCCAATTTTGTATAAAAATATACCTCGGTCAATATTGCTAATTAAGTGTATATTTTTGAAATGTTATTAAATGTAACTAATTGTTATTAATATATAACGACTGGTTTTCTAATTATACGTAAACAACATTTCTAAGTCTCTCTACAGCTTCTGGAATGCAATCGTAACCAACATTTGCTTTGATGTTGCTAACAGGCATTTAAAAAATATGCTTTCATATTGTAATTAAAAACACTTACGTTATTAAATTGTCGTTTAATTACTTTTAATTCTTTTTTTTTTATACTATTTTTTATTTACAAAACATAGGTTGGTTTCCTTTTGAGGTAAAAATATACAAAAAATACCAAATATTTGAACTAAGTACTCTTGTACTAGTAAAAATTACTTCTAGAATATTGTATATAAATAAATCATATCTATATATTTATATATAAACGATAGGTACTTATTATACATAATGTAATCTCAAACACTGTAACCCAAGATTTAGCAAAATTGCACTAGCAAGGAAGTTTTTTTATGACAGTTCTGTCATTGCTGAGTCAGAAAACTAATTTTTTTTTTAGTTTCAGTTTTGATCCGGAAGAACAGATGCATTTTCCCGTCATATTTAATTGACTAAACCTCTGTGGGTACTTACTATTTGAGAGTTATTAAATTATTACTTGCAGCTACTCAAATGTCTTACTTAAGACGCCCACATTGTCTCTGAAAAGAAGTCTTTCATATTTCAGTGTGACAACTCATTTTAAACTGAAGATGAAGAGAAGAGCACTCTACTACAATAGATATTCTGTTTAGAGAGTCCGCTGGTGTTAATGTTCGGAGATGATGACGTCACGTTTATTATGTTCAGAAATCTTTGTAAGATTTTGTAACTTTAAGAACTGTGTAAAAACAAGGATTTTTTGTAAGGTTGTATAATTGAACGTTCTTTCTAACCGATCTATCCTTCAATAAAGTCTCGTCAATGGATTAACACTTCACTTCAAATATTCTGAAAACATATTTGACTACTTGTTTTTTAATAAAATGTATCTTTGTATTTTATTTTAATAAATTTCACTAATAATATTATCGAGTATACAAAAACCCATGCCCATATTATTGTGTACTTTACACACCTCCATGGAATTCCCTTTGAAGGGCACCCGAGATAGAAGGATTAGTTTGTCTGTCGGCGTTTAAACTTTATTATATATAACACCTATCAAATGAGTAAAGGTTTTTAATTATTAAAAGAAATGAAGCTGTATATTGAATGAAATTCTTAGTTCTTATATCAAAAATGATATGAATTTAGGAACTTATTCTTATTTTTAATTTATATAAATGTTACATACCCTTATTAAGATCGAAAGCTATTACTTTTCAAATCAATTCACTTCATAGTTCATAAATTTGTCTCTTATAGTGTTATTGTTAACATAAACCGCCCCATTGGTCGAGTGGTTAGCGGAGACGCCTAACGTATAGCGGCGCAACGGGGCTCGGGTTCGAATCCAGGCAGGGAGAGCCATGTATGTGTTATTAAATATATTCGCAGTATTTGTCATATGTATTTCTATTTATAATATGTATCGTTGTTTAACACCCCAACACAAGCAAATAATTTGCTTACTTAGGGGTTAGATCAATGTGTGTAATTTGTCCAGTGATTAGGTATATCATTAGATATTTCAGGAAGAGTAGTCAACCCAAATAATCATCTCATTTAGAAAATTATACTTTTTCAACACTTCCCGTAAAATGAAGTCAGAGTGACGTCAGTAGGTACTAGTGTATCTGAACCATAAATGATAAATTATTTATTAGCTAAGATCCAGTAAAAACAAAATTATGACGAGCGTTATCTCTTGCGCAGCAAGTGCCAAGTATCAATAGCTTATCAATGATCAGATTAGTTTTTTTAAAACGTTTGACAATATTATTTAAAAAATATTTGATGCATAAATTAATTATTAATATATATGTCTGAAGAAAGAGCTACTTATGAGGCCGCCTTGTTGTACTTTTATAAATTGCTTTCGATGTATTTTTAATTAATTTATATTTTTTACTGTAATGTGGAGTACAATAAAAGTATCATTATTAACTCCTGCTTATGTAAAAAAAAATGTAAATAAAGGATTATTCTCAAATCGTAAACGTTAACAGTACAAAAGACCATGTTACATTCGTAACCGGAAACTTTCAGGTCTATGTCCGGAAAGTTTGTATCAAGGGAAATATATTACAATGTCCGGAATGTCTACTTTACAAACTAAAAGGAGATGATTGCTTATCGGTTTAGTTAAGGGATTATTAGTATATAATGAAATATTCTAAAAGTACATACATACATTAAATTCATAAATTTATTGAAAAGTTTTGTTTCTCTATATGTTCGCATTGAATTGATTAATTTTTGCCGTAGATTTTTTTTTTCATATCATCAAAAAAATTTTATTTTCTTAAATTATAGTAATAAAGGAACTCAGTGATTTGAATACAATAACTGACACCAATATGAGGATGAAATAATGATGATTTATTTGAAATCCTACTAATATTATAAGCGTGAAAGTTTGTAAGTATAGATAGATGTTTGTTACTCTTTCACGTAAAAATTACTGAATAGATTTCAATGAAACATTACAATATTATAGCTTATATGCCACAATAGCACATAGGCTATAGAAATACTAACTTTTGAAGGTGGTTTTGTCTGTGACATAACGTATGTTGTTTTAAAAAATAATCTGTTTTCAATTATTTTAATATGAACACCTAAAATCATAATCATACTATCCTACTAATATTCTAAACATTTAAGTTTGTAAGTATGTTTAAAATAAGTCACGGACCACAGGTCAGTATATAACCTATATAAATATTATTTTTTCAGTCCACACGGACGAAGTCTAGTATAATTATAGGATGGAGTATGAAGGCAATTCTGACCAAGGTACATCAAGTGTTTGGTAGAAAAGAATCACGATCGAATCAACAGTGTGAGGACGAACGGATGTGTTGATAGTATCGATAATACTGGTATTCTTCAGGTAAATTGATGCTGCAGCCAACTATACGATGATTGTCAACGTTGGGCCAACAGTCTAAAGTCATATTATGGTATAACAAAAGATTGAGACAACCAGTATTTTATTAGTCATGTAACGGCCATTTTTTTCTAAAATATCACTTAATTATCTACGAACAGATAGATTTTTTGTGTTCGTTTGTTAATTTGGTTACGCCCCGTTGGTCCAGTGGTTAGCGCAGACGCCTAACGTATAGCGACGCAATAGGGCTCGGGTTCGATCCCCGACAGGGACAGGCATGTATGTGATGAACATAGATGTCTGTATTTGTGGGGTTGGCCGTTTATTAAATATATTTTCAGTATTTATAATATTTACTTCTATGTATTTGTATCGTTGTCTAACATCCTTAACACAAGCAAATAATTTGCTTACTTAGGGATTAGATTAATGGGTGTAATTTGTCCTGATATTATTATAGATATTAACTTACTAACTCAAAGTGGTCAGACAATCTAGACACGATCTAATTTAAAATAAGCCTGAGATAAAACCTGACTAATAACAAAGTTTTTCTTTATATTTTCCTAAAGAACCTTATCCTTTTAAATAACTTAATAAAGAGTAAAGTATTATTAATAAATAACAAGAGTTTCCAAGGAATCAACAGATCAATGTAACTTGTCCGGTATTCTTATTATTATTATTTATTTAATGCTGTCGTTTACAAAATTAGAGAATAAAAATGTTAAATAATGAAAAATTGCAAAACATTAGTATGTATTCACATTTAAAAAATACTAATATTATTTTGACAGTATTATAATCTAGTTCAATACGAAGTTGTTTTACGTTTTAAAATGCTACGTATTAAGTTAAAGGAACTAAGTTCAAAGTTTGTTACAATTTTTGAAAGTTCACACAACTATATTTAAAAAAGTTATGGTGTTTAATTAAAGGTATAATATATTATTTAAGGTTTAACGACAATAATGCAACTAGAACATATTTTAATGTTTCATATATTGATAAAAATGGTATTAAATTGATATATTTAATTTTTACTTATAAATACGGATTTACTTACACTACTTACTACACTTATTTAAAATTATATTTTATATGATTAATCGTATTTTTAATTTATTTAAACAATTTCATGTCAATCTAATTACACTAACTCTAATACGCTTAACTAACTCAAACTATTATCCTACATCCGGTGTTCATTTAATAATTAACCCAAACAAAGTTTGATAAGTAATTATCCACACATAGGAACATTTACCCTTTAGTTACGTTATTACTTAATGGTTTGCTTGAAACAATGTTATTTAAATAATATTACAAAGAACCAATAATAACGTTTTCACTTTGTGATTAAATATATAGAAGAAAAATACAAAACTAAAGTACAATAACTTTTAACATTAAATATCAAACCATTTTATAATCTGACTAAAATTTGAATTCTGTAATGGCTTTTGACCGATCAATCCAACTAGCTATATTCGGGGATTATATTCAATAATAAAGTAATATCAAAAGTAATGTAAAAATATTAATACAAGTGCTAGCTTTTATATAATTGGAAGATTGGTTTTAACTAAAAATAAAGATATCAGTTGTTGGTTTGACTAAAGCTAATGTAATGTTTGTAGAGAAGTTTAATTGACTAAAAAAATAATTGTAATATTGGATGCTGATTTGATTAAAAGCAGTGAATATATAAATCTTCTCCCAGCTAAGAGAAGGCAGCGTTTGATCGAGAAAGTAAGTTGTGTAACAGAACTAGTATAATAAATTGTAACAGTGATAGTAAAGAGTTTGAACAGAAACAGTTGAGTGTGTTTGTGAGCAGTGCTAGTACAGTATATTAAGGAATAGAACGACTGTCATTGGTGATTCATTGCATAAAAAAAATCTAATACAAGCCTATATTATAGTACGTATTTTGTATTAAAAATGTAGTCATAATTACAGTAATTATAATATGATATTGCTTGCAAGAGATAACATTAAGATGGAAAGAATCTTCCTCAATCGTTGTTCCAAAAAAAGAAAATTCACTAAAAGTACTTGACACAGAAATATTGATTTATAATTAAGTTATACTATTTATAATCTATACTTCTATACTAATATTATAAAGAGGAAAGGTTTGATTATTTTTTTGTTTGTTTGAAATTAATAGGCTCCGAAACTACTGGACCGATTTCAAAAATTCTTTCACCGTTGGCAAGCTACACTATTCCCGAGTGACATAGGCTATGATTCATTTAAAAAAAATTAGGGATGATTACTAAAACTTGAATATTCTAACGCAAGGTGTAAAAAAATAAACAAAAAACTGCGTGCGGTGCGAAAACGGTGAAAGTTACGCAAAAATGATGTTCTATGAAATTGTTCCTCTTTAAAAGTTCCAAAGATTACACGAAAAGCGACCTACACGCGGGCGGAGCTAGTATCTTATATTTTTATTATCAAATGAGTAATGCTTTTAATTATATAGTATATTAATTAGTATTGTTAATATTATCATAACTATGCATAAATGATCATTTTCACAGAACACGTGTAATTTACACATGGGTTTTATTTATTTAATTATATAATTACCCAATTATCTGACATAAAAAATTATAAGCAATGTTGCTAAGTACAATATGGTTTGATAAAGTTGGTTAATAGAAACATTTTTATATAACCAAATCCCACTAATTTGTAATTTATTTCTTCGTAGGTTTCACAGCAATAGAAGATGGTTTTGTTTTCCTCCCAAATAGAAAGAAAACAAAGGCAAAGAACAAATGCTTCTTTTATCTAGAAAAACCAATTTCCGCAGGAAGTTTGCACAACTACCATTTGTCTGTGTTGTCTGCCACTATCTGTTACTTTAGAGTTTAGATATTAGTATTTTTAAAGTCTTTGTATGTATCAATACTTATTTTCACCCATCATCTGTCTCGGACTAAACTTGTATTTAACTCAGACAAATACTTTATGACTTTAACTGAAAACCTCACAAGTTTGGTTTCTTTCAATAAGTTTTCGATTCTTATCCGATTTACATTTATTCTTACATTTAACAATACTTAAGATCAGGGCACATTTATATTGCATTACATTTATTAAACATATCATAAAAACATTGAGTTACTTTTATTTTACGAATGTTTTTATTACATTTCATGTCTGATAAATAAAGTTCTTAGCTTCATATGGTGTATTGTATAATTAATATTTAACACGAAATAATAAATCAAACAACGGATTTTAAATCAATTTTTCATTAAAACCTTAAAATCTGATTAATTTCTCACAGCATCTGAGCTAGTTTTTAAGCATATTTATGAGTAAGTGAATATGTATTATTTATTATACATATAACTCAATATATAATATATAATTGACATTTTAAAAAAATGTTGTCTAAAACATAGAAAACCGTTATAGCATAGTTTAAACAAATTCATGAGAAAATAATGTATTTATTTACTAGATGTATATTATCATGTTAATAAACAGTCTACGGTAACTTCTAACTATAATTTAGTTACAGACAGACGCGCGTCATACGTTATACTATATATGTAGGAACGTTGAAGGTAATACGATTATTGACTCTCATACTAATTGAAAACCGTTTTGAAAGCAGGAACACGGGGATGACTTTAACTAGAAATAAAACTGAAAAACTCTAACACAGATATGAAGAATAAAAAATACCTAAAATGCAATCGAATATTTATCTTTCGCAATTAAATATACCAAATTAATTATGATTATTAGTAATAGTTTTATATTTTAATATTCGATGCTACCAGAAGCAAGATGTTTCTTCATTATTTATATTTTCTTTTGTTTTTTAATTTTAATTGTGGTATTGAAGTTTTATAATATACGTTAAGCTCTAATCAAAAAGAAAACTAACAAATGAAGCTAAAACAGCTTTTAGTAATATTAATTTAGCTTAAAAAAGCTTTAAAAGACTTTAAAAAACCAAATTGACTCGCGTATAATTAATTTTATATACATTTTAAATTCACAACAAAGGTTTGCAAACATACGCACACAACGATATGTCAAATTAATCTTAAAATTGAACATTTTATCAATGTCATAGATTTTCATTTCTTTCAATATGTTTAAAAATTATAAATGGTTTGTTTGAGTGTACTTAGATGCAAAAGCGACAGTGCACTGAAGCGAGGTTAATACTAATTACATTCGTAAGTACAATGCTTTTGGTTAGAAAATGGCTTATTAGATGATATTTGCAAATAAAACTATTAAGTGCTACCTTTTATTTAAAATGACATTGTTATATATATTTAAATTGAATGACAAATTGTTTAAAAAATACACATAGACTGAAAATTGAAACCACAGAGTAGTGAAGAGGATTGTTCATTCGGATTTCTCATTAATTTCACAAAGCCACGTTAGAATAATCAATTTAGAACCACCTGTTAGGAGAGCTAGTACACGAACCGCAGTCTATTGCTTATAATTTAGTTGTAAAACACCTAACGTGTAGCGGCGCAATGGGACTCGGGTTCGATTTCCGACAGGGACAGGTATGTATGTGATGAGCATAGATGTCTGTTTTTCTGGGTTTGGTCGTTTGTTAAATATATTCTGAGTATATATAATGTGTATTTCTATGTATTTGTATCGTTGTCTAGCAACCTTAACACAGACAAATAATTTGCTTACTTAGGGGGTAGATAAATGTATGTAATTTGTAGTGATATTATTATTATTATTATTATTAAATGTAGTGTTATCTTCCATCATTCAATACATATAAGCAATTGTATATTTGGGAATGTTTGATGTCCTTAACAACGGTTTGGATATTAATTGAAAGAGATTGAATGATGGATCGCTTTTTTAGGGAATGAAAATGAACGAAGAGAATGAACTAATACATCAATAAAAGGAATCGGGATTTCGTTTATTCAGACCTTTGACTCTTGATTTTCCCTTTTTATCTTTATTGAAACATTATTTAATCTATTTTTCATGTGCTTAGTTCATAAGAACCTTATACAATTAAATGTATACATAATGTTTATATATTTCTTAATTATTATTTATTCAGTGACATATATTGTTGTCTATTTTTACGAGTTGAATGACAGTAGTTATGTAAATTAATATTACCCAGTACCGGCTATTTCACGAATAAAACTTTTGTAAAGTAATTACTATAACAGATGCATTTATCCATCTCGTAATTTTGTATTTAATTGAAACTCTAAGCGATGCCCACCATTTCAACATTATTTAATATACAAAATGGCGGCAAATGGTTATTAACTTCCTACTTGCAGCTACTCAAATGTCTTACTCAAGACGCCCACATTGTGTCTTAAAAGAAATCTTTTATATTTCACTGTGACAACTCATTTTAAACTGAAGATGAAGTGAAGAGCACTTTACTACAAAAGATATTCTGTTTTGAGAGTCCGGTGGTGTTAATGCTCGGAGATGATGACGTCACGTTTATCGTGTTCAGAAATATACACTTTTACAAAATTGTATAGGTTTTTAAATTTTAAAGTATTTGCTAAAACTTTCCAGATACAATGTGTTATTTGTACACACATGTGATAGTAATCAAGTAATTGCCACCCAGCACCACTTATATATGTGATAAAAATCCCACCAACACGCATGTCTAAGTAGGGTTTGTTCAGGCCAGCTTAAAAACATGTCAACTGTCAACTGTCATCAACTCCAAATTCTCAGGACAGGCGAAGGTGAATGACTTAGTAAATTGATGAACGATTAAATCGGTACCTAAATTTAAATACTTTTCAACTAAACACAAGGCACAAAGCAAAATCATGATTCAGTCGATATTAATTAATAAATTACTCGAATCCATTCCCCTCAATGTGGTTTTGTAATTGAACGTTCGTTCTAACAGCTTTGTACTTCAATACGGTATTTTTTTTAAAGAACGATGGCTTAATTCCTACGTATTAATAAACAATAAAAACGTTTTTTTTTATACATAATCTAGGGCAATGCTTGACTACATCAGTCTTAAGGCGCATTACCCTAGCAACCTTTTCATTCTTCTTGTATTTAACCCACATTGTATTTGGCCGGAAAACCGACGCAGGCAAGCTGTTCCAATCCTTCGCTGTACGAAGTAAAAAAGGCGAAGCAAAGCGCTTCGTTCGGACAGAGGGAATGTCCACAATAAAAGGAAGGAGACCTGTCGTACGTCGGAGCGTCCGGAGATGGAAGGGGGCCGGCAGAATCAGATCGTGTAATTCCTGCGCACACTCACCAAAATATATCCTATAGAATACTGAGAGGCTAGCAATTCTATGTCTGTGTTCAAGGCTGTAGAGGTCAGCTTCGACCAATGCGGGATCGCCTATAAGCCTCTTCTCTCGCATCTCAATTGAGTCCAGAACCGCAAGATGAAACTTTGTGGCACCAGCAAATATGTGAGTACACAGTACTCTACACACGGCCGGATCTGTGCTTTGTACAAAACAAGAAGCTGTCCCGGTGTCTTTCAAGGATACATTCTGGAAAGTAGGAGCCAAGGTGAAAGTCTATTTTTCAGACAGACAGCGACAACTCAGCTGCGCATGTCTTGAGCAGAATGGTATACCATCAGAGCCACTGGCTTTATTCACATCTAAACGATTCTAACATCTAACTCTCCATACCTCTTTTTTTAGTAATGCGGATTTCAGGCATCGAAAACCGCAGTGAGGAATATGTGCTGGAGAAGCATTGCCAGTGTCTAGATGCGAATTACAGCAAACAGAGAAGCAAATACATTCGCTTTTTCTGTTGCTGTGTGGGCCAGGGATCCATCCGGCTTCAGCAGGGCAGGCAGTGAGGGTTGGCAGAAATTCGACTCGATCGCTTTCGAAAGAGACCAGAAAGCTGGACTGCCAGTTGGTCTGACAGAGAGCTTTTCGCTATTCTTAGCGATTCGATCGAGACGAGCCTTCCGCAATGCCTTTTTATAGAACTTGGCAGCTTGGTTAAAGGCTCTCTATTCGAACTTATATCCGGAGTTTTGCGGGCATCCGCCCAAATGAGATATGTCGAATGTTTTCGGTCTTGAGCATGACCACATTCGGCATTAAACCATGGACGAGCTTTGCTACTGATGGGTACGTCAGCAAAAGGAATAAAATACTCCATTGCCTGATGCACCACATCGATTATATAGCTTCCGCCCAACTCGGTTGTGTGGTATTCGAAATGGTAGGCAACCGAGTTTTAATTTAAATTATATATCACCTTTTAATCTCAGTAAAAAAGATGTAATTCAAAGATTATTCTCAAAATGTAAACAGGTCTTTTAACACCATGTTGAGTATTGTTGCCGGAACTGTTGTAACCGGAAACCGTTTGGTCCATATCCGGAAGTGAGGACATGTTTGTATCAAGGGAAATATACATATTAGATCCGGAATATTATCTATTTCCAAACTAAAAGGAGCTGATAGCGTATTGATTTAGTTAAAATGATATTGGTAGGTAATTTAAAAATTGTTTTACAAGTATATTTATTATTTCGTAAGTAATTTTAATTAAATTGGTCTCTTATTAATCAAAGGTATTATTATTTATTTATTATTTTAGATTCACATTTACTTACAAATGCAATCACATTTGTGGAGTTTTTTGTTATGTCATGTAAAATAATAATGAAGATATGATTACAATAACTATGAATCCAATATGAAGATGAAAAAGACATTGAAATAGAAGATTGATTAGTAATATAATAATAATAGTAGGATAGAGTCAGAAGGCAAGTCCGTCTAAGATGTATAGCCAATCGTTGTCAGCACCCAAAATAACGATTATAATAACACTTGCCCCAAGTCGTTGTTATTCAAGAATATTCGTTGTAAAAAAGGACCGACTTTAATTAAAGGTGATATGAGTGCGGTTTCCTTCTAAAACTTTTCCGTTATTACATGAGTAAGACTTTTAACAATAGTCAAGATTATGACACATATTGCATTACATTTATTAAACATATAATAAGAAACATTGAGTTACTTTTACTACGAATGCTATTATTAAATTAATTACGAATTAAGTTCTTAGCTTTATCTTCTTCTTCGCTCGCTTAGCTCTATCTAGCTTCTTGTGTATCATAAATAATCAACACTAAATAATAAATTAAACAAAGTATTTGAAATGCATATTTATTATAATACCATTACGTCTTATTAACATTAAAATTAGATTAATTTCTCGCAGCACTGGGCTGGTTTTAATGCATATTTATGAGAGAGTCAAATCAATATGAATATCTATAAAAATGACGTTTAACAAATAAAATTATATTTAATACAACAAGAAATGGTAACAATACTAATAAATCAACTTATAATATACTATCATATTAAGAAATACTCTACAGTAACTTTTCATTTATAAGTTAGTTACAGACAGACGGACTGCCCCATATATGTAGCAACGTTGAAGGTAGTACGATTATTGAGTCTCATACTATTTGAAAACCTAATAACTTTGAAAAGAGAAACACGTAGAAGATTTTAACTTGAAATAAAACTGAAAAACTCTAACACAGAAATTAATCTGACTTCAAAAGAATAAAAAATAACAATCCAATTTTTGGCTTTGCAATCAAATATTCCTAATTAATTATGATTGTTATTACTTTTTTTATATTGCTAGCTGAACGAAGATGTTTTTTTATTATTTTAAAACAATAAGAATGTGTGCGTGTGTTTAGTATTTTTATTTATTAATTTTAAATTTGTTGTATTGAAGTATTTTACGTTAAGCTCTGAATAAAAACGAAATTGCAAATTAAGCTAAAGCAGCTTTTAGCAATATTAATTCGTAGCTTTCAAAAGCTTTATAACTTAAAAAGGATTAAAAAATATTATACTTGACGTTAAATGAGTTTCAAGGCGTGATTCTTAATATTATTTTGTGTCATTATGAGTTTGTTTATATGACTATATGTTTTCTGGTTAAGGAAAAAATACAAAAGCTATAATTATGTTGACAAAATATTCAATATCTTTCCAAACGTAAATTATAACAAAGTAATTTGGTAATATTTGATTTCCTTTATAAAGGCCTTGACATTCATCAAAAGGGATGGAATGATGGATCGCTTTTTAGGGAATGAAAGTGAATGAAGCGAATGAATTAATACATCAATGAAAGAAATCGATATAACATCTATTCAGATCTTTCACGAATGATTTTCTTATTTCGATTATCGTTATTGAAACAACATTTCTTTTATTTTTGCATGTGTTTAGTTTGTAAGAGCCTTACACAATTAAGTGTACGATACTTAATATTTCTTAATTTTAATTTCTTAATACATATACCTAAATACTTTTATTACTAATGCAACATACAAATACAGTAACATATTTTCGTGTAATTATGTACATTGATATCATCCTGTGCATTAATTTAAACTTTTAAAAAGTAATTACTGTAAAGATGCATTAAGCCATCTCGTTATTTTGTATTTAAAACTCTAAGCGAAGCACACTGTTTCAAAGTTATTAAATGTTATATCAGAAAAAAGCTGCAAAAATAATTATTAAATTATTACTTGCAGCTACTCAAATGTTTTATACAAGACGTCCACATTGTGTCTTAAAAGAAGTCTTTTATATTTCACTGTGACAACTCATTTTAAACTGAAGATGAAGTGGAGAGCACTTTGCTTCTAAAGCTATTCTGGTTCCAGAGTCCGCAGGTCTTAATGCTCGGGAATGATGACGTCACGTCTATTGTGATCAGAATTATTTTTTACTTAAATTGAAAATTTTGTAAAAAATGTGTATTTCAATTATAAACACATTTACGAGTAAAAGATTTCACTTGATATTTCTGAAAAGGCACTGAATACTTTTCCTATCTTAAATTATGACTTGAGGAATATCTCTATTTAGCTAGTAGAAGTAAATACTAAAATGTAGTTTTATAATTTATATGTGAATGTGTTATTTGGACACACACTGTAGGTGTAGTGCGTGTTTAAAACCCTTGTTTAAAACCCATATCTTTCAGACGGCGCTAAAGAGGTTGCGAGGTGACTAAAGGAGCAAATAGACGTGTATACTATCCTACACCACTTATCCAACAGATAGTGAAACTCCTACCAACAAATATTACCAAGTAGGGGTTGTTCATGCCGGCTTAAAAACTTGTCAATCTCTTGTTAAATACTAGAAATATGGCGGCAACAACGTTAACTAAAGTAATATATTTATATACAACAAAGCATATGGCACAAGGTATCATTATTGTATCGTCGATATTGATTAATAAATTACTTGTATCCGCTACTGATGTTTTGTATAATCGATTCCCCTCAAAGTATTTTAGTTCTATAATTGTATGTTCGTACTTCAGTACAGGCCTTTCTATGTATTGAACACTTCACTGAGACAATTAGTGAGACTGAACATGTATTTTTATTAAAAGAAAGGTTTCATTAAGAATATTTCTTGAATAATTCTTATTCTTAGGTTAGTTCTTTGAGTGGGTTTTCGTAATTGTCTACTTGTATTCAGGATTTTTATGATAAATTGTGGCTTTATATTTGATTTAATCATATATTTTATATATTTATTACTAATATATTGATAATATTATGTTTTTACAAAAATCATGGACTTCCTACACGGAATTCCCATTAAATAGTACACGAGACAGAAGGGTTGGTTTCTTTGTCTGCGGTTAGACTTCGTAATATCGGAAACGTTTAAATTATATAGAAGTTATAGATGAAGCTGTAACTTAATGAAATTATTTATTTATTTCATTCTATGAAGAACATTATATAGCCTACTTAAAGAGCTTGGCCTTTCTAGAACAAGCATCGGTTCATTTCTAGAACGTATTTCAAAGGCGGCATTAGTAGGTTCTTTCCAAATTTGGTTAGGTAGGGAGAGGAGTGTGGAGGGTGAAGGTGAGCGTTTTTGCGCATAATAAAGGGGCCCCTTAAACCTACTCCTGGGTCGCAAGTCCCAGGCACTGCTTGCACTCCTCTCCTTGCCACGCGATGGGCCCGGCACCCGCACAGTGAATCCATGGATTGTTAAGAAGCTTCGTCTTGTGTTAACGCCTGGAGTGACGTGAAGGTTAATAGTTAATACATGATCGGATAGGTAATTTGAATCGTTTGACGATGTTTTGTAATTAAATGCAAAAGTAAATAAAAAAAAAATGCTATTGTAAAAATCAAATCTCAAGTTGTAAACTTTAATTGTAACCTCAATGTCATGTTACATTCGTAAACAGAAACTTTCAGGTCCAAGTCTGAAAAGTTTGTATCAGGGGAAATATATTGAATGTCTACTTTACAAACTAAAAGGACAAAATAACGAGTCGGTTTAGTTAAAGGATTATTATTTGGTACTTTTAAAATGTTCTAGAAGTATGTCAATTTAATTAATAATTTGTAATTTATACAATTAAAACTATGTTTTTTATAGATTCTCTATTAGCCAAAAAAGTAAGTCAGTAATGTAAGTAAATTTGTGTAGTTTGTTTTTTACAAATCATGTAAATAAAACATTTTTAGTTTTTCAAAATGATAAGAACAGTGTCGGTTATGATCAGGTTTAAGTATAATATGTGTTTAGTAAAAGAGCATCCCAAACAATGAATCAACAATGTAAGGATAAGCCAATGCGTTGATAGTATCAGATAATATAGATATTCTTTAGGACCTAGGTAAATGATGTTGCAGCCAATAGGGAACATGCAAAAAAATTTAAATGGTCTCAAATATTTTTTTTCGATTACTTTTTATCATCTTATTATAATAAAATCATTTTTTTTTAATTTACTAATCATTTAAGGCCATAAAATAATTTATGAAAAGTGTAAATTTAGGGAGCGAAATTCAAAATTCCAAAACGCGCCACCATTGGTCGAAAGGAAATGTGACGTCATTTGACACGCCATTCAATATATCGGCGTTTAAGTTCATACTGTGGTATCAGTGTGACTGAGAAAAATAAATAATTTAAACCTATATTTTCGTGCGTAAAGGTTTTATTGAATGATACAATTGTGTAGGTAATCTTAAAAACATTTTCTAAATACTCAAACAACTCTAACAAAACAAATACCTACAAACTCTTTTTGTAGGTATTTGTTTTGTTAAAATGTTTCTGCCTCTGAATCATTTTTCACTTCACTTGACTCAGATAAATAACTTGGTTGATAATCAGCAGATATAGAAGATATAAGATGCTATACAAGTATTATCAGCTGTGTTTTCAGTAAACAATTTTCTTTTTAAAACAGATAGTTTTACTTTTAAAACTGTTGTGTACCAATGTTGTGTGTTAAATGAGGAAATGGTAACAATGCTACATTTTGTTTTTCAGCAGGTATATTTACATTGACACCTTTACTTCCATACTTCGGTTTAATATTAACTTGCACAGCTTAGTCACTTGGTAATTTATCTTTTATATGCGAAAAGCAAGGCTTTGCCTTATGATCATCACATTCAATAGGAGAAGTACTCAGTCTTAGCTGATTAATATCACAGACATTTCTATGGGCAGTACTAGGACTTACTACATATATCACTTCTTCGTAAAGGTCACCAATTTTTTTAAACACTACTTTTGACAGCTAATTCTTAAAAGGCTTCATTAACCAATGTCATCCTTTGCCTTTTGACGATGCACATTCTCATTCTATCACCTTTTGTTTTTGCCACAAAAATATACCTATAAGGAACAACTCCTTTCTTCAAACTTAGATTACATCTTTCTCCTTATTGTTTCGTTACACATATTATATTCAATACAATTTGCTGTATCTTCCTTAACCTGAAATAAATTGACAGACCATAAAAATTGCGTAAAACAAAAAAAGATTACGGTTTTTATAGAAAGTTATACTGAAATTTGTAAGATAGGTTAGGTTAATTTTAAACTCAAATTTTCTAATATTTATTACTTACTATAAATTTAAACTATTAGATTAAACTTATTATAAATAAAGTATACTTACGTTAAATTGATCTTCACAACCATATAAACACGATTTAGGACATATATTATCCCTTTTAATTACCATACACCATTGTTTTTGTATTTTCGCATCTCTTGGAATACAAAAAACACTTTGTCGGGTGTTTTTCTAATACTATTTTTGCACTCCGGTACTATACAATACTCGTAAGATGATTTTTATCTTCTTTCATGACTTGTAAAGCAATTAAAACTTAAAATATGTATGAAGTAACTAAAAAGTGCATAGTAAACATTCACTGCATGTGTCATTTGACGTCACGCAAAGCGCGCGCAAAATGACGGCGTTTGAACGGCTCAAATTTATTACAAGTTTTAATTTTTAATTTGAAGAAAAACTAGAATCTTTTCAAACCTATTTATATTTTTTTCTACGATATATAGAGGTAAATGATTAATTTACGTCAAAAAAAAATTACATGAATGTTCCCTATTGACTTTTGTAAATTACTATCCCAACCATGTTTCGGTAAACCATGGTTGGGCCATGTTCGCCCAACCATCTAAGGATTCATGGCATACCAAAAAATGCGGGCACCGTTTGTTTTGGTCAGGAGGGCTTTATTTAATTTTAATAAATCACTTCTTAATCCAAGAGATCTTATCTTTTAAATACATAATTTATGATAAATGTAGTAACATAAAAAAATGGAGTGCGCCCAGCTCAACTCCCGCAGCGCAAAATGGCGGATCTAGGATCCGCCATTTACTATGTAGGTACCTATTAATATTTTAATTTCTATTTCTTTAAAATGTTTTATATGATATATATCTCCGATCCTTATTAATACATGTATTATGTAAAGAAATAAAGACTACTTACTGTTAGGTACTTACTATATTTTGTAATATCAACCCTTAGCTTATTGCTTCTAACTATGGTTGTCAATTCATTTAAGTACTCGAGTTAAATTTAGTATATTTTAAAACATATCATTATGCCGGACTAAAAACCGCGAACTAGTAAGTATCTCCGGAGATCTCTTTCCTTCAAAAAATTAAGTGTCAAAAAAGAAAAGTAAGATTTTTAACTCTACTCAAAATGATATTATATTTAAATTGCGTTAGAATTTATTATCTATATCATATAACCTTAAATTATCTTTCATTTAGGAACGCTATTAAATAACATAACACCTGATCTAATTAAGTTTTTAGCTTTATATTGTATAATAAACATTAAACATGAAACACTAAATTGAACAACGTGGTTGACTATATGAAAATGTATAAAATGTATGAAAATGTATAATTTATTTGATACTGAACCATAGTAGGAGTTATTGTGAGAAAAACACATTAAAAACTATAAATACTATTTGGTTTTGGTTAATATAATATATAATTATAATAATATAAGAAAAGTAATTACTAAATGTACCATGCTCTACATTACTGCAGAGCACTGTACTTTCAACTATATGTTAGTTATTTTACAGACAGACGGGCTTCATCCTATATTATCTGTATATGTAATGTATGTGTTGAAGGTAATGTAGACTGACATGAGAAACACGTGAATGATTTGACTAGAAATAGATCACGAAAAACTCTAACAGAAACAAATAACAGACTTCGATAGAATACAAAAATATTTAAAAGTTATTATTATATATTTCTTTACAATGATTTAATTTTACAGTATTCATTATTATTGTTAATGGTATCATGTTTTAGTAGTCTGTGTTTGCAGAAGCAAGATATTTATTTAATATTTTAAAAGAATTAAGTATGCGAGAGCTTTATTATGATTATTTTGTTTTATATCTTTTCTTATTTTGTTATTGAAGCATAATACTTTACTTTAAGCATAATGATAAGAGCAATGTTTGCTAAATCAGCTTTTAGCAATATAAACTTCTATTTTTAAAAAGTTAAACATTTATATTTAAATGCATATTTTAACGAATTTAACTCATGTACAATTATTTGTATATACATTTCCAACTTTAATGTTAAACAATAAAGGTTTGTAAACTCCATTACAGTTTCCCAAAGTCAAGTCAGAATCATCATTTCTGAGTTCACACAATGATGTGTAAATCATGACAGTTTGTTATCGAGTTGAACGTAATCAACGTCAAAAGTTTTCATTTCCGAAAATCCGAATTCGTTTCAGTGTATTGGGATTCAAAAGTGATAGCTAACTGAATGTTCTTCTCATCTTGTTTTTACTTTTCTATTAGTGATTATAATGCTTTATTTGCAGATAATATGATTTAGAAAAAATATTGTTTCTAATGTAGCCAGATCAAATGAAAACAAACTATGTAGTAATTTTTTTTTGTGTTGTTTATCATGATTTGTAAAAAAATCGTAAAACAAAAGTTGTTGGGACTGATGTAGAGAGGCTACCTGCAAGTGGTAAGAGGTGACCAATTAATTACAAATAACCCTGTATACGTATAATATATACAAATTTATAGGTATAACAATAATTTATTTATGAATACTAATATTTATTGTCTGGTCAGAAAAAACCAAAAGCTATAATTATGTACACGAAGTATTAAATATATTTTCTAAAGTCTATCATAACAAAGAAATTGTATATTTATTAATATTTGATCTCCTTTATATTACGTTCTGAATATTTATTAAAAATAATGGAATGACGGATCGCTTTTTAAGCTTTTTGATTTTTAAAATTATATAAAAATGTACTCTGATTAGTTTATAGAAATTGTATTTATTTTAATAAATATTATTTGGTCAGTAAAACGTTAAAAGGAATGTAATGATGAATCGCTTTTTAGGGAATGAAAATGAACGAAGCGAATGAGTTAATACACCAATAAAAGAAGTTGGGATTACGTTTATTTAGACATTTTTTTCTTTATTGGGGTAAAAAAAACGTTTTTTTTTATTATTATTGAAATAAAATTTACCTTATTTCTGCAAGTGCTTAGTTTAAGAGTGTGGGACTCTTTCTCTCAATTAAATTTAAAACGTAATATTTCTAGATTATTATAACAGAGACATATATTGTTGTCTATTTTTGAGTTCAAGGACAGTAATTTTGTAAATTAGTATCTTCCTGTACCAATTATTATATTAACTTAAACATTTCAAAACTAATTACTATAACAGATGCATTTATCCATCTCCTTACTTTATATTAAATTGCCTAAAACTCTGAACTGTCTTTAACTCATTTAAAAGTTATTCAATATTATTATATCACAAAATAACGGCAAATAGTTATTAAATTGCTACTTGGATATAAAATGTGTAACACAAGACGCACACATTGTGTCTTAAAAGAAGTCTTTTATATGTCACTGTGACAACTCATTTTAAACTGAAAATGAAGTTAAGAGCACTCTACTATAAAAGATATTCTGTTTTGAGAGTCCGCTGGTGTTAATGCTCGGAGATGATGACGTCACATCCATTGTGTTCAGAAATATTTAAATTTTTTCTTAAATTGAAAAGTTTTGTAAAATTGTGAATTTAAATTTGAAAATATCTGTAAAAACTTACAACATTTACAATAGTGAATTTGACTAGTATTATGTAAAGTCACTAAATGCTTTTTACTAATGGCTTTTATCCTCTAAGTTATAGAATTATTTCTACTTAGCTAGAAGAAGCAAATACCAAAATGTCATTTCATATGCAAGAATGTGTTAACACACAGAATAGTGCCGTGTTTTAGGACTACTCGACATCTTCCAGAAAGAGAGTGGTAGAGTTGATAAGAGTTGACTAAAAGATCAAGTTGTTACCATCCTGCACCACAAAATCCCACCAACACGAATCCAGGTGAACTGTCGTCAGTCCAAAGGCCAGTTCTTAAAACTGTTGTAAAATCTCCTGTCAAAATATGGCGGCAAATCCAAATAGTCTTGATAAGAGAAGGCAAATGACTTATTGATTTGCTGAATATTACCTAATTTGTAATTTTTTAAATAAGTCACAAGATATAAAGCAGTGTTTCGTAGAAGTTAATTAATAAATTACCACTGGTATTTTGTATAATCCATTCCCCTCAAAGAATTCTTGTAAGGTTCTATTATAGAACGTACGTACTAACAGCTTTGTACTTCAACACAGTCCTTTCCATGTATTGAAAAGATTTACTGACACAATCATTGAGACTAATAAAGTGTTTTTATTTAAAGATGGTTTCATTTCATTAAAAATATTTCGTGAAGAGATGTTCATTGGTAATTTCTTTAAGTCGGCTTCTTAATTGACTACGTGTACATAAATAGAATTTTATTGATAACTTGTCGCTTTATATTCGATTTGATCATATATTTATTATTACTAATTCTATTAATACTATTAATATTATTAGTGAACGAGTGTCTATTTTACAATAATCATTGACTTCCTACATGGAATTCCCATTAAAGGACACGCGAGACCGGAGGGTTGTTTTCTTTGTCTGTGTTTAAACTTCGTGATATCGAAAACAGTTTGAAATTGTTTTCATTATATACTAAGGCATTTGAAGTCATATCAGTCAGCCTGTAATTTAATGAAACTATTTATTTGATTAATCTTTATTGTTCTAAAAAATATGAAGAGCACTATCTTCTCTGTCAGCACCTGTCGTGGAGTTTAATAATTTATCCATATTGAATGTGTCTTTGAAAAGCTTGACAATGTTGTGTTAATATATTAAATGCAGAATAGTAATAATAACAACAATAATATCAGGACAAATTACTCACATTGAACTAACCCCTAAGTAAGCAAAATATTTGATTGTATTAAGGGTGTTAGGCAACAATACAAATACATAGAAATACACATTATAAATACTGCGAATATATTTAATAAACGACCAAACCCGGAAACACAGACATCTATGCTCATCACATACATGCCTGTCTCTGCCGGGAACTGAACCCATACCCCATTGAGCCGTGACACGTTATGCGTCTGCGCTAACCACTCGACTAACGGGCGGGTTAAAATAGTTAACATAATATATTTAATTGAGAGGTTAATATCAAGTTGTAAACGTTAGCCGTATCATTAACGCCATGTTAAACTCGTAACTTGAAACTTTCAGGTCCAAGTCCAAAAAGTTTGAAATATATTATGTCCGGAATGTATACTTTACAAACTAAAAACAACTCGAACCAACAATGGTACGATGAGCCGATGTAGCCAACTATAAGGCCTTGTCAAGGTTGGGCCAACTATCTTATGACATGTGACAGCCAATATTGCGACCAACATTATTGACATGTCACTTGATATTTATTAATAAATTTATCTGATTTATTAATAAATTTACACCGGCAGCTGTAATTATTAATATTAATAAATTATAAACATATTTATATTATTTAAACTTATATAACAATAAAGTTGAAATCTGAGCCAGTTCAATATGTCAAGAAAATTGTTTTATATTTTTTATTAATATACATAAATATTGAAGTTGTTAGTTATATCAGACAATAATATTATCAAAACAAGCTAAATGTTTAAAAAATAAATATTATAAATGTAAAGACGGTCTTTTAGTATTTTTTGCATTGCGTTAATTTTCCAGTGGTTAATATCTTAATAAATACACAGTGCAGTCACTGTACACATACACATCTATAAATACCTAAATGAATAAAGTATTATATTATTGAAATTATAAAAACAATGTAATAAGCGAACAGTGTCTCAAACTATAATTTATAATCCTGTGTTCATTTAATTTTATCTTAATAAAGTTTGATAAGTAATTATCCACACATAGGAAAACCTTTACCTTTTACTTACGTTAGTGGTTAGTGAATTGCTCGTAATAATGTAATTAAAATAATATTAAGGATAAATAATAAGATTTCCATGATGTTATTAATTATATACTAGAACAATTTGAGACGTTGAGTGTTTGAGTGTTTTGATATTTTTCACTCAATAGTGCAAAAACTAATGGATGGATTGGTATGATATTAAAAAACAAGAATAGGTTATAAATAGGCTATTTTTCATTTAGATAAATCAATTTCTATTGACAAAAAGCGTAACTACCATTGGTTACAAGAAAAAGCATCTGCCACCATCTATAACTACTGTTGTCAATTATTTTAAGTAAAGCGAAAAACTAGTAAATTTTATAACTTATCATCAAAAACCCTGAAGTAGTGATGTTCTCCAGATAGCTCTTTCCTTTAAAAACGTAAGTGTCAAAAAAAAAAAGAAAAGATTTTTAATTCTACTCAAAATTATATCACATCTATATTACATAACAACTTATTATTCGTATCAAACAGAACCTTAAACTACCTTTTATTTACGAAAACTAGTATGTACACTTTACCTCTAATCTGATTAAGTTCATAACTATATTGTATTACAAATATTTAACACAAACAACGTATTTAAAAATAATTCTTTGTTAAAATCCCATTACGTCTAATTAACAGTAACATAAGTATTACCACAGAGTATTCAAATTTAAAACTATTCGTAATTATTAAATTGATATATTTAATTACAAAAATGAAAATGGCCTTTAATTTATTTTTTAATTCTTGAATTGGGGTTCGTTTGAATATTAGATTTTACAGTCTTCTATTTCTTGTTACGATCATTCGCGTGTTTCTCTTTTCAAAGCATGTATAGGTTTTCAATTAGTATGAGAGGCAATAATCATATTACCTTCAACGCTGTCACATATATAGAGTATACCGTATAAAACCCGTCTTTACTAACTAACTTATAATTAAAAGTTCCATTTAATATTAATATGATACTATATATTAAGTTAATACATTAGTTCTGATATTTCTTATTTGATATTTAAACTCTATTTCTTATATTATATAATGTATGTATTATGGTTAAGTTTCTGAATAAACAATTAAATTGGACTTTCTCATAAATATAGGCACATTAAAACCAACTCAGAAGCTCCTTGAAATCTCTCTCTCTCAATCTCATTTAAATGTTAATAAGATATAATAAAATTATAATGAACATATGATTTTAATACCGTTGTTTAATTTAGTATTTCGTGTTGATTATTTATGGTATAATACTATACACTATAACATCTACTACTACTACACTATAACATCAGATGTTAAGTATAAAGCTTTCATAAAATAAAAGTATATTTTATGTTTTGAGTTGTTATGTTGGCAACAGATGCGATATAGATGCGCAATTGTCTTAAGTAGTGTTCAATATCTTACCCTCTGATAATCTGCATTTATTGCCAACATAACAACACAAAACATGATATTTACTTTTATTTAATGCAGTCTGTTAAACTTTACAATTGTCAAAAATGGAAAATTTTGAAAGAAAACGCAGAATTCATTCATATTACACATTCAGTATTAGACACTTTGTAACAGAGAAATATACACAATAACTTGATACGCTTAGCCCGATTTATTAATGAGTTTGATAATATACTAGCTTTAACTAGCGGCTTTTCTTACATGGATAAAAGATAGGAAATACATCTAAAAACAACTGATAACTTTAGTAACAGTTTTCGCGTTCTCTCGTAGCAAATGGTAGCATTTCAATTTTTTATACAAAAAGTAAACTTTGACCTTTTTCAGAGCTATTTGTGTGAATAATTCCAATCAAATCCATTCAGCAGTTTAATCGCAATTTATGAAGAAACACTCTGAACATCTTAACGCATAAACTTTAGAATTTATAATAGGTTAAGTTTTGGTAGATTTTATCAAACATTCTAACACTACGCAATAACTACACCAGGCATTGCTTACATTATTATAATTTTTTTTCAATAATTTCGTATTTATTTCACTAAATTAAAAATAGTGAAATGTTCGCCAAGTCACCGATTTTTTTTTTACTTATATTGATATTTTATTAATATTGTATCAAACGATCCATTGGTACCTTCACCCTTTAGTTACGAATAATGTAAATGAGGGGTGAAGGTGTGGATAATTAATTTTCAAACTTCGTTTGGTTCAATTATTAAATGAACACCGGATTTAGGATAATAGTTGGAGATACTGTTCGATTATAGTGGTTTTATGATTTAAATTCAACTTTTAATATATTAATAAAATATTATTTTAAATAAAGTTAATACCTGACTTATTAATATATGTATCGTCTACTTTAGACTTGTTTATTTGTGTTATAATTTTACACTCATTAGTCACTATATCCGTCACTTTTTCAGTCGCTCTCTTTTCTTATAAATAAAATCCTTGAATAACAACGACTTGGGGCAAGTGTTATTATAATCGTAATATCGGGTGCTGATATTTGGAGTTGGCCAGATATTTTAAAATCTAAATACAGGATTTTACTCTGTTCTTTAAAAAATACGAATATTTCTGAATACAGTAGACGTGAAGTTATCATCTCCAAGCATTAACACCAGCGGACTCTCAAAGCAGAATATCTTTTATAGTAAAGTGCTCTTCTCTTCATCTTCAGTTTAAAATGAGTTGTCACAGTGACATATAAAAGACTTCTTTTAAGACACAATTGAGCGTCTTGAGTAAGACATTTGAGTAGCTGCAAGTAGCAAGTTAATAACCATTTGCCGCCATTTTGTGAAATAATATTCAATAACTTTTAAATAAGAATTGCTTAGAGTTTTATACAATTAAATATAAAATAACGATATGGATAAATGCATCTGATCCAGTAATTACTTTTCAAAAGTTTGAATTAATGTAACAACCGGTAACGGGTAATACTTATTCATTTACATAACTACTGTCCTTGAACTCGTAAAAATAGACAACAATATATGTCACTGTCACTAATTTTTTTTTTTTATTTTTTTTTTTTATGTCTATACTGTTAGCCCTGCTGGCTATTACAGCGTCACCGGGGGAAGGTCACTAAATACTGCATAATAAAGAAATATTATGTACCAATCATTTAGATCTGTAAGACTCTTACGAACTAAGCATATTTAGAAATAAAGTAAATAATATTTCAATAAAGAGAAAACCATTAGTGAATGGTCTGAATAAAAGTAATTCCGATTTCTTTAATAGGTGTATTAATTCATTCGCTTCGTTTATTTTCATTCGCTAAAAATCAATCCATCATCCTATCCCTTTTAGTGAATATCCAGACCGTTGTAAAGGAGATCAAATATTACTTAATAAACAATTATTTCGTTATGTTAGACGTATACGTAAATGTAAGTTCAGTATTTTTTTTCGACCAGACAATGAACAGTAAGTAGATATTTATAATGAAACAAATATTTATTATTATTTTCATTACAGATCTAAAGATCATTAAAATATAAGTAAGGCTGCAGCTAGCTCAACTAGGGTGGTATCATGCTCTGCCCAAAGGTGGTTCTAAATTGATTGTTATTACCTAATAAGTACCTACTTAGATTCGTGAGGTAAATAGGAGAGGGAATGAACAATCTTCTTCGTCTCTCTATGACTTAATCTCTTTTCCTTCTCTTGCTGGAATTTTCACGTCTTTGCGAATTTTATAAACAATTTTTCATTTAAAGTAATACAATTTTTATCTATAACAATGTCATTTTAAATGACAGACGGCTGCAACAGCTGATTTGATCTAGTTTAATTATATTAGACTAAATCAAAAACGATATATTTTAAATCGTATTATCTACAAATATCATTTAATGTTTGTAAACCACCACCACCCTCCCGATAAAGACGATCACATATAGAATGCCTAATTCACTGCGATACGGTGGCTCAATTGGTAGAGCGACGGGACGGTTTGCCAGAGGTCGCGGGTTCGTATCCCTGCCCTTACCGATTTATTTTTCATTTTATATTTATATACATTTAAATATCATTTAATTTATAAGCCATTTATAACCAAAAGCATTACATTCACGAATGTAAACACAAAGTGAACTGCGTTTCAATTAGCGCGTTTGCATTCTAATACTCACAAACAAACCATTCATAATTTGAAAAAAAAATAATCGGTATTTCGGTAATTAAAACCTATGATGTTGATTACGTTTAACTCTATCTACGATTACTTTTGCACATCGTTTTGCGAAACGAACGGAAAACCTGTAGGTTCATGGATTAAGCATATTTTGTACTCATTCTTGTGTGAATGCAATAGAAGATAACCACTTGCATATACCTCTCTCTGTCTACACATTACCTTCTCTTAGGATATAAAGTCAACAACTTCATTGCAGTTATAGTTACATAATATATCGATGATGTTCAAAATTCATTTACAGAGCGGAATTCTCTCGAGTAAATTCAAAACTGATTGGTTCTGACTCGACTTCGGGAAACTGTAATGGAATTTACAAGTTCATAAACATGTCTTTGAAGAATTCTGTACCTTTATAAATTTAATTTGTAATCGTATTTCAAATGCTGATTATTTATAAATCTAAATTAATAAGAAAATGACCAACTGATGATTTTATTGTTTACAGATAATTGATCAAATTATATATACATGTATATTAATTTAAAAAGATGCTGTTTTCAGCGACTTTTGGGATATTTAAAAGTACAATATTACTAATAAAAGGTATATAAAAATATTGCCAATATATAAAGATTTTATTAAATAACTAAATATAACCTGAAACGTATATTTCATTTATTTATCAGGACCAACTGTCATCTCTAAAAACACCTTAACTTCATTCACTAATTTCATCGATAAATCATTGGAAACTGTCCATAATTCCTTTCCAATATCTTTCATGACTAAGCGTATATGTTTATTTATCTGGACGTCACCAACCATCCATTCGTAGAAATGTTGGAAGAAATCTGCAAAAGGATCTGGTTTGTGGACGCTATAAAAATGGTCCATGTCAGATAAGATGGACTGGACCAATAAGGCATCATGAGATAACCTTGCATCTTCATTAGTTTTGATTGTCTCCAATCTGGCTTCAGCTATCTTCTGAACAGTGCCTAACAGTTCCTTGGCGGGGACTTCACTGGAATACGACATATCATTTAGTATTATTTGTAACTCATGGGCAGTAACATCATTGAGATGTGAATAAAATGCCGTATCGAAAAGAGCCTCATAGAAATATCGAACAAATAACCTGACCTTCTCATCAGGCATTGATTTAAATCTTTCTAACAATAAATGCAATGATTTTGTTACTTCATATGATGTTACACAGATCTGATGATCCGAACAAAGTTTGATTTGATATTTGATTTCAACCAGAACTGTTGCGATGATTATCTTCTGATTCAATTGTTTCTTTAATTTCTCCGATTTTTTTAGGTCCATCTTTATATCTTCTGCCACAAAAATGGTAGCCATTTCTTGAAACTTTGCGCAAATTTTCTTCATAACATGTATCCAGAAGTAAACTAATTTTTCTTCTGTGATTTTTGTATCTGCAATGTGTAGTATGTTCCTTACGATTTCCATGTACTGCTTCAACTGCCCTTCGAATATAAAAGACTTAAAGTTACGACCCATGATGCCACTAAGAACAGTATTTATGGACCTTGCCAAAACAATCAGGTATTCTTCTACAAACACTCTAGTTTTTTTACAGAAATTTATGTCACGGCAGAGAAGGGCTGTGCGTACTATATCGGTGATAGAATCTTCTTCTATCATAGGCACCATAGACCTTCGGTTTTTGATAAAGGACTTTTCCAAATAATGGGATAACGTATCCAGTACATCTTTACCCATACTTAGAGTTCCTTCGATATCCACTTTCACATTATAGGACTTTGGTAAAAAGACTGCAATAAAAAATGCAAGCTTATATTATCATTATAAGTTAACTAAACAGTTTCATTGGTATGAAAATATTTTAAAAAATAACAAAAAAACTAGTGAAATAAGACACAATATGTATTTTATTCCCTTACCTAAAACTATTATTACAACGATATAGTTGAAAAAAAGCATTTCTGAAAATTTTATCAATTGTTTCTTGTATCGCAATTTTATGACAATAATAAAAATATAATTCTCGATAACACACACTTGTAAAACTAACACACACACAAAATTTTAAGAAAAGAATATTATAATTCACTTGCACTTTATGTAACTTATTTAATTACTCCAATCAGCAGATTTAGTGCATGGCTTAAACTTTCAGGGTCAGTTTCCGTCATTCAAATAACTGATCTATCGCGTTAGTATTTTTCCATATGAATTTAATCATTCTATATTTAAATGACTTTCTTCTGTTGATATTTAACTTGTGTCATATATTCAAATATATTTCTAAACAGTATAGAATAGAAAAAAAGGCTATGAAAAGGTTTCAGGAGTTCTTCAATTAAATGAAAAAATTGTGGATCTATCCATGGTAAGGGTTAAAATTCTTCAATACCTGAAGTTTAATCTCTATATATCATAAACACTATCATAATCGGTAGTCAAAATGTCAGTTTGTTCCGAGATGTTTGGAAATGTAAATTAGCAGTATCAACTCTTAGTACAGAATATTTCTATTTGGATATTTATAAACGATTGAGAAGTTAGGAAATGATCATAGAGATCAAATTACTCGAATTTGGTACAGGATGGCTATTCTCTATCTAAAAGTAATATCTACACCCGTAATTCAAACTACAACTACCCTCAAAGTCAACGTGATCCGTGATCATAATATGTCAATTCAACCACTGCTCGTAGATGGAGAATAAACGGAATTATCTATCTATCACTGCTAAAGTATTGACATCACTTGTAGCTTAGCTAGGCGTGGACGAAGCAGACCCTAAAGCTGAAATGGACTGCCATCTCCCATTCTCTTCACTCCGTTATAATTATTTTGTTTAATAGCAAAAGTATAGTAATAGACAAGTTTTCAAATCGGTTGCAATCCTGCTCATTCTTAGTCCACCTCTCCAATATCCGAGGTTTGAACTTCAATCTATCAACTTTCACCTTACCACCTCAGCTTAGCCGCACTTGCTTCCTGGCGGAAATTTAGTTACGCTCTCCTTTGAGCCTTTATGAATAATTTCATAATATTTTATATTTTAAGTATTATATTTTAAATAGAAATAGAATAATTTCTATAAAATATCGATATATCGATTACTTTGAAATATCGATATTTATTACAAATAAATTTTTAAACGATATATCAATAGTTTGATATTGAAATGTAAATATCGTGGTCGATATTTATTTCAAATAAGTTTTCGTTTTTTTTCTTGGTAAATTATTTAATCTATAATAAATCAACAATCGTAAACTTACTATATACATATAGTATGCTGTACATTATTTACATTATACTATGTTTTTTTCTTTATTCCTAGTTCACTTCTTATCTTAAAACGAAATGTATTTTTGTATACAGTATAGATATACCTCTAAAGTGAAAAGTAAAAAATTACGCTAATGGAGTACCTACTTTATAGGAGTGGATAATATCGACTTTATCGCGTTAAAAGCGCGACAAGTTATATATTGGTATCACTGTCAAAATTGAGCGAAGTGAAAAAGAGAAATTCTTCTTATCGTAGCGGTAAAAGCTAATTCATTCATACTAAATCATTCAATATCTAGTTTTATAGAAATAGTTTAGTGCCAAAATATATATTGTTCAATAATTTCTACCATTTCATGGTATGTATTTTAAAAAAGTTGATACAAGAAGTGTTTCATCCAACTTATGCGGGAAAAAATATAAAAGCAGCAAATACAACTAATTTAGCAACTCACTTAAAAATAAATACCATCTTGCATGTCTAACGTTACTTACAATAATTATTTTAAATAAAGCCAATATGTCGAAATATCGATATTATTTTACAATTCAAAACCCCAATATTGATATATTTAAAAATGACGATATATCAAAAGCCCTATAAATGAGCCATTTCTTCAATAAAAGAAAAAAAAAATGTTTTCTTATATGTCAACACGCACACGCAAGTTACACAACTTGAATGAATATCAAAGAAAAAACTTAAATTAATAGCAAAGAAAAAGAAAACAACTACATAAATAAATAAAACATGCCATGCAATAGCTTTACCGCGGCATTCTCTCAGTGCCACACGTATTTTTTTTCTATCTTTACTATTAGGAGTATGTCAAAGGTGTATTTTTGTTTTTGTATACACATACTCTCGGTAGAACAAAATATATTTGGCTAGATTTGGAAACGAGAGTTGAAAAACTCGCTGATGCAAATTCATCCACATGTTAGTGTTTTTTTATTTTTTTCAACGAAAGTATTTACTTTTATATAGTTTAAAGCACTAATTAGTTGTGTTAAAAAGTTCGTATTTTCTAATTCAGAATTTCTCAAAGAAACGTTGCGTTGGAAAAAAATTATTTGCCTTTTACGAAATTATTTAATAAAAATAGCCATTTTATAATTTAAATATAAAAAGATATTTCATTTATATATATAGTCTACATATGCACATATGCTATCTGTGGTAACTAAAAAAGATCGGTTAATAATTATCTGTTAAATAATTCTTCTTTATCTGACGTTTGACGGTGACGTTTGTTTCCCCATCTTTTTGTTTCGGCCATTTTTGCCGAAAGGTTGGTGTTTCTTTTAAGTCACGAATCTCTTCGTGGCCGTTAGATCACTTTAATAAAGTTTAATCAAGATGGTGCAGAAGAAGGTAAAAACCATGTGCGTTTATAATAATCTATTATTTTTATTCGGTCTATTTGATAATGTGTGATCAACTAAGATTCTTAAGTGCGGATCGTGTTATGTTGTTTTCTTGAAACAATACCAAAACAAAATAATGAAATACAGTTATTTAAATTAATAGGTACCAGTTAATACCATTAAATAATATTCATCAACAAATTTGCAATTTTTATACCTATTCCTTTTGAATCAACAAAATATAACCTCAATATTTCACCATGATGTTAAACTTACAATGAATGCCATGATTACATCTATTTATCACCAAGATCGCTGAATTAAAATCCTGAATATACTTAATTTACTTGAAAAATGCCAATGCTAAATAGATTCCGTGGTGTTTTAGCCTAAGAAGAAGGTTGGGAAGAAAGTAGCCGCCGCTCCTTTGGTGGTGAAGAAAGTTGAACCCAAAAAGGTTGTAAACCCTCTTTTCGAAAAGAGAACTAAGGATTTCGCTATTGGTGAGTTAAATTAATAATTTTGTTAATATTATTTATGCGTACTGGCCAAAATGATGTAAAAACTACTCCGAAAACTCCATGTGGTTTAAAATATCGAGCTTTTTAACACTGATAGGCCATTATCAACTGTTTAAAGATTATTTTTTGTAGAATTTATAGTTCTTTTTGTTTTATAAACATTGATTCAAATATTTCGAACAGTTAAACAAATATAAATTTTTATTTATATTCAAATATATTATTGATCTTAGACGTTTGTTTCTTTTTAATGTATCGTGTACATTTCCAATACCAATCCTAGAACCTTTATTAAAATCATACAATTTCTTACCATGTAAACTTCAAGTTAACAAGTAACAATACTCATACTTAACTGTTTAACCAACTATAAATTATAATAAACAATCAGGCCAAGGCATCCAGCCCACTCGTGACCTGTCACGTTTTGTGCGATGGCCCAAGTACATCCGCATCCAGCGACAAAAGGCGGTGCTCCAACGCCGCCTCAAGGTGCCGCCACCAATCAACCAGTTTACACAGACCCTTGATAAGACTACAGGTTTGTACAAAACAATACTTGTAATGTTTTTATCAAACAAAATTGAGATTTTATTATAATCTGCCTTTTATTATATAATTTATTATTACAATTATTAATTTTGGAATAAACAATTTCAATCAAAATGATGAAACTGAAATGCAACGATGAATAACTATGATTATTACCAAATTATACGAGCTTTTTAACTCTGAATATAAGATTAACTAAATAGCCTTTCTCTATGATTAATGCTTATGTTAAAATTCAGTATTTTATTTCAGCCAAAGGTCTTTTCAAGATCTTGGAGAAATACAGGCCTGAGACTGAAGCAGTCAGGAAAGAACGGTTAAGAAAGGCTGCTGAAGCTAAGGTGCAGTCCTAATGAATTTTAGTTATCAATTTATTTATTTTTCAACTAAATGTAACATTAAAGTGCGCTTTATATTTAAATGATGCATAAAAACAGATCTGAATGCCATGACGACGATCCACCAAGATCTCTGATACTCACACTTGTAATTTATAAATAATCTAGTTGTGGAGACATATTCTAAGCAGTATAATTCTCAGGTTGCAAAGAAAGACGAGCCCCCAGCGAAGAGGCCCAACACCATCCGCTCAGGAACCAACACTGTCACCAAGCTGGTGGAAAAAAAGAAGGCACAACTTGTTGTCATTGCCCATGATGTTGATCCAATTGAGGTATGTGTCAATACTACTCGGCTATCATATAAACATTTTATAAAATTGCAGTGATGTAAGAATTTCTTCACCTGAGGCTGTGATTTAAATCAAAGCTGCATGAAGATGTATGACTCTGAGGATTCCATCTGTACTAATTTTCTAATTGAATGAGAAAATAACTCAGCTAATATAAAAATGTGTTAATTGCAGCTGGTGCTCTTCCTGCCGGCCCTGTGCCGTAAGATGGGTGTCCCATACTGTATTGTGAAGGGCAAGTCACGTCTAGGAGCTCTTGTCCACAGGAAAACCTGCACATGTCTAGCTCTTACTCATGTATGTATAGTATTTATTTCATTAGTAGTTTTTCCATTATTTTCGTTAACCTAATAGAAAGTTCCCAGATGTAGCGGATTTGAATCCCCCTGCCTATATCATTTTATTTTTCAAACTATTTATTTCTAATTTTATAGGAATTATGTTATGATGATTTATTTGCTATCCAAACGCCATGAGGAAAACCCTTCTACCACCAATAGAACTATCTGACATGCTATAGAATATATAAAACGTCAACATTTTTTGCAAGTGTTAAATTATATTTAAATAATGCAGGTGGAGGCTGGAGACCGTGCTGCCTTCTCGAAGGTGGTGGAAGCCATCCGCACTAACTTCAACGAGCGCTACGAGGAACTCCGCAGACACTGGGGCGGAGGCGCGCTCGGTAACAAGTCCAATGCACGTATCGCTAAGTTGGAGAAGGCCAAGGCGCGCGAGATTGCGCAGAAACAGGGCTAAAAAATAAAATCTTACTATAACAGCTTTGTTTTTTATTTTGTAAATCTTATTTTTTTTGTGGTAGTGTCTTAAGATTTATACTTTAAACTCAGTAATGAATATTGACGTATGCTATATCAAAAAAGATTCCAATTGATTTTATTGATTTATTCTCACGTTTTCAATGATTTATTATAAATGTCAGTTATGGGCATCATCTTAGTTTATTTTTGATATATTCTAATTTATAGCTAAGTCATTAAGATCAAGATCAAAAAATAAATTGGTATTATCATGAAAGTTGTTATTTAGAAAAAAAATACATTAATGGAAATTCTGCTAGAAAATACTTTTAATTTGAATATAATCACAAACAAAATTAGGTTCTTGGCTGCAGTACTTACCTAATACTGTTATACCTATGGAATAGAAATTCCATATTACGTGCAAAAAAATTGTCAGGTGTAGGTAGACTAATGAGCTAATTCATTGTTAACTTAACGCTCCGTGAATTGAATAATGAAATGGCTGCTAATAACAAACGAATTATGATATATTACACATATAGTAAATAATTATTACTATTGTTATAGTGTTGAGTTTTCACAAAATGGAATTGAGCGTAACTGCGATTATATTGAGTTCGGAGTACAGGCTACCCTCCCTTGTTTTATCTGGGATTTATAGTACTCTGTGAATTATACTGAAAATTCTTATATAGATAACGCTGAGTTCACCGGCTCTTACCAGATATCATTAAATTTATCTATACATATAATAAAATTGTCACTGATCGAAAACTGTACATGGAAAATGTTTAATAAAATCATGATGTGGTGATGAACCTAAAACCAGTGATGTGCCAACTCGGGATAGACACGACTCGATTTAACTCGAGTTAAAAGTCTCGTAATTCGAGTTGAACAACTCGAGTTAACTGAATGATAGGCAGTATAACATTCGTTTTGTTTTTAATATTTTAATAACCTATCTTTATAATATTATGAAAAACTGCAGAAAGGATTCATGATAAATATGTGTTGGGAGTTGGGTCAATCATAATTAATGATATTAAGAAGAATTTACGAATAGTACTAAAGTGGTTAATATCCGATGGCGGGAAAATTTAAACTCGAGTTAAATCGTGTTAAGCCAAACTAGAGTTATCTCGAGCTAGTAACTCGAGTTGATCATCACTACCTAAAACATTGGTTTTTCATTTTGTCTGTATGTTTATTTACGCTAAGCTCAGAAATTGCTTAACCAATTTGAATCCAGTTTTTAGGAATATATATGATATTCTTCACTAAACATTTACTTAGTTTTTTCTAAGGCTTTCACGAGTACTACACATTGAAATAACACTATTATTACTGATTTAACTAGCGTATACTGAATTAAATTTTAAATCTAACCCGACGTTTCGAATGCTTTGCAGCAATCGTGTTCGCGGGAAGACGAGATGGAGGTGTCTGTCAGTAAGTCATCTTCCTTCAACGGTTTTTAGGCTTCCGGGAGTACAGTTCAGGATTCACACAAAACAGTATTTTGAGGTCTTACAGTGCGGTCACAGACATGGGATTTTATATTTTTCAAAAGTGGGTTCCAGGTGTTAGATAATCCCCAACCATCTTCTCTATTAAAATGAGGATGTTTTTTAATTCCAATAGCCTCACGAACAATTCTTGGAATGTAACGTTGTTCTTTAGCGAGGATTTGAGGTTTATCAAATCTTGTATAATGATTGGGCTTGTCCATAGACATACCATAGTATGTTCACACACTGCAGACTTCGATGTACGCCTATGCTTGATATCCGATATGTGTTCCTTAACTCTTTTACCGATGCTTCTTTTTGTTTGACCTATGTAAGCCACAATCGCAGTCATGTTTATATACTCCAGAACATTGTAAAGGAATATTACTTTTGATAGGTCTCAAGAATTGGCTCACTTTCCTTTGTACATAGAATTCATCCTTCCACATCAAGTTGATGGAGTGGCAATGGGATATTTTTACGGATTGATACGCGAGTTAAATCCGTAAAAATAGTTTTATTTTAAACATTTTCTGTTTATTTTATCTAAATCACTTAAGAAATAAAAAAGTTATGTTAATTTATGCCAATCGCGTAATAGATAAAATATAAATAAATAAAAACGATTTATTTCAGATAACTAACGTGATCCATAATAATATAGGTAGGTACCATGCAAATCTTATTCTATACATGTGATAAATCTGTACAGGAGTAGTCTTTGAGCATTGAAAATATAAAAAAATATATACCAGTATGTGAAGTAGTAACTAACAGAATCTATTTTCAAAAATTTTAAAATTTTTGTCTGTTTATCTTTTAGTTGTGAACGCAACACGAAAAAAATATATAGCTAATGCCAACTTTTCTACTTAGAAATTCAGCGTCACATTTAGTTTTGCATTACACACTTTTCACTCTATCAAAAGATGTATGTATGTATTTAAAGTACTCCAGAAATCTATCTTTGTACATATAAAAAAACTAAGAAAGTATTGATAGTATATATTGATGGTACGTATTGATGGTATATATTGATAGTAAGTATTGATAGTAGATATTCATAGTAGATATTGATAGTAAGTATTGATAGTAAATATTGGTAGTAAGTATTGAAAGTAGACTTACTACGCATTGATAGTACATATTGATAGTAGATATTGATAGTAAGTATTGATAGTAAATATTGATGGTACGTATTGATCGTATATATTGATAGTAAGTATTGATAGTAGATATTGATAGTAAGTATTGATAGTAGATATTGATAGTAGATATTGATAGTAAGTATTGATAGTAGATATTGATAGTAAGTATTGATAGTAAGTATTGATAGTAGATATTGATAGTAAGTATTGATAGTAAGTATTGTTAGTAGGTATTGATAGTAAGTATTGATAGTATATATTGATGGTACGTATTTATTGATAGTAAGTATTGATAGTATATATTGATGGTACGTATTTATTGATAGTAAGTATTGATAGTAAGTATTGATAGTAGATATTGATAGTAAGTATTGATAGTATATATTGATGGTACGTATTGATGGTATATATTGATAGTAAGTATTGATAGTAGACTTACTACGCCTTGATAGTACATATGAATAGTAGATATTGATAGTAAGTATTGATAGTAGGTATTGATAGTAAGTATTGATAGTATATATTGATGGTACGTATTGATAATAAGTATTGATAGTAGATATTGATAGTAAGTATTGATAGTATATATTGATGGTACGTATTGATGGTATATATTGATAGTAAGTATTGGTAGTAAGTATTGATAGTAAGTGTTGATAGTAGATATTGATAGTAAGTATTGATAGTATATATTGATGGTACGTATTGATGGTATATATTGATAGTAAGTATTGATAGTAGATATTGATAGTAAGTATTGATAGTAGATATTGATAGTAAGTATTGATAGTAGACTTACTACGCCTTGATAGTACATATTAATAGTAGATATTGATAGTAGATATTGATAGTAGATATTGATAGTAAGTATTGATAGTAAGTGTTGATAGTAGGTATTGATAGTAAGTATTGATAGTAAGTATTGATAGTATATATTGATGGTACGTATTGATAATAAGTATTGATAGTAGATATTGATAGTAAGTATTGATAGTATATATTGATGGTACGTATTGATGGTATATATTGATAGTAAGTATTGGTAGTAAGTATTGATAGTAAGTGTTGATAGTAGATATTGATAGTAAGTATTGATAGTATATATTGATGGTACGTATTGATGGTATATATTGATAGTAAGTATTGATAGTAGATATTGATAGTAAGTATTGATAGTAGATATTGATAGTAGATATTGATAGTAAGTATTGATAGTAAGTATTGATAGTAAGTATTGATAGTATATAGTGATAGTAAGTATTGATAGTACGAGTAGTACGAGTGTTAATAGTAGATACGTACTAACGTATTGGTGGTATATATTGATAGTACATATTGATAGTTGATTGATATATTGATTTATGTAGAGAGGGTGCCTGCGAGAGGCGGCCAATCAATTTCAAATAACCCTGTATATATTGCTAGATAGTACCTATCGATAGTACATACTGATAGTATATATTGTTAGTATTAAATAATAATAATAATAATAATAATTAATAATAATAATAATAATATACTTTTTAATAAAAAAAAGACGTAATTGGACTACCTATTCGGTAAAAAAAATGTGTGATTAAAAATAAAGAAATATGTATAAAAGTAATCTAGAAATACAAACAAAAACTACTTGCCGGAGTTTGATGAAACTTTGAACGGATACGTTTTATCTAAATCGGAATCTATGAGTACCAAGTCCCAGGCACAGCTAGTATTATAATATATAAATCAATAACTTTTAAATGGTGTAATTTAAAAACAAACAGACTAGGAAGTAGCCTTGAGTTTTGCTTTATGTATTATCTGTGGTTCGATGGAATCAGACCAGAAGTAAAAGTTTCTAATAACTTGGAAAGATGGCGCTTAAGTATAAATGTCTTCACTTCAAGGCCAGGGACAGTTCGTCATACTTATCTACAGGTGGCTTTAACTTAAAAAAGAAAATTATTATTTTTCGCAGTTAACTAATAGATGGCGTTAAATTATATTCCTTAGCTATAAAACAATTATAGTTTAAACTTTAATCTTTACTTTCTTAGTCAGCTAACTAAGTAATTATAAGAGAGGCAACTTCGATATAATGGTAATACCTATTATTGAAAATAAATAATATAAGTTTGGTTACGTTTGGTTCAGTTTGGTTACATGTAATGCTCATAATCAAAGTAATAAAACACTAAAGGTTAAACACCGGAAAGCTGAAGAGAAATGATTGGCGAGCGCGCGCAGGTTCAGTTAAGCTTAAGTCTATGGGAAATTCAGTTTTTTGACCATATCTTTAAAACGAAACAATATTTTTTTATTCTGTTTATTGGAGTAGTAGCCCAGTCATGTCCTTGTCATGTGTGCCAAATTTGGTTAAAATTGGTCTAGTGGTTTTCCTGTGATGTTGCCTCAAAAAATTAATTCCCAAACGGTTAAGATAAAATAAAATGTTTAATTAATATATAAAATAAAAAATAAAATGTTTAATTAATATATATCCAGTCTGGTCGCCTTTTTTACAAATGAAAATTATTGTGTTTACAAATGAAAATTATTATATTATGTTTTCTGAATGAAGTTTCAAAAATAATCTTTCCAAATTGGCTACCTTTACTTTTGATACATCACTTTAATTTTCCTGGCCATGCTTCTATAAACTGCACCTATGGTTTTAATGAGAAATTTAGCCATTATTCGCTCCACAGATTTCTGTTGAGACTATAGTTGGCTGATCTTTAGGTTATTTCATCTAAAATGTATAGTAATATGTAATTAAAAGGGTTCAGATAATATCATGAGTATAATAAGTCCATAGTTATTGATAAACTAAGTTATTAATTAACTCTTTAGATAAAAACAAAAAAAGAATGTAGATGTTACTTTTTTGTGGTAACTCACCACTAGATGGCGCAGTATAACATCATCATCTAAATTCTAAACCTTTCAAGCGATAACTGAAAATTTGGAATAGGTAGGTATTCGAATAAGAATAGGTATATGTAAAAGTATTCACATTCTCCTTTTTATTTTTCTTGCCACAAGATGGCTGTGTAGCATTTCATCTTATATAATAATAAAACGACCAACTTAAAATGTACAAAATGTCCAATAAGAATTGACAATATATTAGAGATAATATCTTACAATGCATTTTATTCGTTGATTTTGACTTTTTTAGGAGTAGTGGCCATTGTCAAATTGGATTTTAGATTGTTATCGGTAGATGGCGTTGCGTTTAGATTCTAGATATTTGCGTATTTCCTAGATAGGTAGATATGCCTATTTAGTATCGAATTATTTTCAGTCCTTCAGTCTTTCAGGTATAACACAACAATATTATGATCAATGGATTTTTATGGAGTTTAAGTTTTATTATTTTATTTCTTTGTCTTCCATACTACTATTTAGACATAGCTACTATTTAGACAAAACATAGAAAATTAACAAAGTCTGTTTATTTTTTTCCTTTATTTATGGAACTTATTTATATTTAGTTAGTTTACCGTTTTTTATGTTATACATAAACTAAATTAATATGGTACTTATACCTAATAAGGTTGTTCATTATAGTTATATGTTATAAGAGTTACGTCATACGTGGTTCAGCTGAACGTAACATTGATAACGCTCGTTGAGCAATAATTAATAACTAGGTGATGCATAGAAAATGAAATATAAGCCTTGTTAAATATAAATAATAATATGTCCAACATGTAGGTAGTAATTTACAATTCATGAAATAAACAAATTATCATATATAATTATAAACACACAAATATTATTCATGCAAATATGATATTTCTGAGGTTTATAAATACGTTACGACATTTATTAAATTATATAAATTTGTTATATCAGTAACTGGATTAAATTCAATTCCAGTGCATCTTGACCGATATTCGATATCATTTCCGATGCTCCGGAAGCACTGATAACACTCATTCCGGTTACTACATCTCAGCATATTAAACTTTAGTTTCTAATGCAATATTAAAACACGGTAAATAATATATATTAAGTATATTTTTAATATATTACTTAATTATGATTAATATATCTAATAAATAATTATTAATTTATATTTCCTACAATTTTATAATACTAAATATTAAAACAAGGGTCCTTGACAATTATATATATGTATATACATATATATTTAAATATTGTCTGTCTGTCTATATGATAAATAACATCGTATAAACTTCTAAATCGATTGTGAAATTGTCTAAAATTTAAAATTAATTACTTAAATTTTACCTAAATAATAAAGCTGTAAGTGTAAATAAAAGTTACTTACAGATAATTAATTTAATTCTTTTCTATTTCAATGTATTGCATTTGGAAGATAAAGTTTTCAAAGTTAGCACAAAAGAGCTAATTACGTATTTCTCGAATACTTAAAGTCCGCTTAACAGTTAAGTTTTATAGTAAGTTTAACTTAAAATTTGTAACAACAAAAAACTTAAGCTCAAAATTTCAAATAGATTATCGATTCGGAACTACCAACTGACTTTTGAGTGAAAAAGTTTTTAGACAACATTTTGATACTTTTTACGGCGTTTTTTAGTTTCTCGAAAGGGCAAAGTTCAAATTTAGTTCTTTCATCGCTAGCTGTCATTAAAATCAGTCCTTTTCAGATGTAAGTCTTTTTCCACTTGTATTTAGCAATTTTTAAGTATAAGGCTTTGTTTTTGGAAAGATTCAAAGCTTTCAAGTAAGATATTGTCAAAACAAGTAAAAAAAATGCGTATCTACATTAATATTTTTAATAAAGTAGGTAAATCACGGACCATTTTAGGCAAAAATTAGGCTTCCATGGGGTAGGGTTGCCAACTCTTTTCGACGAAAAAAACGTATAAAATTGTTCGAGTAGGAAAAAAAAGTATTTTTAAAGTTTTATGTTTATATTGCCCTAAACATGTATTTTTGTGTGATTTTAACACAAGCAAACATTTTTTTTACTATTTTCTACTACTACTATTTTCAAAGCTTGTTTGACAATCAACATTGAAATTGAAATAAATAAACAATTCGTTTTTAATCAATATATTATTGCGATCGTATTTAGGTATATACTTGCTCTTATTTAGTTCTTAGTAATATTCTAATTTACATTTCTTACTTCCGGAGGTCACATGTTCAAGGTGTGGTCGTTTCAATGTTTTTTATAATTGTGTAGAAATAAAAATAATATTTAATTACATTTTTATATTCAATATATTAAAACCCCGCGTACATGTCGCGTGTTCTGTTACTAATTAGTTTAAAGTAAAATTATAAAAACATGTAATTTATTAACAGTATACAATTTAATATTGTCACGATACCTGTTAGTTTGTTATTAGTATATTAATTAATTGATACAATTAGGTTTATATTTTGTATTGTATATGATGTTTAAATTGTGTTGTTTTAGATATTCTGAATATATTTGTTTCAAGATTCTAGATTAGGTTAGATAGATTCTTGGCAGTGGTGGCCGGATAAAATATCGGTCTTCCGTTCGGTGTTCTCGAGAGTGGGTTAGGGTACTCTGTGGCAAAATGTGGAAAATAGGTCGTTATCGACACATATTTTTTACCTAATCGCAGTCTCGCAGTCTAAGAAAGATCTCAAACTCCAGATCTTTCTTGACTCCGTCAGAGCCGCTACATTCAGTCAAGCGCCGAAACCAATCATCGTTTTAGGCAACCTAAGTGCTAAGTCTCGGGTGTGGGGAACTACTGCCACTAATGCCACAGGAAAGGCCTTCCAGGTCTTGGCCCTTTTTTCCGAACTATCCCTGCTTAAAAGGATGGCTACACACACCTGTGTCCGACAACGAGGAGGTTCAGTGGTAGAGCTGTCGTTCGCCACACCCAGTGTCGTTCGCACTATAATAGAGTGGAAAATCGAGGACGAGGTGGAGAATCGATCCAGATGTGGAGGACAGGCTGTTGAGCACATTTCGACAAGCGAAGATTTCTCTTCAGCTTTCTAGTAGACAAGCGAAGGATCTTGCACGGGGGGAGAACTTCAAAGGGTTGGACAAAGATCCGTGGGGACGCCCATGCCGTTGTGTGCGATAAAAACTACGCGCTACTGGTGCACCGGTCATCCAAACCCTGTCGCCGTAGCTCCTTCATCGGCTGGTGGACTATTTTTAAACCCCTCGAGTCACGTGCCTCCTGTGATGGCTCCCCACTTGGCAAATGGGGAAGAAAGATTAGTCACTCCACCTGTCACAGAGGAAGATCTTAAGGTTGCAGTGGATCGACTGCGAGCCCGCAATACGCCACCGGGGCCAGATGGCATCCCAGAGCGTTTGGTGGGAATCTCCTTTAAATACATTTTGCAAACTCTGCGGGAACTCTTTGACCAAATTCTTCGGACCGGACATTTTTCAAAAGCTTGTAAACAAGGAAAGCTGTCTCTCTTACAAAAAGAAGATCGACCTCCTGAGTGTCCAGCCGCCTACAGGCTGATAGTGTTACTGGACGAGACGGACAAACTGTTAGAGAGAATTCTCGCTGCCCGCCTCAGTCATCATCTCCAGAAGGTGGGCCTGGGCCTTTCAGAAGCTCAATTTGCATTCAGAGCAGGAGGTTTAACAATAGATGCTCTAGATGCATTTAAAAGCCTGACGCAGGCGGCTGTTAATAGGGAAGACGTGGTCCTCGCGGTCTCTCTTGACATTTTTAAAGCTTTTAATAGCCTTCCTTTTGACACTTTAAAAGAGGCACTGCGGTATCATAGAGTACCAGTCTATCTCAAGAAGCTGTTGGAGTCATACCTGCAGGATAGGCTTATCCTGTGGGAGCTGTGGGTTCGGTGCTAGCACCGATTCTGTGGAACATTGGATTTGACTGGCTGCTCAGGCGTCCACTTCTCCCTGAAATACGACAATAAGACTAATCTGCTACGCGGACGACACTCTTGTCACAGCCCGGGGAAAGACATACGAGGAGGCAGCCCGGCTTGCCACTGTCAGAACTTCTTTGGTCGTTTAGCGTGTTGAAATGTTGGGTTTGAGAGTATGCGTAATATAGCATGCGTAAGCGATTCCGTGACGCTCCAATTTGGTGAAGAGGGAAACCTTTGGGTCTTAGTGGGTACAGGACGGTGGTGCAGGAGTGGGTGTAGTGCAGGACTCCCACATAACCATCCTGGCTATCCTCTGGGCTGGGTGGTATTTATAAAGGATTTCGCAACGATAAAAAAAGGTTAGATAGATTGTAGTAGCATTCTAGATTCTATCAACTATAATATTGGCACGATTTTATTCAGCAAAGTCCATCTATCTGTATACATCTGTCTACATCATTACGTTATACATCTGTCTACATCATTAACAACATTAAATCAAGATAAGATAAAATATATCGCACAATCTAAATACAATTACAATATTGGACCAAATAGATAAGTAGATACATATTTAGACGTAAAATTTTGTTCTTTGACCAAATCATCATAAAGTAATTTTGTTCTTTTTGTGTTTACTGACCAAATCACCCCAATAATTTTTCATACAGTTTTTGGTACTTTTAGATTTCATCAAAGTACAAGTTTTTGAATTGTAATTTTTAATAATTATTCATGCTTGTCATAAATGTTTACAAAAGACCTGTGTTGAAGTACTTATTTATATTTAAGCCTCTATTACGGAGTTTAAAAGTCAATTCGTAAATTATTTATTAGGAGTTACATGTGCATGATTCTTATCATATGCAATTTATTTTACGAAGAATTAGAGGTCAATGAACCCGTTCCATTTTCTTGCTGATCAAAATTTTGTGCGAAAGAACTTCAATTACGAAGTTTCTTAATTCAATTATTCTTAAATGCAACACATTTGAGAATAAAACAGATTGAATTGAATCTGTGAATGTTATTCACAGATTGTAAAAAGTTGGCGGTAACTTAAATAATAACTTCAGAAGTATGTAAATACGTACGACTACTAGATTACTAACTTAATAGGAGAATGTATTTTTTATGAATTCAGTTTTTGGTCTTGGATAATATTTATGATATTTGCATTTACGGATATTTATGTGTTTCTTCACTAATAATTTGTTTACAAGAAGCAATTTGTAAAGTATTAAAAAAATTATTGTTATATCAAATACAAAGGATTCTTCTACCTTTATAGAAGAAGAAAATCTCAAAATATATTTTTTTTTCATCACTTTTAGAAAAATATTTCAGCAATAATGTTTTTATGTCTATTTCTTTTTGCCAGGGGGAGGCTGTAAGTACACCCATTGCACCCCATTCAACCTCCCAATCGGGAAACCGATTCAGACAAGGAGATCCGATATAAATTCTTTTTATTTATAATTTAAATTCCTTTTATAACCTGCTTAGGGTACCAGCTTCAGCCTTTATAAAAATATTATCGATTAGAAACTCGTACATTTTCTGGAAACGGTCAAAATATTTCGTTATATTTATAAATTCAGTAATCGCTATATTTTATTATATTTCTATCTAATATTTGGTGATATTACAGTGAAAGATTTAGTTTTTTGAGAGTCTGTATAAAAAGAAACATTTAATAGAATAAAGGTTGTTATTGTAAATCTAAATTAGCTAGCCAATTTTAAAGTAGGTAGGTTTTTATAATAATTAAATAATGTAAGACCAAGTTAAGCAACAGTTACTGCATAAAAAAAAGAAATAACATAAACATTATGTTCATAAGCTTGCACTTATTTTATTATATCAGTAGAAGAAAAAAACAATCGCAATTTCTATATTAAGTGGTTACTGCAAATATGAAAAAATGCTAGCGTCACTTGTTAGGAAGGATGGAAAATTGACATAAAATACATGTCAATAGAACAAGGAAGTTGGGCATACAGCTTTATTACTATACGAAACTCATCTGTAAGATGCTGGAGCTAGAATTTCTGGTACTGCTGGAAATATTTAGAACATGATAAAAAAAACTGACTATAAAAGAGGTGTCAAATGTATTTAAATATTTTTTTGAATCTAGTTTCTATTATTCCTTGGTATCTTTTAAGAGAAATAATCTTGGATACTGTAATTTTGATTATCAAATAAGTTGAAGGAGATAACATGTGTTATCATCTACAACAGTTACAAAGATGAAAACAAAAACCAAAGAAAACAGTTGAGAAATCCGTTTTGCAAAAAAAAACCGTCTAGCGTATTTCCAGTGAAAATTAGAATCTTGGAGTGTATATTGAATTTATGTATTTCTGTGTTTCTGGCAGGAAATTACAGCGAAACTTACATCCGCGATGAAGCAACTAATTCTAGCAATATTTGGAAGCTTTTCCTGTATGGGAAATATTATTTTGATTGATTTTGAGTATCAATAACACACAATATTAACAAAACAAATACATATTGAAATCAATAACGAAATCAGCAATGAGTACACAAAAAAAAGTGTTGTATATCAAAAATTTTAACCCTGATGTAAAAAGGAGAGTGGTAAAAGCCTTCGTGTATTATCTCTCCCTGTGTTTCGGATTCCGGTGACGCTGTCATAGCCAATATGGCTAACAGCATAGATACGAACAAAAAAAGATAAAAAAACCCGTATTTCAATAGTATTTTTAACGAAATTATTTGATCCAAATCCTCGCATTTCGGTGTTTAAGTTACCGTTAAGCTTTATTATGTAATTATTTCTTCAATTCTAATAATATAATATTATTATCCAGGTATAACACTGTACTAAAATATAAGTGTCTTTTTTAATCTTGCCTCAGGTGGTAGACAATTTTAATTTTCTTCTTAGTTAAGAATTACACTGAATATAATGTTTTCTTAAAAATAATGAACCTTTTGTAATAATCTTAACAACAAATGAAATAAGAAGAGCTTACGGCGAAAGGAGGTATATATCTTAATTTTAACTTAAAATACACCTCAATTATGAATCAATATTATACTCTTCAATATTATATATACAGGGTTATTTTTAATTAGACAAATAACCCTGTATATATATCTTCGATAATTTTATTGAAGAATAAATGTTTGTGATCTAGCTTCTAAGTATCTAAGTATGTATTTATGCTTAGAATTGTAGTAAATGTTTATATTTTATAACTTATTATAATACTGTCTATAAAGTAATATAATAATTATTAATATAACAATACAATTAATAATACGTGTATCTTAACATCTAAGCAATAAAATAAAAATAATTATATTTGAATAGCCACATTCGGCAATGATTTGATTGTATGCAAGGTGGATCATTTCGCAGCTTTCCAACCAAGTGTCCACTTTACGTGTCCACACACAAACACAACTAATTGTTTCATACCATTTTTTTTTCTTTGTATAGAAGCAAGGTAAATTAAATAAGTTTTTAATGTTATATACAACAAAACTTTGAAAGGAAGGAAAACAAAACTTTTTCAAGCAAAAACAATGACCCACAGACATTCATCCAGTGGTATAAAAAAACTATTAATTTACACGTACCAAGAGTTTCCAGTTCTACCTAAAGATGCACACAATGCTTTGTTCGCATGCAGCTTGCGTATAAAGGGACGTGACCCTTCCCGCCTTTTTGCCCGACGGGCATAACAGCATGTGCGGAGACGTATTAAGAATGCCAGAGGGCTGAAGCGTCGCCGTGTTCTAGGTTTGAATTGCCTAGACATTTTTTTTGAATATACTAGGTATTTATGTTAGACATATGTTTTTACGTTTTCTGTATAAATGTAAAAAAAAATAAATAGAGTAGAGCTTACAATTTTCTTAATGAACATATTTATTTCAGTCTCAATTTGATTAATTACAGTGTATAGTAAGCCCTGTAATTTGAAAATGTAATAGCGCCGTCGATCCCTGTACGCACGCGCCACCCCCACGAAAAATAACAGGTACGGGTTCGTTCGTTCACTCAGTCGCGAAATATCGGAAGGAACGCGCAGGCGTGTTGGCTGTATGAGCGATATCAATTAACAATTCAGATAAAAGAAAAAAAAATGAAACGTCACTTAACCCCGCCAATTATTAGTTCTAATTTCGAAAATTGTTCTCAATGTTCTCGATGTTAAATTAAAATGTGTTGGGTTAAGATTTGAGAGCGTATTGACTTTTCGTGTTTTGTTTGGTGATAATTGTGATAGTGATGCCAAGTGGGTATGGGTGTGATAATGACAACTGTTTATGGAATTGGATTGCACATTGTGGCGGACTCTATGGTGAGTCAAATACATACCTTTTTTTTTTTTTAAATATATTGACATTGTCTTGAAATTGATAAAACTTTTTTATAAATCGAATTATTTTTTAATTTCCGAGCAATTTTGGGTAAGATGATTTTTATATATTTATTTATTTGCTAATAATAAGTTATATCGATAAAACTATTATACCATTAATATGTAAATCACAATCTATTCTAATATGAATCGAATTACCAAGGGTCGGCATAATTTATTTATGATAGGAAAATTGGATATTACACCCACACACAAGTAACATTAAATATTAATGTCTATACACTACTTACAACATACATAAGAAGAGTATTTTCGAATTGTAATAAATTTAATTAAAATAATTTTCATATTTTTTTTAATAATAACGCCATCTAATAAATATTTTTAACTTTTATACAGATTTTTTTTATATGAATAAAATATTATTAAATTTAAATAATATTATAAGGTCTTCCAAGGTTCGTGTGTTTTTGTTTTTTTTCTTAATACGACTATGAATTTTTTAATTAAATGATATATAACAATATATTCTATACATATTGTTCGCTGGTATCCAAAACACTACAATTTATAATTTAAATTAAAAAAAAATGATAATAAAATTAAGAGTATTCCTACGCAAAGATTATAAGAAAACTTATTAACTGAAAGAATATATAATACCTACCTACTTACTATGATCCTTTATATGTGTAGGTTGAAATTTAATCTTATTACTTAAATGATTTTAGAAATATTATAATAATTTAAGTACATGAAATTTAAAAATTCATCAAAGTTTAGTTTAAAAAAGAATTGAGAAAACGAAGATTAAAAGAAAAATCTTTTTCTTTTTACCATAACGAAATTATTATTAGTTATTATTAGTTATGTATTCTTTAAAAGGCGAAAACGATATATTTTAAAACAAAAGCTCCAGTAGAATAAAATTAACTTGATATATTTTAAGAAAAAATATTACACATTCGAGCCAGTTTTCTAAACAAAAATAATAAATAATTAAATACAAGAACAATATTATATTTACAAAAGAGTACACTATATAAAATAATAAATAAAATGTGTAATGAAATGCTAATAAAGAAAAACGAAATTTAAAACGATAGTATATAAAAATATATTTTTTTACGACTCGCTAACGAGCGGACGGTTCACCTGATGGTAAGTGGCCGTCGTATGTATAGTAAAGCGTTGCCACCCTGGAGTGGGGAGGGGGGAGACCAGGACAGGGGAGGAAGGGGGGATTGTTAATTTTATGTGAAAATTTTAAGATATTATTTCCGGTTATATAAACATCATGATGAGATTTGCCTATTTCATTCTATTATGTCATTATCTGCTACACCCCAAACGTTGACCTTTGACCGCAATATATATATATTATGTATATATATATTTTATATATAGTCTTGAATTGTAAATATATCCGCAGGTCAAAACCCAAAGGTATTATTTTTGTTTTATACAACCTTAAATAGCTAAATAAAATCCCAGGTATATATAAAATTGAGGTTGGATTCCCTAAGTTCACAGTCCATGAAGGTTATAGTTCTAAATCTAGATTCTATTACCGTTAATTGGATCAAATCACGCCATAGATAACACTAAAGACACCATGTGTATATCAATGGCTAATAGAAATCAATTATTGGCACACCCCTAGTAGTTAATTGCTAAGTTTTTTATATAGGGTTGTACACAAAATACAAATTTTATAACTTATTTTATTTTTACTAGTCAAAGTTGTTTGTTTTTTTCAAATACGGATACTTTTTTTTTTCTTATTTAAAAAAGACAAGTTCCGCATTAGGGATTATATTATCCCTGTGTCGCTTTGGGCTCATAATCATAAATATAAATAACGGACAAAAAGTACACCCAGACTCGGAACAACAATTTGTTAATCACACAAAAAATTGTCTCTTGTGGGATTCGAACCCACAGCCTTTGGTTTCCAAACAATCATTTATCAGGTCATCAAACAAACATTGCACTTATGTCGGACGCTGCACCATTCTCAAGTATAGATCATAGACGAACCAGAAGAAATCAATGTTAACTTGTTTATTTAAAATTGCTTATTAGAGTTCCGTAACCAAAGGGTAAAAACAGAACTCTATTACTAAGACTTCACTGGCAGTCTGTCCGTTTCATTGTCTCCAGACTGTATCTCATGAACGCGCGAAATGATAGAAGATTGTTGATTTTTTATTTCTGTTGCAGCTATACCATCATACTAAAAAAAATAAGGGGGCATACAACAAACCTGAATTTTTGGCGTTTCTTATATATAATACTACGGAACCAATCGTGTGCTTATATATTATTGTGAAAAACCCCTAAATCCTAAATTCAGTGGAAAATATGAATACTAACAGATAACTCAAATGTACCCAGTATCATTAAATTCAAAAGGCTGGTAAACAACTGTTCATACAAAGCGTTGGTACCATCGCTTTGTATGATTTAGTAGGTATTGTCGAGAACCATCTGCCGACTAAAAGCTGGCTTTTCTCATACACATTTCATGGAACATAATACTACTCTTTAACCGACTTCAAATAGGAGGTTCTATATTTGAATAATAAATTGCTTGCTAATATTGGATGGAATCAAAATTTTGGTTTTGGTGAGATATATATTTATAATAAAATAGTAACGAGGTGAAATTTTATTTTTTTAATTTATTAATAAAGCTTGTTCAGTATATGACACAAAATTCATAAAAAATATATAGGCATCATTAATACATATATAGAAAAAATATATAGACAACATTGTCTATATACTTTTTCGTACGTGTATAGTCTTTTTGTTTTTGTGAAGCTGATACTTTATTAAAAATACTATATCTTCTCTCTCTCTCTCTATATATAATCGAAAGTTGATAATCAAAATACATGATCAATAAATAAGGCCAGTTACACACAATAATTATATATAAATATTAGCACAATTAATATTTCATTAAAATATGAATTATCTGAATCATACAAATATTAGAATAAATAAAATGTAGTATTATACAAGTATTTTTAATATCACCTACATTTTAAGACATTTCTAAATAATCCGGAAATATTAAATTAAAACAACTTTAATATCTGCCAAAATCTCTTTGCTGTATTTGTTTTTTTATTTACAATATCACAAACAAGTTTTATTAATCTTCTGTTTAAAACAAACAAACATACATCGATTTTATAGATATCATAATATTATTGTATGCATCCTGTTATATATATTATTTTTAACATAATTTGGGCTTTGGCCTGAATTTATGTAAGTAGAATGGTAGCTTCTTTAGATTGACTAATATTGATTTAGATTTCTATAATGTATTTGTATTATTTTGAATATTTAAATAATTATTGCAATAGGTAATAAACTAAAGTATATATAGAATAATCGACACAGTTCTATCATATCATAATGACAATCTATATCGGCAGCAAAATGTATATATATATTGTAGTTAAGGCGGTTTTATACTAGACATTAAATACTGAAAGAACTACTTACAAACTATTAGATAATCCGTTTACACCACGCTTAGACAGCACGTGTGAAAACACCTTTATACTAAAGCTTTTACCGGGTAACTATTCTTTATAAAGCTGGTATAAAAACTCAGTAAAGCTTTATAAACATAATATACATATAAAAAATAATATTCATGTATATTTTGATGCAATTACAGATAACATTTGAAACTGTTAAGAAATCTATAGATAAATGGTTAATACATAGCACAAAACGCAAATATTACAAAAGATACTTTTCATAAATACATCTGTTTTACACAGCTGTTAAGTATAATAGATTCTTTGTATTGAAGAATATTATTATTAAAATATCGAATTATACCAAAGAATACGGTTTTAAAGGTAACATAAAAGATCTTTGTTCACTCCATTATCTGTATTAGCCAGTTTTTGCTAGTTCCTATTAAAAGCATGCATTTAGCTTTCTGTAAAGGAACTACAGACAACTCTAGTAAATATCAATACTTTCAATGCTCTATAGAATATCTTCGTACTTATTTTAAGATATATTCAATAAAACTGCCCGAGCATTAAGTTTATTCCCTGGTTAAATCTTATCTCCCGAATATATATATATACAAATAATTCAACCTAATAGTAAAAATGTAATGAAAACTATATTATACAGGGTTATTTGTAATTAATTGGCCACCTCTTGCGGGCAATCTCTCTACATTCATCCCAACAACATTTTTTTGACTTTTTAATATTAATAGTTTGTAAAATTAAAGTTTTCTCATACAAGATTTATTTGTTGCCTCTGAACTGGCATTAACTCTGCGCGTAGCTATGACGCCCGGGCGTTGACCTTTTAAGTACTTCTTTCAAAATACAGAGTAGTAAGTAAGAGTAGTAGTAAGTAAACGAAACAAATTTCGTTTTTATGTGTTGTTATAAAGATTTGTAAAAAGTCGTGGAACAAGTGTTGTTGGCGTTGATGTAGAGAGGCTACCTGCAAGAGGTGGCCAATTATTAACAAATAACCCTATGTATATTATACGTAACTAAGTATATATTTTTTAATGAATAACCAAATAACCCTATGTATATTATACGTAACTAAGTATATATTTTTTAATGAATCGCTTTTTTAACGATATGGCAACTCAATTGGTAGACCAACTGGACGGTTTCCCAGAAATCGGAGGTTCTAATCTCAACGCATATTATATTAGCTAATTTTATTAAAAAATTAAATAAGCTTAACATGGCCATAAATGTTTATAGATATTAACAAATAATATATACTCATTGGTAACATTGGAAATTCACTTCTTACTTATTAATAAATCGATTTTATAAAAATGTTATTCTTATATATAATTCAAACGAACCGACGAACTTCGACGAAATTGGATCATTAAAAAGAAATGGGTACTAAAATAAAGTATAATACGTTCTTCAATCAGGAGCCGACAGTAATCCAATCAGAGAACGGCCTAACTTCATCTAGTCGGGAAGCCTCGCCAGTGGAAATCCTATTAAATTGTTAGTACAAGTCATTTATGTACTAGGTCTGCGAAATTATATCGATTTTTTTTACATAGATTTTATTTGTGTTATGATCGCTTCTTCTCATCTTATAGTAACATCACTATAGATTTGTTGAGTGAAGCTTATGTAGTTGGCTTCAATGCGATCTCCCTGATGCTTCTTCTTTTGAACTTCTGAACTAATTGTCATCGGTATTTGATAGCAACATTATCATCGAGGAGCAAAAAAATCAGTGATCGGTCATGTATTAAAGGAATAATCACCGAAAAGTTTCTGAAAATGTACGAAAAAAATAATTGAATCTACACTTAATTAACAGTCAGAATAGTTTAGTTATACATAGAGTAGACGAGTCAGGGTCTAACAAATAATAAATCGGAAAGGGACCCATACTTATCTTTGTCTTGTCACGCATTCAAAAAAGAGAGAGACAGATGAGCTAACAGCGTTTGTTTTCTCTTTTCTTTAAATGAACACATTTTAGCGTCTACTCTATGAACGGCTATTAATTGATAACAATTGACCAAATTCTTTAGGATTGGTCAAGTGTATAAATTAATTGCATATGGTTTAAATACTATACATTTTTTCACCGTCCAAACACTTATATTACCTAAAAAAAACATCAATACATAGTTTGTTTTGTTTTAATAAAACTTTATAATCTATTACTCTCCATACTAATTGTAAACAAAAATACTCATAAAATAATTATAATATATTTATATTCTACTTGTATATTGTTATATTTTTATCGATAACAAATTGATATGCACATCACTATTGTAAGTGTCAAAATGGTCTTATAGAGCGTGCCCTTGGTATAGTTGATATCAGACCTCGTACAATTTGTACTAACTTGTTTGTACTAACCTGGGACTTAATAACTTAAGAATAACTTGAGTTATAGTCATCAAAATTAATTTTGATACAACAGAACATATGTAACAGCTGATTAATCATATTTTGCCATCAATCTTCTTGAGAATTATTTTCATAAATAAATTGTCAAAGTAGGCCTCTTTGTTATTATGTTTTTTTAGTAGGCCTTCAAAGCTGAAAATCTTAGGCCTCTTTCATAAGACTTTATTGTCTTTCTTTTTGTCTATTTACTATGCTTAGTTCAGCGTTCATTGTCAACGAAAATCTTAAGTCTTTGTCTTTTTAATATCTCGGGAGTGGTCCTAGATGAAAGACGAATAAATTACAAGAATACTACTTTTGGATAGCCTTATTATGTTGATATTTTAATAAAACTTTAATTGACAAAATCTTTAGCTAAAATAAAGCAAAATATTTTAACTATGTTTCTAAGCCGATGAGTCAAAACTATGTCATTTGAGTGATTCTCATTTGACCTTGAAAATATCTTGAGGCTGTAAGGCGGAATGTTCGTATCATAACAGAGATTATTTGAATTATGTCATGGAATTTCATAACATATAATACTATACCTTACAAAACCCTTTGATGATACCCTACCGTGACGTCACGTGGACATATGAGCCCTCATATGTCTGTTTGCGCTTGGCGTTATTCCAAATCTGTCCAAACCATGGTTTGATGCTCGGATTATCACGCAAAAACGAATATTTCATTATTAATATTGATGGTCTGGGAAATGGGAATCTAAAGCTCTCTCAAATTAATTTCCCTTGTTACATAGTTTGATTTTAAACATTAATTTCATATTTTATTTATATATTTAACAGTTGCATGAATAGAATAATTGTTTTTATAATATTATGCTTGAACTGTTTCTCTCTTAAAAACACTATTCAGACTTCCTTCCTACAGAGTGAGAGATTTCAACAAAAATCCATCACATTTAATAAACAAATCTTGATTAATAGCGAGATACATTCCAGGTCTATAGGAAATGCTAAACATATTAATAGCTCAGTATCAACAATTTGTGAAATACTTCAAAGGCTGTTTGAGTTGTAAATGTGGGAACACGCCATATGTGTCAATCGATCTGTTACGTTGGGAAGTTTTCGAAATAATTTACGATATTTCAAATTCGCTCATTGAAAGTCTATAGTAAATTCGAACATATGGTTGTAAAGAACGTAGACATTGATGGGGTTCGTGAAAATAATAAAAAAGCAAGTCAATGAGATGATATATGATAGAAGAGCATAGAACATATGGTTGTAAAGAACGAAGACATTGATGGGATTCGGAAAAATGATAAAGAAGCAAGTCAATGAGATGATATATGATAGAAGAGCATAGAACATATGGTTGTAAAGAACGAAGATATTGATGGGGTTCGTTAAAATGATAAAGAAGCAAAACAATCAGATGATGAAGCAAAACAATCTAAAATTTTGTAATATAGACATCATTGTCAACGTACATACAACGGTCCCTCGACGCACGACTTCAATAAGTACATAATAATATTATTTTTATCCCTTTTAGAGGTCTTTTTGTATCTTTTTTTTTTAATTTTTGAATTTAATTGGTCTATGTTTTAGTTTGACAACATTTCATTCTATAATTTGTGCTTTACGTTGTCGGTACCTCGTTTAGTAAAACTTTTGATTATTTTATATACATGTATATCTAATTGATCTCTGCGTCTAGACATCATTTGTCAAGATTACAATTCTTGATAAGAATAAGAATTTAATTAGTCTAAATATACGTATCGTCCCGATATCAGTAAAAAATCTTAGATATATTTCTTTCTTATAAACATAGTAAGTCAGAACTTCATTTTATTTATAGTATATATATATGAAAGTTTATTTTTGATATAAAATAATGATTGATCCTTCAGTTGTTAACTAACTTAAATATTAATTGCCATATGTATGAAACATATCCCTTGTTAAAATTGTCAAGGCAAGTTTTGTACAAAATAATATTTTTGGAAGCTACACCGGAAAATAGAAAAGTGCTGACGACGCAACACCTAGTTTTACGAGCATATTTAATATATTTTCTCCTGAAGAACAACAATGTAACTAATATAGATAGAAATACTTAAATTAAATATGACTTATAATAAAATTTATATATTTATATCATAATAAAAAAATATCTTTCCGCTTGTCAATGAAATGAAGATGAAAAATATCTACACGGTCTATGTTTAGATGTATTTTTCATTATAGACTGTAATCAAAAACAGTATTTATATAATGTTAATCTGCTAATCTATCAAGGCGAATAGTGACACGGTAGCTCAATCGGCAGAGCGACGGAACGGGTTCGCAAATTCGCAGGTTCAAGCCCTGCTCATGTTATGGATTTTTTTTTTATATCTAAAATACTGACGTAAGTTTTATACTCATAAAATGATATATGAACCAGGCTTTCATGACATCAAAAGGACGGACATAATCTTCAGTGACCAAAAGTCGTTTACCAAATTACAGGCAGAATAAGCCGGTGTGATGTGATTGGATAATAATGGACGCAGCTAAAAAGGTTTTCCTGAAAACTCTCATGGTCAGAGGTTTTCAGTATTTAGTCAGATATTTATTACGTAATATATACATATATACCTACCAAATAATATCCAGATATAAATAAATAATACATAAATATATAAATATATAACTATTGCTTACAATATCTTTGATGAACTATCTATAAAATATATACACATATTGTAAGATCGAAACTATGAAGTTATTAATAACTTTTAATCAAGTAATTAATCTTTCCTTATGTAACTTTAAACTTCGTTAACTTAACTGAATATTAATCTTTCCTTCACTTACAATAACCTTACACTTTAGTTATGTAAAACTATTTCAAGTGTTGCCTTTGATATATTGTCTTGTAGTTTCGAACTACACAAACAAAAATGCTCGTATATTTGGCAGAGGAAAGTTTGGTTGGAAACAGTGTTCTGTCTTGCTTCAACATGAAACTTTGCAGACGAGACAATGTTTCAACAGCAGTTAGTACATATTTGTGGCTTAGTAATAATGTTAGAAGCTATACTTACACAGTTACTAGCTTAGCTTAACGACCACAGCGTCACTGTTGGGTCAAAATATGATGTTTTTGTGACATTAAAATATTATGAACAAAATGAGATATTTACTGTCTTTTGATCTTAATAACATCTATGTTCTTTTACGTTCGTACATTTTACTACATCAAGATGTAACAATAACTATAATTGAAAGAGCTAATAAGGATTATTTCACACAATTTTTGGACTAATAATAGCAACTGGATTATAAAATTAACTTGAAGATAAATGGGTCAGCATGAACCTTATTACGGAATAACAAAATGACTAAAAAAACCTTTCTACATTCTGCTACCTAAATCAATTATACGACCCAGGCTAATCCAAGATTTTCTCAACATATAACCAAGTAACACTTTAAATATAATGCAATTATTGCTTACTCCTTAAAAATGCTCATACAAATATTGATTGATTAATAAAAAAAAATCAACTACCCATTTAGGTCATTACTATTAAGAGAAAGACTGAAAAAGATCATGAAGAAGTCTTTATTCATAGATTACTCAGGTGATCCCTGAAACGCAGCGTCAGATAGATACCAGGCAGAAACTCACCATCCCAAACAAAATAATGTATTTTTACAGCATCCATAGGAATTCACATCTGATGTGTAAAATAGTGTATCTGGTCTGACGCTAGCTTACAAGATGAACTATGAAATTCGTGTGTATCTGTGTGTTTGTGTCAGTCTGCAAAATCTTGCGGCTGCAGATTGTATTGCTTCTTAATTTCTCATAGTCAGCCAAAAGGCCGATTTTTTATCGTAACTACCTAATTTCTTATATACATTTTTTTATTTGCACCAAGCACTATTACGTTATATTTAAATTCAGTATCTTCAAGAGTAGTATCGTTATCTTTTTAATCCAATATTCAATACAGTAAATACCCCATTCAATAATATACGATGGACTTTAGATTACTCACAGAACATCGCTTCCTATCCATTGGTCAATTCGTCTAACGCTCGACACCCTAGTGACGTAGTAACGAATCGGACGTTATCAATGAATTTAAATGTTCCCTTAGTTGCTTAGTTCATAACATTAGATTTAATTATGTTTTAAAATATTCGCTTTTGCTATTACTTCGTATTATTGACATATTTATATTATCATTTCTAATCTTTTAATTGACTATTTTCTGACTCGATTAAGGACGCTTTTATGGATATGCCCAAAATTACCATCTTTTCGGTACATAATGCTACAAAATCAAACTTTATATAGTGTTAAGACTTGTTTCAGTAATACACAGTACTTGCACTTCAATGTTTATTATACAACCATTTGTAATAGAATGGGCGAGAGCAGCCCTTACAACTCGTTTTATAATATTTTAACACTATAATATTTAGGCGAGGGTAATTTACAATTTCATAACCAACTTACAGATGATATTATTTATACCTTATAATAAGTTCTAATAATTAATAAAAGATTAAACATTATGTTAAAATATTCTATGCTTCTAATTCTTAAAACATTTAACAGTAAATATTAAATAATATTCCATAATTAATTATGTAGGTGGCGCTACTGTTGAAACTTATGAACTAAAACATGTAAATTCCAATGTATTTACCATTTAAATTATTATAAATAAATATGACTAACAATAGTGAAACCAATAATTGCAACGCATATAATGTTTCTTTATCTCTAGTTTCGTCAGGGAAAATATTCTAATATTATAGTTTTTAATATTTAAAAAACGACTTTCCGTTACATATTTTACGAAATCGGGAGAAATTTAGGTACGTTTTTGTCGTAAATATTATAATATATATAACCATAAAAAATACCTTGGTTGAGAAGACATACTCAACTAAAAACACTAGAGGAAAAAACCTTAAATATGTTACGTAATATATGTATTTATATTTATCAGTTATGTACGCGTCCATAATTATATTAATAAGACTATACTGCAAAGTTAGAAACATTGTTTAGTTTTTTAGGAAGAACAATACATATGTCTTTATCCCGAAACCGACGACTGTAAATATATACCAGATTCATCAAAGCGATACGATAGCTCAATTATCTGAGCTACGGAAAGTGTGCCAAGAGGTAGCAGGTTTGAGTCATACCCATGATAAAAAATCTTCACTCTATGTTTAATAAAAATATAACCTATTTTAATATAAATTTTCCAAGTTATATCTAGGTTAAATATTATAAGCGGTGTTCCTAATTGGCTTGGAGGTGTTATTTTCCAGGTCGCGGTCAATTACTGAGCTATGTCTGTTGTGTATTTGTGGTTTGCTAAGGTGAAACCAATCATGCTGAGGTGAAATGACGAGAGTTCGATATAGCATATAGTACCTAGGTACATACACACAGACGTGTGACAGACAGTATGTATGTGTGCGTGTTATTGACCTTCCCTAATTGTTAAACGATTTAGTGTGCACTAAATTATATTCATGATATATTTATATTGTTTTATTGTATATATAAAATTAAGAACTCGTAATTAGATTTTTAGTAGCCTACTACAATTTCTCACCATTCGCAGACGTTAACTGGTTAAGAATGCCAATAGGCATTAACTTCGCCTTAGGGATCGTACCCAAACTACGTGGCCTATTTATGGGAGGGGGGGGGTTCCTTAAAATAATACGCTGTGTCACAGAAGCGAGGGGGGGGGTTTAGATTATTGTCACGTAGTCGAATTCTAGAGAAGGCAATTTAAGCTACTAACATTTAATAAAGTCTGCTTTTCAGGGTTCTTTGAAGTCGTGTGATACATTTTTGTGCAATAAATGCCGTCCCAATAGTAACAAAAATTAAACATTATTTTTATTTGTTTCATTTTCTGCGTTTGGGATGATAAAAATTTACCTTTGCTATACTACGTAACATTTGGGACGGGGGGGGGGGTCTTATCACATACTACGGATGGTCACCGGGGGGGGTGAGGGTGTCGAAATATTGAAAAATATAGGTCACGTAGTTTGGGTACGTTCCCTTATGTATAATTAATAAAGGGTAACTAAATGTATGAACAGAATTAAACATATATTTTATGGAACTTCCAAAATGAGGGGGAGTTCTGTTTACTTTTCATCCCCCTATTTAAACCTTTGGAGATACAATTTTTGAAAATTATATTTCAGTTACATTTTATAAATGGACTACATAATAATACAAAATAATAATTTATTTTTTATTTATTTTTAAATATTCATATATGCTTGGTTAAGAAATGTAGAAAAAAAAGGTAATGCATTCTTTATCAGACAAGCTGCGAAGTGCAAGAACAGTCCTGTGTATAATAATACTAAAAATAGTTGTATATCATATAACTAAAAAGATTTACAATACAATTCAAAACAATGGAAACAACAATTACAATTACAATACATTTTTATTGAATATAAACTAAAATTTAATAAAATACTTCAATAAGAAAAAACAATTTATTCCGCTCAATTTACCAAGAAATGTTCTTAATCTTTGCCAAAATACTTAAAAGGTTTTAGTCCATTCAAGTTTTGAATAAACAATAAAGCTATCTCAAGTTAAACTTGGTATTTATTCATGGGTTAACTCTGAGAGTTTAATATACATTCACCGTTGAGTGGGTTTTATAGAGAGATGGGATCTTTGATAGCGAGCGATGAAGTGAGAATAAAAGTTGATTGAACGTACTACTAGTATATTGGCGAAATTCCAAAATTATTTAATATTCAAAATAATGGAACTCGAATTCGGATTTACCATCGACTTAGATTGGAAACGAACTACATACTTTAAAATAAAGATAGTAATAAAAATATATTGTCTTTATTGTTTTGTATTGTATTGTAAATCTTTTTTAGTTTTAGTATATAGAGTATATAATTATTTTAAGTATTATAATACACAGGACAGTTATTGCATGTGTCAGGTTGTCTGATAGAGAGTTCATTAACCTTTTCCAATTTGGGGACCAAATATGTTTGATAAATAAATAAATAATAACATATTACCCGAGCCTCATCTCGTTTTATTACAATTTTAAGAAATATATGTATAAAGATAGCAAATAATGGTTTGGTAAAACTATTTCAGATATATTGTAATATTACTAATATTGTTTACCAACCTCTCAGATATGTTTAGATCGATTGTGAGTGTTTGAGGGAAATTAATAAGAAAATATTTTCTAACATACTCGTAAAGCGTGTTATGCAATAAATAACATTTATTAAATATGTTTAATATATTAATTAATGATATATATTATGTTTTTGATGAGTTATGGGTAAATTTGGTTTTGGATTGAGACATCTCGGTTTTCCCCAATTATAAAAAAATATATAAAAATAAAATATGTTCTATAATATGTAACCAATTATGTGACTTTTGGATTTCGTGCTTGTATCGGTCTATTTTTATTGTATGTTTATTAAAAAATTTAAGTAATTTTAACATGTCTATACATGTTTATAGATATTTTTAAACAAGAATTTCAGTTGTGGCATATTTTCAATATTTATCTATACTGCAAAATTAGAAACATTGGTTAGGATTTTCCAAAGAAGCCTAATAGATATCACCACCTTTCCGATAAAGATGATCACATATAAAACACTTAATTCACGCGAAGCGGGTAGCGACACGTTAGCTCAATTGATAGAGCGACGGGATGGTTTCCCAGAGGTCGCGGATTCGTATTCTTATTCGTATGGGTTTATTTTTCATCGTATATTTGTTTACAATTTAAATAAGCTTAGTATGCCTATATCTACATGCTTATAGATACTTTTAAACTTGCTGATAATGGTTCATTTTTACACTTTGATTTCTACAAATGATCCCAAAAAGATGATAATGGAATTATATATAATATGTTTAATATTATAATATAGTATATTACTGTATATTATGTATGTGTCTATATATATATACACAGAAATTCTTATTACTTATGTAATTATACATCGTCTATATATTCATAAGTCGCCCACGGCTTCGAGTATCCAGATTGTAATTTGGACAGGTTAGGATTTATCCCCGGATTATCGCTGAAGCATTGTTTCAGACATGTCATGTATGTATGTTGGTGTCCATGATTTTGAGTAGAATTAGTATTAAACTTAAAAAATTTATCATCATATTTTTAAAAAGAGATTATGTTTTACAAAAGGTGATCTTATTGTCTTGTATCTTAAGGTCTAAAAACGTGGTATTCGTCAAAAAAAATAATAAAAAAATGATTAATACGTATTCTGAAACATAAATACAAATAATAAAATATCAATGAATAAATATGTTATTAATATACAAAATATTTTATTTGATACAGCATAAAAAAAAATCTCAATATATAGTTGAGTATTGGTTTCAACTTGACCTCATAGCAGTGATATCACCAAATACTAGTTTGATTTTTTTAGTTTTATATTTGTTTTAAAACCGTTTTTGAAATGAAATATAAATCATATTTTATATAAATATTAAACCAGATAAAAAAAATATTGAAATATGCAGAATTTAGATTTCCAAAGTAGGGTTCTAAGTTAGTAAAAGTTGTGCACTAACAACGAAAATTTCAACTTACATTTGTGATACTTCTCAAGACCTACACAGGCCACTCTGTCTCAACTTTAAATTACTGTTCAACACTTCTAGGAAATACTTATCTATACTGATATAATAAATGTGAAGTTTGTCTTTTTGTTTACACTCATCTCTGAAACTACTGGTCGGTTTTTATAAAATATTTTCTCATTTGATTGCAGTTCAATAGAGGAATGGAAATAAAATCGAATATTGGAAGTGTCGTATTTGATTGCATTTTAATTGAAAAATATTATAAATATTAAAAAACAAATAACAACCAAGTACTTTAAATGTGTTCTATAAAAATATTTAAAATGTGATAAATACAGATAGTATTATTGACAGATGTCCGTAAATCTGAAATGCTCCGCGTAGTATCAGAGTACTTTGCCGAGACATTTTAGGGCACTACCAATTTCGAAGTCACCTGGAGAGAAACACCAAGTGTGTTATGAAGAAACTCGGAAAAATTAACAGAACGCGACAGTACTTCTCACTCTATTTAAAGCAAGATCCGGTCACCAAGAGAGTATTATTCTCAACTGTGGTCCGGATCAATCCAGCATCATCTTTGAATTGTCAGAGACCCAATGTTCCATAAAAGCTTTGATCCTTTGGCGTTGCGTAAAAATATTGTATCTTTTTGAGCCCTCTACCGCATTAATCACTGAGAGTTTTCGAAAAGCTTTTTGATCTAATTCTTGCCCTTGCTTTTTCTATTGTACTGAATGCTAATGCTAATAATACCATCCCTATATTTTATCCAAAATGCAATCGCATGACGGTCTTCTATAGAGCGGTTCCGTAGTAATTTTCTTTTACGGACTATTAAAAATCTAGAACAAATTTCCTTAAGCGGTGTTTCCGTATCTATAATATGAGTACTTTCAAAAGCAGACTCCACTTCTTTCTCAAAGGCTGGCAAGAATCTTGTTTAACTGGTATTTTAAGAGACCGTGGACCCAGGACTGAACTTTGCCCAGTGATATTATAAAAAAAAAAAACATGTAAGGTTCTTCTGTAGACGTAGACGGAGTTATCTAAGATAGATAGAAAGATTTAGAAATAAGACAGTTCTAAAATAATATGTTTTTAAAAATAGAGCTTAAAGTTTACGTGTGGCCATAAATCTTTATTATCTAGTTTACTAGTTTACATCTCATTTCTATTTATCGATCCCAAATTACCTATAAAATCTGAACTTAGTAGAAATTACACATTCGCTAAAGCTTACCCAAGCTTAGAATTATGTAAACAGTTTGATTGGTCCAGTTTTATCTCGTTATAACAGGATGCGGGCACTTACCACTCTCGAAATAATTTGGGATACTTATTAAGCCCAGGTCTTGAAGCTTTATTAAACAATATGATATATTCTTCTCTATTATAGTATTATTTTTATATTTATTATAGTATTTTGCTATAATATAAGTTATAAATAATTTAACTTCGTTTAAAGTAGTCATTGAACATGTTTAGTTTTGTTCATTTAACATACTTAGAATTAAAAATTAATCGATACAAGATTCGTACTTAAGACCTTTAGGAATAGCTCCCTTGATCTGCCTGACTTTAACGTTTCAATAGATATAGATATATTGATAAATCTATAGATAGGTACTTATGATAGATTAAGATCAAGATCATACTTATAAAAATATCACTAAGCATTTATAAAGCAACATTTATATATAAGAATATGACAGGATAAATTACACACATTAGGCATTTTATTTGATTGTGTTAAGGGTGTTAGAGAACTACACAAACACATAGAAATACATATTATAAATACAGCGAATATATTTAATAAACGACCAAACCCAGAAATACAGACATACTCATCACATACATGTCTGTCCCTGTGGGAGATCGAACCCGAGCCCTTTGCGCCGCTATCCGTTAGGCATCTGCGCTAACCACTCGACCAACGGGGCGTTATATATGTTACTATATAATATACTAAATATTTGGGTAGTCATTTGAATATCAACGACTCTATATATATCAATTTTGTTCCACGTTCTTCTTGATAGAAGAGCATCATCATAACCAATTGATTCTCTGTTTCTTCTCTTTTTGAATTTCTTTCCACAACATATAATTCAGTAATAATAAATAAAAAAATAATGTAAATAAAAAATACCACGTAGCTTATAACATAGCAACGTAGCATATATTCTAGGCTTTGTGTACCCTAATTAAAGAAACCTAATAATATAGGTTGAGTGCACTTTGACATCTTACGAGAACTAAATTGATACTATGTATAGCTTTAATAAAATAAAACAGTATCACTCCGGAAGTGACGAGAGTGAAAACTTATAGAACTAGGTGTGTGTTTAAATAGTCAGGAAATATTTTTGATAATTCAGGAAATAGTTTATTGTACAAGGAATACATTTAAATAAAAATACACTTCGTATTTTTATCAATTGTTGTGATTAATGTTATAATTTTCATTTAATGCATTATTGTTCGTGAAGAATATTTTATCATTCTACATACAATGTAGGAATTGCTTGAAACGTAAATTTATAAATATAAAATTAAATTAATTGGTATTTTTTTTAATGAATATCAATGTACATATTTATATACAGAAGTGTAAGTTATAATAAGTTTCGTGAGTTCAATGGTTTTCCCACGAGACTAAATAGGTTAAAATTTCAAAAATATATGAAATACCAAGGAAATCTCGCTAATTTAATCTAAAACATAAGCAATATACCGAATAAATAACATTGACCTATTTAATATATATTTAATGGGGTAAATTCACGTAAATTAATCGGATTTTTTTTAAAGAGAACTTTCGAACCTAACTCCAGAACTGACTCTCTGAGTTCTCCCCCCGACTTGCCATTCTTAGCTCATGAATAGAAACCCCGAACGGGTTGAAACTAGTCGGGCAAATATCGATTAATTTACGTGTATATAGCCAAGTAATGTCAAAAACATTACATTTATTTGGACTTGTAAAAATGATACATATTTTGCAACAGAAAAAAAACATATTATTAACAATTTTGACTTCTATAAAAAGCCCGTATAATTAATTAAGTTCATGAGAGGATCCAGGCAAAGAAGCTCATGGACACTTTTTAATTGCCAATTACAGATTTTTGTATGAGGTAGGTTTACAATAGTTTAGTTAGTAAATATACAGGGTTATTTTTAATTAATTGGTCATCACTCGTAGTCAGCCTCTCTTCATCATTCCCAACAACATTTGTGCAACGACTTTTTACAAATCTTGATAAACAACTAAAAAAATGAAACAAAAAATTTTTTGCTCCTTCTTTTACGTATTACTCTGTATTTTGTAAGACGTACCTAAAAGGTCAGCGTCCGGCCGCCATACTTACCATCAGAGTTTATATCAATTAAGAAACAACAAAAAAAAAAATGTGTGTGTATATTAGTGTATACATGTAAGTGAAACTTCTTTATGACATTTTTTGAAAAATGATTCACTAATTACATCTTTACAGGAATGGCTAATTAAGCTAAATTAGATAAAGTTTAAGCAAAACTAAAGATGGCGCATAATAGAAAAACGTTACAATTTTTTGACATTGCTATAAAATTTCTCCCATCCGTCGATAAAAAAGTTACTTAGAAATAAAAATGACGCGTTACAGAAAAACGTCATAATTTTCATTAATATTAATTAATTAAAACGTAAGAAGTGAATCGACTGTTTCTGACGTATAATATTCTCGTAGAAGAAACACATAAGTACCATAAAAACAGACAAATATACACAATCCACTTTAAAAATAATAACTTTAGGCTTCTTTACATGTTGGATAGTCACTATATCACAAATAAAATTATTCTTCATCATGGTTTCTGCCTCGTATTTCTTTTCATTTTTACTTCTTCTATTTCAGACAATCAATGTATTTTAAAAATATTATAAATTATATTTCATAATTTCTTCTTCATGTTATAATCTTGAATTTATACGTCCATAAAATCGTATTGTCCAGTATGTAATTACAATTCATTATTTAATTATAAAACTCTAAAATCCGTTAATTTTATTTTTGGTTAATGTAAATTGTGTTTTGTAATCCACATATTTGTCATTTTGATTACTTAATATTTCCATAGCAACATGGTGTAAAAGAGATGAAGCTATACGATAAAAGCTGGCGCGTAACGGAAAAATGTGACGCGTAACGTAAAAATGTTACACTAAATTGTTTTCCAACCCCGATAAAGAAGTTTCACTTCAAAAATGTTTGGGACAACTTACATTTTTAAAACTATTAATTTTAAAAAGTCATACAGCAAATGTTGTTGGGACTGATGTAGAGAGGTTGCCTGCAAGAGAGGGTCAATTAATTACAAATAACCCTGTATATATAACCGCTCCGTTGGTCGAGTGGTTAGCGCAGACGCTTAACGTGTCACGGCGCAATGGGGTTCGGGTTCGATTCCCGGCAGAGACAGGCATTTATGTGATGAGCATAGTTGTCTGTGTTTCTGGGTTTGGTCGTTTATTAAATATATTCTCAGTATTTATATGTGTATTTCTATGTATTTGTATCGTTGTCTAACACCCTTAACACAAGCAAATAATTTGTTTACTTAGGGGTTAGATCAATGTGTGTTATGTGTCCCGATATTATTATTATTATTATATATTTAATTGTCATTATAGCTCACGAAAGTTTATACAAAAAATTAGCCTATAATATTTGATTTCCAAAGATATAACAACATTCAACGATTTAGGCGTTTCTCAGAGCTACCATTTAAGTAATATCTCACGTCCCAACCAAACGAGGCACGTCCATAGAAATGTCCTATTACTTTTATTTACAATTTCATCCTTATTACAATATAGTAAGGTTCAATATCCGTTTATTGGACTGTTAATCATTGTTATCACGCAAAATTTAACAATATTAGTTTATCAAGGAATATAAGAATCTAGAACTTATATAAAATGTCTTTATTATTTCAGTATCGTTTTGGAAACTGAGTAAGTACTGAGTAATAAAATTTTATATTATCATAACCATTTTCTAGACCGTTTATTCTTTAAGTCTAAGTTCGTACGTCCATAACTATATTTGTCTATCAAATTGAAAAAAAAATGTGAAGAATTTTTTTTTTTTTTTATTAAAGTCTCTACTAGGTTCTTATCTCGATCATATCCAATATACATTTTACACGTTTATGTAACATCTATACACGTTTATGTAACATGTATAAAAAGCAGGTGTCGTACGTCGTACTCTATTAATTCAGACCACATTTTGTATTTGTAATTCTCAGTAAAGTAAAGGGAGAGCGTATAAATACGACAGGGCTTAAACAGTTCATTCCGTTTTTTACATAGAATTATTGTACATAGAATAGGGGTGCCATGAGTCTTTGTGTCGGACAAATAACTAAAGAGGCAAGATGAGTGACCGATACTTATCTTTGTCCAATCACACATGCCAGAAAAAAAGACAGATAGGTAGCCTCATTTGCTTTCTCTTCTCTTTCGATTGTCGCATTTTAGGCTGGCTTCCCTGCTCTATGTATAATAACTTTATGGTTTTTATATGAGTTTCAATAAAAAATAAATATGACATTTATTTTGACAGTTCAGTTGTCATGTTGAGTGACTGAAAAACAACGTACAGACAACCACTGGCGATAAATTCTGTTATAATATATATATTTAATGTTTAATTATTAAGCCTAGTTTTTGAATGTTGCTTAATCGTGCACATGCTAGGTTGGAGCCAGTTTCAAAAAAATACAACACTAGGGTTCGAACCTGCGACCTTTACAGGAATGTTAATATTGGTTAAATGTCGGATCATCTAATAGTAACATGTTTCACATGTTTGAAATATTCTTTGACAAGAGCAGGATTCAAACCCGTCAGCTTTGAAAGAATGTTACTGTAGGGATCTTTATTTATTTAAAACATTAATTATAACATGGCTAACATGTCTATGTATAAACTACTTCTAACGTAGTGTAAGGTTGGAAGAGGAAAAACATAAGTACATTTATATAAATCCTATTTTAAATATTAAGGGTTTTTTTATGTTAATTTCTCTTTACCAGTAGAAATCTAAATATACAGCCTTCAAAGAGTACTTGGGGTGGTTTCTACGCTATTTCTTGAAGGACTTCCAGTTTAATTAAACATAAATAACCCTAGAAAAAATTCTAACTTTTCGTCTTTGAATGTCATAAATATATTTTCTTAAAAATATAAAGTTAATCTATTTGTTTCTCCATATTTATTATTTAGTCTGGTTCAGATAGGATTTGTTTTTTTTTAACACATTAATATGTATTTAAAAAAAATATAATATATCATAAAGACTCTGTTTGAGTAAACTGAGTTTTCACAATCAACTTTTACATAACATAATTATTAAAATCGACTGGATAGTAGTAATATATACAAACGACAATCTCCACCTTTTTATTAATTATAATATAGTTTTAAAAATTTGAACTAATTATAATATAGTTTTAAAAATTATTAATAATAAATTTTTCTTCTTCGACTGAATTTCCGACTAAAGAAGTTGAAAAAAGACTTAAAAAAAATTATATGATTTTAAAAACAACCCTTTTATATAACTTCATAATCTATTAATAATACTAAACCAAGGTATCGTGTAAGCAAAAATTGCTCTTATGATATAGATGTATGAGAAGCCAACCTTGACCGTTTCAACAGCATTTATATCAAGAATCAACAGCACTTGATAGAAGAGGCACATTCTTCAAACAAAAAAGAAAATGCAGCACAGGTTAAAATCATCTCATGTGGAAGAATCTATATCCATTATAAACACCATGACTAACCTTACAACCTGAAAACTTGAATAAGAAACACTGAAAGAAGACTTTTTAATCCCTTCAGAGGTTAAAGAGTGTATACAAGATATATTCAACATGGGTTCAGTGAACTAGAAACCTTCTTAAAGGTTTTCGTAACATTTTAGAAAATGTTATTCATGATTATATATTTTTTGATACACAATATAATTATTAATGTTAAACAGATATTTATGTGTACAAGTCGGATACTAATATTTTACTATTTTTATAATTTCGTACCCAAAGGATAACAACGAACTCCGCTGTCCGTCAGTCTGTCACCAGGCAGTATCTCATGAATCGAGATAGAGATTTGAAATTTTCACAGAAGATGTGTTTCTGTTGCCTCTATAACAACAAACACTAAAATATAATAAAGTAAAAATTTAGGCATACAACAAAAGTGTTTTTTTATTATTTTTTGTTATAAATAGTGGTACGGAACTCTTTATGTTCGATTTGGACTTACGCTTGGCCGGTTTTTAAAATCTTAATTTGCAAGACGTTTATTCAAACTAATATCAGTCTGAAGTCTATCGTGTAGACTTTAGAGAATCAACACTGCATGAAACCAATTACTGTAATTACTCTGATGGAATCGTTTGGTAGCGCTTTTGCATTTGAGTTAGATTGCCTCGAAAGCTTGCGAGATGTTCAGTCAAATGAACGTTCGAACGCAATATACTTCATATCTCATTATTGTAAATCAATCTAATTCCTGTTGTTAAATTTGTGTCATATTACCAAAGTTTAGATACTATTTTGCAATATCACATAAATATGTTTAACCAATCAAGAATGGATATAGCGTTCAACAATCTGTGCGAATGATAAGATTATATTATCAAAATAGGTATACGATTCGGGCAATGATACTCGCTTTTCGTCTGTTTTACGGTCATCAGAATCGCCAACCGATAGGATATATACAGTTTTCCAGATAAATTTCAGTAAATTGTTTACTGACTGTTTGACAGCCAAATATTTAGCAACAAACCCTACTGACGAACATGGACATACTGCTTTACTTCTTTTGTATTTGTGAACAACCTCGACTTTTTGAAGACCTCAACTTGGTGGACTTTGTTTAATGAATTGTGACTTAAGACTTTGTCCAAAATATGAACCCAACCCTAAAATTCTTTTAATAACATCAGCAATGTGGTAATTTCTGCATAAATGGATACATCTACAAACAATATTGTCGAATCTGCAATGACACCTCTATTGAATGAAAAGAAATTGAAAATCTATTTTGTTGAAATGTAATTATAGGTAGCACTTAATATAATATTCTTTATACCGACTCACAATTTGTTTTAAAAGCAAAATAAATGTTTAATAAGAACTTAGTAAATAAAAGGGGAATAAACAGATTGGAGAGCACTTTGAATGATCTTCTCGTCCCCTTCAGTATCTCCTAGTATGTTAGGCGCGTCATTGCTGATACCCAATTAACTCTAGCATCACTACTAAGAAAATAGGTTATATGGTTTTATTTGTCATATTAGTTAACATTAATATAATGCTATATTAATGTTAACTAATATGACTTTACTTTTTAGAAGAGTATGAGTAATTTTAATACATATACATACAGATATGTTAATTGCGTTAATCTGACGTCAAATAACCTTTCAAAAGTCACACGAAGCATAGAAACACATCATTAATTATATAATAATAATAATCGTAATTTGGCAACTTTTAAATGTAACTATCAAATAAAATTCGAAACGTCAGACAGTTTTTAAATATTGTTAGCATCTGCTAGCCATGACCGCAACGAGGCGAGTAATTATTAAAACATCTCACCGCCATGACAAATAAATAAAGAAAATATACATAAATTATCTCAGACAAATTGTACAAGACGTCGTTTAATATTTTATTTAATTTTAATTAATCTGTGCTGAAAATATATAGAGACTGCTTGAATACTAATAAATATAACTCGAACCAGAATCTTACATATTTTTTGCTTGGTAACCGACTGCCATTACTTTTATGTTTACTATTGGGTACACCTGAATATACGCCATATGTAATCAAATAATATTTATATTGTACGGTCTTTTTAGTTGTGTTTAACTTATTTTTAATATCATTAATAATTGTTTAAGAAACAAACCAAAGAGGTTTGGTATGAGAGCAACTTACATCTATCCTACCAAAATAACATACTTTTAAAATCTATATGCTATCTTTTTATAATAATTGAAAATAAATTGATTTCAAAACATTGTTTATCTTTAAGCCGTTGTACGTTCTTCAAATCGAATATATTCCCAAATAAAGTGGAGGATTATTCTATAAGATAGAAGTTCGTTATTTATTTCTTTTGTAAGCTGACTGAGAAAGTATCTTTGTTTATCTTAACTTCACAATTTAAATTCAATTAGAGTACTCGTAAATGTATAGAATTTTAAAATAACTTTTATTATTATATACATTTTATTGTAACATTTTATAGTGTGATCTTCTATAGCCATAGAGTTAAGACGAAACGGACAATCCACCAAAAACAATTTGTTTAAAATAAAATTAATTAATTACCCAATTACCAAAATGAAAACACAATAACAGTAGTTATTTATAACCAGCTGAGAGCAACAAAAGATCAAAGCTCAGTAATACCATAACATGATATTAGCAATCGGAATTTTAATACTAAACAAAATAAATGACGCCCTCAAAATACAGTTCCAAAATAACCAGAGGCCTCACTGAATATATTTACAGGAGTTCAAGAAATGGAAATTGTATTGCTTCTAATTACCGTTATCTGTTTTAAAGTGTAACAAGGCTTTGTTGTTAGGTTTAATTTCTGATCGGTCTGTCTGTTGTTTATTATTCTATATTTATACTTTAAATAGCAATTCTGTTTTTTTTCATTTTTTTATTATTATTTGGTAATTAGTCTGTAATGAAATGGAAAGAAATTGAATTAATTTAAAAAGAAGAATACTTCAATATTTTTTTTAATGACAGGATTTCTTAAATTTTATTCTATAAATATTATCATAGTTCTTCTAATTAACTGAAAATCTTTATAAATGATATACACAAAATTTAGTAGTGAATAACTTTCTATATATGTATTTTCGAAAACCTCATGAAAATGAATACAGTACTTACAGAAATAATCTTTCAAATGTATAAACAGAGTGCTTTGTTTTGTATTCAATATATAATTAATAACAAAATCTTGTATCCCTTATAAATGTACATTAAGAAAGTTATTTCCTTTTATAATTCGTTCATCTCAGAGCAGACATAAGGTACACGACTGAGGGTTGGTTCGATCGATATCCCCACTCGTAAGGGGATAGCTTAGAATTCTAACAGCCTCTGATAAACGCACTGACAACCAGATGTTTTATTACAACATTAATCAAACTTATGCTTTATATTATATAGATGTTTTCTATAAATTCATTATTATATATATATATTCTTTTTGTATATCAAATGATAGGTTCAATTTTAAATGTTATTTTGTTTTTTATTATTTTAATGAAGAATAAATGTAGAATGAAACTTTTTAATTTAATATCTTAAAGATAAAAAAAAAACAATATATTATCATCTGCAAATAACATAAACATAAATATGTGTCACTATTTACTAAATCTTAAAGGTAAATAACAATAAAATCAAACTTATAAATTAAATAATTTGTATGAATTGTTTTCCAGTGCAAAATATAATATCAGTTTTATATCATAAATTCAAATTATATTTCTTCAAGTAGACATTTACACGCACCTTTGAATTATCAAAGATTACATTGAAAATATCAGTAGGTATAGTCAGTCTGTAAGTCAGCTGCCACCAGCTAGGAAAGCTGTTCTGCTGAGAAGTGCTGGCCAGAAACTCAACAGTTGTTTTTTTAAGGAAATTTAACAATTTTTGATACATTATAACATCGACCTCGTAAAAGAGTCAACAACACAATTTCTTCACATTTGGGTCAACCAGAAACTCTTTATTTAATAACATACTTTAGATTTAAAAATAAAAGTCATTTGGTATGGTATGGTATGGTATGGTATGGTATGGTATGGTATGGTATGGTATGGTATGGTATGGTATGGTATGGTATGGTATGTTATGGTATGGTATGATTTGGCATGTGGTAGTATTGGTATTAAAAAATCAATATTCAACCCAGCTATCAAGTCTAACGAGAATATCCAACTATAAAAGCGTTTACCACATTGTAAATCTAATACCGAGAAACTTTTAATGGAACATGGAACTCAGTTTCAGTAGTTTTTCTCGTTTCGTAGAATATTTGTATTTAATCTTTCCTAGAAATATGTTTCAGTGATTGAACATACCCATGTTTGAATATCAAGTAAATCTGGATTATTTAAATTATGAAGGGATTTCTGATTAATATGTATTTGCTTTCTGAAACGAGTGGATTTCAGTAAAATACACTATAATATTCTGTACGAAATATTAATTAAATAGACCTGTTATGGATAGCTTTTTGCATGTTTTCCTTTAAATTGACGGGTTATAAATTTTATTTGCATTTGTGATCAAGAATGAAGTAATACTATTATTACTGAAATACAATTATTTATATCGATATGGTCAAAGAAAACTCTTGTATATCTTAAAACTAAAGACTTTACTTTATTGATATATTGTTGATTGATTGATGATTGATTGATGATTGATCCATCAACCAGCAGTAGATTATTTTCTATGCCTATTTCAATAATATTGAGTTTCTGACCAATAAGAGTCAGATCTACAAAAAGCTACCGTTTCCCAGCACTAGAAATTTTTTTAAGATAAATGTTAGCCCAAAATCCATATTATGTTGATTAAAATACTTAGTAGTAGTAGTAGTGGGTTATAAAGGTAGTTATTAAAAAAAAACTCGACATCAAAAAGTTTTTAAAAATCAAAATTTTGCGAGATTATTATCTAAAATGTTTAACGCCTAAGAAAAAGGTCGCTATCATAAAAATACCTTAAAATGTATCTAGGTTAATAAATTCAGTCAGTTAGATTTAACAAAGTTATTCTTCTATGAAATGTCTTAAAACTTGAGAAACAGTACGATTCTCTTAGAAATATAATAAAATCATTTTATACATATCTAATATCATCCTTATTATTATTGTAGGTCAAAAATAGCCTAGCCTCATTATAAAAGAAACCTAGAATAAGACCAATTAGTAGTTTCCTTGCTATTGTAGAAAAGTTGCATAAAATATTATATTTTAAAGTAAAATGAAACTGCTTCAAAATAAATATAATTGGAGAAAGCATTTGCATAATACTATGAGAATATAAAATTCTTAACAAAAGATTCTTTTTGCTTATTTCGTTTCGTTAACTTTATCCTCAAAACTAAAATAACAAAACTTTTTACAAAGTTAAATGATCGCAAACCCATTTGGGTTAGTACAAATACTTTACAAATACTCTCTCTTCTTCTCCATCCTAATCTTCTTTATCCCTTCCAATACCTCAAGGGTGTCATTTTCTATCTATATTTGCTAATATCCATGGCTGACAGTGCCATTTATCATCAGGTGGACCGTTTTGTCCTTTTATATATATTATTATTACATATTCTTGATCCATCAATCATCATTGAGATACAATTAAAACGAGCATATAAATGACTACTAAAAATTTAGTTTTAGCAAACATTCCAATATCTTATCTATACAACGCTGGTTTAAGCAGTGCACTAATATAGCATTGTAAAAAAGCATTTAGAGATACAATTAAAACGAACATACAAATGATTACTAAAACCTTAGTTTTAAGCAATCATTTTATTATCTAATCTATAGAGCGCTGGTTCAAGCAGTTCACTAATATAGCATTGTGAAAGGCTGTTAGAGATAGAGTAAGAGTGTACACTCTTACTCTATTTTTTGGAATCAAATAATACGCTATAGATATACGATAATGAAATAAACATATTAAATACCACACTAGTTTTTAACGTACTTGAAATAATGATATCGAACACACCTCAAGTTGCAAATGTAGTGTATGAAATTACCAGCTTCATACCATCAGTTTGTCATCACGTATCGTAACACGACCTATGATTGATTGATGATGATGACGCCTGTAAATCATCACGAAGAACATTATTTACTATCGGTTCTGGACTTCCTCGTATTTTAAATTAACAGCTGTGGTCAGCGACTTTGTTTATTTCTCTGACACAAATAACAAGATAATGTATAATATTTTATTATTATTAGTTAAGTCCAAAAATGTGTTGTCAAATAATAATAAAAGTAAGAAATAAGTTATAACTAAAGAAAACTTCATCAAAATCCGTCCAAAATTTTATCTGTGATGAGTGCAAACAAACAGACAAACAATTGAATAATTGTACAAGTACGTTTTTTTACTTGAAATACAGTTCGAAACATTTTATAATAATTTTAATGTATGTAAATACCGACCTTATATATACAGAGTTATTTGTAATTAATTCCACCTCTTGCGCCTGCAACCGCAACCTCTATATATTAATCCCAACAACATTTGTTCTACGACTTTTTAAAATTAATAGTTTTAAAATTTTATTTTTCCCATATAAAATTTATTTGTTGCCTCTGAACATTAAATCTGGCATTAACACTGAGCGTAGGTATGGCGCTTGGATGTTGACCTTTTAAGTCCTTCTTACAAAATACAGAGTAATAAGTAAAAGGGGGAGCAAAAACTTTTTTGTTTTGTTTTTTTGTGTTGTTTATCAAGATTTGTAAAAAGTCGTAGAACAAATGTTGTTATAGATTGGTTATTTAATTTTATTTATTATTTTTTTTTTATTTATATCTTTTCCACTTAGAATCATAATCAGTGATCACTTGTGTACGTCAACATAGAAATGTCAGGAGGGCCTATTAAGCCCTTCTGAAAAAGCACTTTCCATCTTAATGTTAAAGCTATGAGGGTTCCAAACGCGTCCTGGTCTGAGAAGAACCACACAACAAACTCAGCCGGATATATTTTTTGTTATTGTGATCACTGTTTCACAAACGTCAAACTTAAGTGCAATTTTGGAACAACTAGAACCTTCGCAATCGATCTGAAAAGAAGCCTAATGATTTCAGGCAACGAAAATTAAATAATAATAACAGAAAAAATATATATATATATAAATCTTCGGCCTGCCACACAACCAGTCACCGCAAGCAGCACCCGTTCACGAGCATAACACAAGAGCCAGCCATCACCCCCTTCGCACATATTTGAGGGAGGGAGGCAACCCGACTCCCGATGCTACCGCAAGTAGTGACTTCTAAGGAATCGGTGTGATGCAGAAGGTCGATAAAGCAAAATTAATTTACAACAAAAAACAAATTGCGGAGATTACTAGCTATTCGCAATACAATACAGATTCATTCCCAGGCCATACCGTCGTCAATGTAATCCTTTACACTGTAGTAGGATTTATTTTATTAAATTATTTTTAACATATAATTTAAATTTATTTAATGACAGGCTTAAGGCTTCATTTGGGAGCTTATTATAAAAACGTATACAATTACCCTTAAAGGATTTACCTATTTTATGGAGCCTAGTGCCGGGCATAGCGAGTTTATTTTTATTTCTTGTATTAATTTTATGTAAATCACAATTTTTCTTGAACTTTGAAATATTTTTATGAACGTAAATTAAGTTTTCATAAATATATTGGTTATAAACAGTCATAATTTTAAATTCTTTAAATTTAATATTTAATAGATTGCATTCAGTATTTTTTCTATAATCGTCGTTCTAAATTGATATCAGCGGTTTTATTAGAGAGTAATGTCATAGCTCTAATTTTCCATTAACTAAACTATGAAATGACTAAATTATGAAACTAAGCCTAAAATATTTCATAGATTTTAACTTTATACATTACTGGTAATAATAACTTCATATGTAACTTAAATGTAAGTACGTAAATTCAAACACATAATGCATATGAGCATTGCAGTTCTTTCATCCACATGGATGAAAGAAAACAAATTGCACTGAAGGTCTAAAGGTCACTGGGTTATAAGATTTTATGTAAAATGTCCCTCTAAAGACTCTATATGTAGAGATAAAGATTACTCGACCGAACTGATTTGATTTGTCACCCGGAAACATTTCTAGGAACCTTACAAGAAGGGTTTCTTCTAAATTGAGTTCTTTCAATATGTACAGTATGTTACGTGGTGTTAACATTTAGTTTTACTAAATATAATAAATTATTTTATAAAAAAAATAAAATAAAATTTAAAAACACCCGGTACAAAAAGACCTCTTAAAAGAATGAAAATAATATTATTATGTACTTATTGAACTACCTTATCTACGTTAAAAAGTGTAAAAAACTTTTGGCCTACATAACAAGGCTTTTTTTCCTATACAGCGCGGGCGAAGCCGCAGCTAATTATTGCATAAGAACCTTTCATCAATAAAACGTCAATATCTTGGAGACGACTGTTTCTATTTTAACCAATCATAACTAAGAACCATCTCGACAAACATAGCTTTCGATAAAAAAAACCGTATTCAAAACCGTCCACGCGTTTGGCCGCTACATTGCCACAGACAGACACACAGATCGACAGGTCAAACTTATAACACCCCTCTTTTTAGTCGGGGATTAAAAATATACATGCTGTAGGTTTTTTTATGAAAGTGGATGGAGTAAATAAAGCAATACTATTACAAACAAAGCCGTTAATCACTTATTCCTACATTCATTTATTTTAGGTATTATTTATGATTCTTGAGAAGGTCTATATATTTTTATTGAATATAGTATTATTATTAAATACTATTCTTAAACAGATTTAATAGTTCTATAGATGATATTTTTAATTCATATTTAATGTCTCCAGTATAATTCTATGTAATCACAGTAATAAATAAAGATAACATTAACTATTACATAACTTTTAAATCCACTACTGAAAAATATCGACAAAAAGATATAAAAAGCAATCATAAGATAACTGTAATGAAAAAGAAATTGTGATATCTATCTCCATTTCTTTATTTACTGATTTATGAGAACTGATTCGTGAAAACTTAAATTTAAAATGAATTTAATATCTTTTATCTTATAATTAATAAATAACCATTTTGTTACAATTTATATATTATTTTTGAAAGTATACTATAATCAGTTTGTATAAGTATACAACAAAATAATTCTTAATCATCAAAGATTATCATGAAATAAACATATTAATAATATAGAACCATTCATAATAAAGTTTTTAAAATATGCCACTGTGGACAAAGTGGTTTGACAATATGATCCCTTCAGTTTCAAAACTATTATTAATTTGTGAGTCAAAATAACAAATAGATATTTGATTGAAATTATTTATTTATAAATATGATTGACTTTTAGGTTAAGGACTTCGATGTACACATTTTTAACGATTGTCAGTTTACATAAGTATGGGGGACCCGTCTCCTGAAGTTCTTTAAACAAATTACAATATTAAGGATTTCCTTTCAAAAAAAACTTTTTCTATATATCTCTTTTAATCTATTTTAAAGTATCCGATACAAATACTGTATCCGAAATAAATATTGTATGAGAATCTTTTGGTAGGGCAATTTGTGCCCCAGGCAGTTGAACTGGATGTCGTGGGTTCGGTTCCCACACTGAATCTGATGATTGATTTATGTGAAACAAATGGTTTATGTGATCCACAGATTATGTTATGGAATCTGTGTGTTGGTTGTTTGATATGTGTTTGTAAAAACCTCTGCCACACAGTAATTATTTCTTAAAACCGGTAAAAGCTTTTTGAAATAATTAAAAAGTATGTGTAACATACCTAAGGTAGAAAATTAAACTGTTTATAAAGATAAAATATTTTGATAAAGTGTGTGTAAAGTTAAAAAATATTGGAACGATTTCCGGCTTTGTCTTAATACATAATAATATATGTATACATACGTTTGATGATAACTTATACTTGCATGTATACCAATCTGAAAATTATGAAAAACCTCACGAAAAAACCTTCATATCATTGAAGAAATTTTATGATACGTATCCATAAAAATTGATATGTAAAGCCACGCGTTGATCTTAGGTTCTAAAGCGAAATTACTACAGCTTTCTCTCCTCATTTTTAATACAAACACATCTTTAAAACTTTTATATACACATGCACGCATATACATACGCAATCACAAATACACACGCACAAACGTACGCACACATTGTACGCACGCACGCACACAATCACACGCACAAAAAACATACACACACAAACACACATACTCACAACTTCCATAATTCCATTACCAAAATGGTTAGCCATGTTTTCCAAGAATTAAAATATATAATATTAAGCTTTCTAACCCTCAAATATAAACATCTATTTTTAGTGTTCTATTTTAAATGACCCAGTTTTATTTTTAATCTCGTTACAACTTTTCGTATCTTACCTGCTATGTATTATTTTTCACGGTTTAGTTTACATTTTATTTTAATTTCTTGCATATTTCAATGTTATTTATAAAAATGTAGGTGTATTCTATTATATATATAATAGAATACATCTACCCAACAAAAATAAAAGATTTGGAGATGAATAGTGAACATTGAGTCTATTGTTAGATATAATTCTTTAGATAAATAGCCCTTTAGTCGAACACACGAGATGACATAGTTATGTATCTTTATGTAAAGAACGGACTCGATTCTGTCCCAAAACAAATAACATTCTCACTTAAAGAATACATCGAGCACTTTTACTAAAAGATATATTTCCCTATGTCATTATGAATTTTATTTTTTTTACATTTTATTAGTATATATGTATATAGTAAAGATTTTTTTTGCATAAGATTATGGAAAGGGTAGATTTTGTCCTTGTACCATATTAAGTTAATATTCAATACTATAATAACTAAAAATTGTGATATAAAATAACTATTTTAAAAGTTTCGTGTCGGTTGTATATTCCATGGATTTTTTAAACCGTGAAGTACAATCTGACGTTTACTAGTAAAGACGACAAGTAACAACTATATTTAAGTATTTCAAAATGAACAAGAAAAAAAATATATAAAAACGCCCAGACAGTTACCATAGTAAATATTTATATTTTTTTAATCATGCAATAAGAAGCAATATATTCAAGAAAAAAATATCAATTCTACTAAAACTAACATGGTATAAAATTTCTCAAAATAATAAAAATATTAATTACAAATAACATTAAAATACGATACAAATTTGAGATCTTTTCATTATAAAAATATCTTATCAGTAAGCAGCGGTATTATAAAAAATTCAAAGTATCTATTTAATACCATTAACACATAAAAGACGATGTTCAAAGAATTCCTTTGATTAGATTTCCCACTTTGCATAAGTAACTCATATTAGAAATATACATATTTTAAATTAATAACGCTCAGCGCAACACAGCAAAATTAAATAAAAAAGATTTTTTCACAGGAATTCATAAGAATTTACATTATAAATATGTATATACAAATGAAAAAAAAACAACACACAGATCAACACAGCAAAGTTAATGAAAAACATAATTTTCAAAGGAATTCATACATTTTGTTGAGAAAGAATTCACATTATCTAACTTTAAGTTTCTCCATACACGTGTATGATGATAAAACTTATGACGTATATATTATCAACAATTTATACAAAGGAAAACATTTAAGTTATAAAAGAGCTTTATAATTCCTACGTTACATCCGTTATGTATATAATGGAGTCAATATTGACGTAATAATTATTATAATTTATATTCAGTTACCTATCAGATATCGTTGACGTAAGGGTTCATAATAAGTGCTCGTATAACCTTGTATTAGCTAATAAGTACTGTTATCTATTTACGTAGAGAAACAGAATAAATATGTGCATTTAAATTTGAATGAATTGTTAATAACATTTAACGTATTAATGAGAACTAATTTACAGGTAACCCTATCATATATGAATATATTGATTGATTAATAAATATAATTTTCTTAATGCTTATAATTTTCTTTAATTCATATCTTTTTTTTTCTGTTTTGTGTACATACGGAATAAATAAGATTTAGTAAATTTACTTTGACGTATTTTAATATAATTAATAAGGGTTCGATCCTGGTTTTCTAGAGATTTGTCTGAATCATTAATTTATAAATGACATGTCATTCAGACCATTAAGCTGTGATAGGACAATAATGTGTGTAAGTAGACAGGGTATTTGAAAAATACGACTGGAGTTAACAGATTTAAAAATGCTGTAAAGCTGTGATTATTATAAATTCCATTTAGAAAATCAAAGAACCCAAAGAAATAACGTCTAAGCTATTCGTTAAACTACAACAAACTTTTATTAAATACATAAACCTATACTATCTTCAATATTCACACAATTTGAATAATCCTTATAGCACTACATTATTAACTGACTGAAACTGAACTGAACTGTAACTGAAATTTAAATATATTTTAGGTTATTTACTATAAATAATGAAAGCTCTTCATTCAACAGCTTTTATTTACATTACGAATTCTTTAGTTTTCTTGAATTTCGTGTGAGGTATTTGATATTTTATTCATTGTATAAATAACTTTAGATACAAAACAGTCGACGGGTTCTATAAATATATAATAACACACTAGTTTTTTTTAAATGTGTTTTATTTTGGGAATGGTTTGAAAAATATCAAATTAAATTTATAATAATTATTACACCAAAGTTTGTTTTTTTGGTTTTCGTTATATTTAAAAGAATACATTCAGTTGTTATAAATAAGATATTTTTTATATAATTTATCCTAAAAATTGGTCTAGTGTAAACATCGAAAAAGTGACCTACGAAGTCGAATCTTTTATTATTTTCGAATTACTGTATAAAAGTATGTTATTATAATTCCAAAAAAATAGTAAAAAATATAAGAAAATGTCTTTACAGAAATAATAGGCGGTTACAAATATGATATTCTAGTATAATTTTGGTGAACTTTATACAGCGTTGCGTGAACGAACGAACGAACAAAACCGCAGGTAAAAGCTAGCTAAACAGATTCATTAGTTTGGAGGCTAAAGCGAATGGTACACGTATATAGTATTTACATTTACAGATTTTCAGTGACAAGTCTTCTCCCCCATATTGTTATTTACATTGAATGTGTTCTCACTTCGTGTTTAGACAGACGTCGTCTTTTGGATGGATGAGGTAAATCTAGGTCAAGACACGAATAAGCACAAAATAAACTTAATTACATCTAGGATATTTATGCTTAATTTTCTGTTCAATTTTAACCTATTAACTTAGAGTTTAAGTAATAATTATTTACAATAATTTGTATACGCTAAAAGCTCCCATTAGGGAAATCTAGGCACTCTACTATTGCTACTATACAAGTTTAATAAAAACATATTCTAAAATCATTTAATTATAGCTTTTTATGTAGGTTTAATGTTTAAAATATATAATTCGTATTAGTTTTCTTTGTGGTTACTACATTTAGCAGTAGTCTATTTATTGTATCTAGCTATTTAGAATAGAAGCTTTACAGAAACCGTGAATATGGAATGGTAATTTGTATAGTGTTATAGGGGTAATAGGTTCCTAAGCGACGAAATAAAATTAGTAATTTGCCTCTTAAAAATAAGACCTCATTCCAATGATGGATCAATATTCATAAAGCACAAAGCTCATTTATCTGTCTTAAGCTTCAATAAGATTTTTCAGATGTCCTGTTTCCAGTGCTTATTTAAGCCTCTTCTTCAATGGGTTGTGAATTTAACATTTCCTCTAAGTCGGTTTCAGTCAAATCTTCATCTTGCAATTTAAGCAACTCCTGAATTTGACTTGATTCTATTTGTTCGTCCATCTCGTTCTATTCCACTCGCAATTTCGGCAATGTTGACAATTAAAGTTTGAATTTTCACTCTTCCTCATTTTCCGCAGTCGGAACAGGCCACAGTTTTTTCCAGCGTGATTTCAATGTGCATGGCTTCAGTTTTTGCATTGATTCTTTTATGTTTACGATGCATGTTCTGCATATTATCCAGTAGGATTCTGAAGGTTCGTCTAATGTAGTAGAGCTTAAAGGTCTGCGTTATTCCTTGGTCCATAGGTTGAATCAAAGTCGTCGTATTGGGAGGTAAAAATGTCACTTTTATATTTGGATGCATAGTTGCAAGTTCGCGAGCATAGCCTAATGCGTGGTCCAAAACTAGAGTGCTTTAAAGTCTAAATTATTTGAATTAAAATAAGTTTAAACTTAAAAAACAAAACAATTCTGGAACCAGTCACATAAATAGCGCTTGTAACCCACGCTTTCTTATTAGCAAGCCAAAACACTGGCAGGTCGTCCTTGTTTTGTTTTTTAACGCACGAGGATTTAAAGATCTATAAAGCATCAATGATTTAATAACACAATCTCTTGATACAAAGCAGCAGTGTAACTCTATCCGTTGCTGTCTTAAAATCAGGGGCAGATTCTTTGCTATTAGAAATGAATGTTTTAGAAATGCAATCTAGGCGTAGTTGTAGTAAGATCTTTTTATCTATCTTTTTATTAGTCCATTTGACGAGGCATTGACAAAGGATACCGAATGCTTTTATATAGGTACATATATTTATGTACCGAAGTACCGATTCGATCCGTGGATAATGAAATCCTAGACCGCGAATATAAGAATTGAGTCGCATTTTTTTCAGTCCGCGTATAGTGAAAACGCGAATAAAGGAAGCGAGAATAAAGAGCTTTTACTTTATATATAATAATAAATATAAAATAAAATAAACAAAAAATAAAAAAACCTTTATTGTTGATCTTGATATAAATAACAAAGTTACATGCGTGTGAATTTATTCCTATTAACAAATACTAACTAATATATTTCTTAAACTTTATATATAATCACAGGACAAATCACACAAATTGATCTAACCCCTAAGTATTTTTTTTTTTGTATGTCTATACTGTTAGCCATGTTGGCTATTACAGCGTCACCGGGGCCGGGAGCAAACCCTTAAGTAAGCAAATTATTTGCTTTCGTTAAGGGTGTTAGACAATGATACAAATACATATATATTATAAATACTGTGAATAAACGACCCAGCCTTGAAATATAGACATCTATATTCATCACATATATGCCCTGTCCCTGTCGGGAATCGAACCCGAACCCCTTTGCGCCGGTACACATTAGGCTGCGCTAACTAATCGACCAACGCGAGGGGGCGATTTAATAAAATATTATATATACAAATATATATATTTGTATAAAAAGATATATGAATGCGCATAAAATGAGTATTTCTAAGTCTCTTGCAATAAAGTCATTACAAAAACAAAAACATAAAACAAACTCCATAAAGTCTGGAATTGCTTTAAGTTCACAACTTTGCTTAACACCTGAAACTACTCTAACTCCTAAGATGGACTTTCAGTCTTTCTATAAATAAAGTTAGACATATTAAATAGCTTTTATTGGATTGTACCTTCCTTTAAAAACAACAAGTAACAAACAAAAAAAAAAGTATTAATATTGGTAATTATCTACAACCTTGTCAATTTATTTTATTTAAAAAAATAGAGTTGAACATGTAACCTCTGGAATACAGTTCCGTCGCTCTTAAAACTGAACTACCCTACCATGTTTACAAATTAAGCTTTTTTACTAGAGATATAATTAATACCTAGGCAATAGATGAAAGAAGTTTAGTTTCAGAATATTTTTCGATTTCGATTGATTCTCTTTAAGTGAATATAACGAAAGATAATCCCATGAACTTTGACGAAGTCTTATTATTTGGGTTTCTTTGTTGATATAACCGTTTTAGGTTAATCCTAGATTAGATTGGTCCTATAAACGTTACATATATTCGTGTACGAAAACTACTTACTTCTTTCACAGATATGTTTATATATAAATTCCAAAGATAACCATAAAAACGTTTTTAAGCATTATCTCGATATTACACTTGAATTAGTAAAAGTTTAATCAGATTGGGCATTATACACAGCGATACGATGGTTCAATTGTCAGAGCCACGGAACGGTTTCCCAGAGGTTGCGGATTCGAATTCCTACTCGTATAGGTTTATTCTTAATTTTATATTTGTTTAAAATTTAAATAAGTTTAACATGGCTTTACATGTTTATAGATATTTTCAACCAGATTAAACAATTTTCTAATTTTAAAGATATTTACTTTATCATTATCACTTTCATTCATCATAATTTTTTTCCTCATATAACTTTCATCGTCATAATTTTATGAAATTTATTCGTAAATAAACAATCTTATAAAACAAAACAAAACATTAATTCATGTAAATCGAGAACACATTTAAACAATGGTATTCCGTAATCACGAAAATAACTTTTCGTAACCTTTTCCATACATCAACGATGCAAAAGATACTTGAAAAAAGATTTATCTCACAAACAAAGTAAATCGCTATTTATGAGCCATTTACTTGTCTTCTCACCAACTTCTTGTTCTCAATCATTTTTATCGTCCGTTTTAACATCTGCGATCATTTGTTTACATAAAATCATAAATAGTTTGAAATATTTTTGTAATAACAATATTTTTATTCCTAACATACCACATACCAAACTAAAACGTTGTAAAACTGAGTTTATTTTCGTTCTTTAAGTTTATATCAAATTTATTTTGTTTTTATAGATTTATATTACATCAAAAACATAAATGTGAAATGAGAGCCAAGTTCAATTTTATAATATATGCCTTGCTTTTTTACTTCAACGAAGAAAGAAGTGAGATCTAAATGGAAGCCAAGTTCAATGAACAGTCCTGAATTTTATTTAATACAACATAAGTTAGGATAATATATTGGAACCTAAGGTCTTACTTGGCTAGTCCGCATATACGAATTATTTATAAGTACCTATTAACCAGTCATGGAAGAGTCGCATTTTCGATGGCTGGCTTCTACCAGGAAGTTAAATTTAAAAAGAATAAATAAGAACTTCCGGCTTTAGAATTTGCGAAGTCTATAACAAAATTCGTGTCTAGATTTCGTAAATATAAATAGCGTGTCTAGGTCTAGATTATTTTCAGGCATGTGGTAGGTCATAAATAAATATTTAATTATAATTATAAACAACCAGGACAAATTTATGTAAAAAAATATTGCGCTACAAAGTTTAATAAAATATTATAATTTATCTAAAGCCCTCTGAGTAATCTGTTGAGAAAATATCATTATACATTAAAGCCTTATTCATCTAAAATTCATACTTCGTTTGTGTATTTATTAATATAAGGAAAAGAAATTTTCAAGCATCTTTTACTTTGCAAATATAAATTTTAGCTAGACAACAAAAATCAAGGCTTTTTGATAACTTAAATGAATATTAAAACCATCCAACTATGAAAAATAGGACTCACCATAGCTTGTACAAACATAAGACAATATATTTTCTATCATCCCGTATTTAAATCCCCCAAATATTTTCTATACAAAAGACCCAGAGTAAATATATATTCAAGTTCACTTCACCTAGACAATGCATGTTCGATTGCAGGCGTAGGAACTAGCATTGTTCTCTGATAATAAAATACACTTACCATATAAGTGACGAACTTCGAGCCCTTTATCTCAAAGCTCAAAGGGCTACTTATATAGAGAGCTTTGAGGTTTTAGTTCGAGATGGTTTTTTAATTGGGGATGTTATATTGTTCTAGAAAGTTCCAAGTAAGCAAACAGTGAGTGCACTCAGAAAAACGAGAGTTCGTTAACCTTTTTCTCAACTACGTTTATATAGTTATAATGTTTTCGAAAGAAACCTAATAGATGTCACCACCGTCACGATAAAGACGATCACAAATAGAATGCTTAATTCACCGAGACGGACAGCGACACGACAGTTGGTAGAGCGACGGGACGGTTTCCCAGTAGTCGCGGGTTCGAATCCCTGCCCGTCGGTTTATTTTTCATTCTATATTTATATAAATTTAAATAAGCTTAACATGGCTATACATGTTTGAAAATATCTATAAACATGTATAGCCATGTTAAGTTCACATATAGAATGCTTAATTCACCGAGACGGACAGCGATACGGTAGCTCAGTTGGTAGAGCGACGGGACGGTTTCCCAGTAGTCGCGGGTTCGAATCCCTGCCCGTATCGGTTTATTTTTCATTCTATATTTATATAAATTTAAATAAGCTTAACATGGCTATACATGTTTAAAGATATTTTCAAATAGTTATAATGTTGCTGAAAACATATACAATACTAAAGGCAGTAATAAATATTGAAAGCCTAGTTCCTTTGAACTTCAACCTTTGCCAGGCGAACTACGGCAATACGTCTTCTAATAATTAATCACTCTGAACGAACCAAACTGCCAAATGAACAAGCAGTACAAGTTGAGTCTTGTACCACCTGTTTGATTCGTGAAGATAAAATGAATGATTTGGAACGAAAACTTTATCCATTCATTCACTTATCTATTGAATTTACATAACATAAACTTTTATTGTAAATATATTTTTTGTAATTATAACTAGAAATCACCAGTTACATATAATGACTAAATAACCGACCATGTGCGAGTTGGACTCGCGGACGATGGGTTTCGTACAATTATCTATAAAAAAAACTTTAATTTTATTTTAAAGTAATAATTATTAATTTTTAAAGTGAATATGTAACCAAACATTCTGTGAATATTTCAATGGTTTTCCCTTTGTCGTTATTATTGTCGAATAAAAAATCATTATTGTTGTATGGGAGCCCCCCTTAAATATCTATTTTATTCTGTTTTTAGTATTTGTAGTTATAGCGACAACAGAAATCCATAATCTGTGAAATTTTCAACTGATCACGGATCATGAGATTTAACCTGGTGACAGAAAGAAAGACAGCGGATTTTAAGTAAAAGGATTCCGTTTTGTACTCTATGGACACGGAACCCTACAAAATGCATGAATCTGTCTATTTCTTTTTAAAGTTCAGACATGATATAGTCTGCAGCGGAGCTTTCCAAGGAAATAATAAATTGATATCTCGACAATAATAAATCAATAATAATGTAAGATGAATCTAGTTTAGACAGTTTGGACATGTGCCTGTGACAGACAATTAAACAAAGTCTGTGAAATGAATCTATAACTATTTTCTAAGGAGTTTGATCGAAATATATGTAAATTAGGGCTTATATTCAACTTCCGTATGGATTTATAAATATGTAAATATATATACACACAGATACACACAAATATATATGTATATATGACTATTGCATTGTTATTTTGTCTGGTATAAATTAGAGCGGCGAGAACAGTCTTTGGTGTTTTGGTTATTATTATAGGGATTGCTGGAATTCGTCGGAAACGACGTTTCTTTGTACATCTAAAAATAAACCAATCATTCGGTCACTTCACTATTGAGATATTTTAGACAGTTAGATAGTTAGTATCGACATTGTTATAAATAAAATAGTTAAATAAATTGCGTAATTTTCTATTAGAAAGGTTGGTGATAAAAATATCTTGATTTACCAATTTATAAAAAACTCACTTAATTGAAAATGCTGAAAAGAGTGATAAAACAAAATTGCTTATAAAAGTACACTTAATATACAAGTTCACCCAAAACTCGCAAAAACAAAAAAGAAGAATAATTAAGATAATATTTTTACGTTACGTTGATACGGTTTTATGCGGAAACTTTAGATTGAATAATTTAAGTTTATTGTCATTTCATTTATACTTAAATGTTATGACAAAATAATTTTTAATACCTTGAATATCAGATACAAAAATTGTATCAATAAAAGCATTATTTGAATCCACGTATTCAATATTCAAGCACGTTTTGAATTCTCGTAATATTTGTTTTTTTTTGGCATCGTGTTTCACAAATTTCTATTTAAAATAGTGAGATAATTATTATTATAACCTTATTAAGCTATTTAATAACAATTTTTGGAGTTTGAAAATATCTATAAACATGAATAGCTTTTAGCCATGTTAAGCTTATTTAAAATTTTATATAAATATTGAATGAAAAATAAATCGATACGGGCATGAATCCAAACCCACTACCTCTGGGAAAACGTCCCGTCGTTCTACCAATTGAGCTATCGTATCGCTTCCCGTCTCGGTGAATTAGGCATACTATACGATCCTCTTTAAATATTTTTAGACTAGATAAAACTTAACTACCTCCTATATAGTTTTCTATGTAGTTTCTTTTTATAACCACCGTAGTATTTAGTTTTAATATTTAAACCGAATTTCAACCAAGTGATACTCTAGAGGAATCTAATTACTGTAAGTTTTCGCATAGTAACCTCTTGTAAATTACCAACTCTAGCTTATTGTATGAAGCATGATTTGCTTATAACTTGAATGTTACTGCCCATTGCTTTGAATTACATACTTCCAAGCCTTAAAGAAAACATTTGCATGCATACAAAGGATTCACAATTCTGTTGCATAAAACCCAAAAATAAATGGTTGTTGCGAAATAAATTAAAAAAAAATCATCAAAATATCCACAAGTACAGTTGACGCAATCCCCGTAAATCTGTTTATTCTGATTTGTATATAATAATAATAAATATTTTTTTGTTTTCCAGAACACACGATCAAAATTGCAATCTAAAGGATATAGCAGAGACAACAAAAGAAAATTAAATAAAATTTAAATTAAAATCTAATTATGCTACGATAATAAATTTAATTAGTAATGTTCTAAGTGCAGTGAAGTGTTTTAATATTAGTGTTATGGATAAATAAGGGTGATGGGGTGCGGCCAGAGCAAAATCAATCTTTACCCGAGAAAAAACAAAAATGGAGGGAAGGGAAATAGTGCTAAAAAATCAGGTGAGATTCACAATATCGGATATTTAATATAATTAATAAAATATAATTAAACAATTATTGAGTTTTTTTTTATATAAATATTTAAAGACAACTAATATTTTAACGTAATATTTCGTATTGTCTATATTATTACCACACGATTGTAAAAACAATAACACAGTATTTTATTTAATATTACATGAAATGGTATATCAATTAGTTGGATTAAAAAAATATCATATCAGCATAGTTAATAAAAAGCATTTTAAATATAGGTTTTATCCTCACTATCTACAGAGCAATTTTTAAAACTATCTATCATTAAATCACAAAAAAACTGTGGTAGACCATAACATCGGGTGGCCGGTAAGGTTACCCATCGGGCAAAGTGATGCAGCAAAGCTAGTCTTATTCCGGCACGTTGCTCAATGAAGGCGTATACTGGAAATGTGTCAGAACAGCTGCGTTGCGTTGCACTGGCGAACTGATTTGGCATCGAGTTGGTGGTTGGTGTCGGGGTGCCTAGTCAAGGAATGTAACGGGGTCTGAAACGACGACTTTCTGCTGGCCACCCACAGATCGTTGGGGTTCCAATTAGTGGGTCCTGGGTGGTAGGGTGTCTCCATCGTGTTAGTTGGCGACCAGATGAGGACGCCTGATAACGATCCCTTTTTTTTATTAATTTTTTTGTTGCGTTGGAAAAATCCGTTAAATACGTAATCCGTAAAAAATAAGAACAATTACAGCGGTTGCACACTTCCTTGTTAAAAGTGCACTTCACTAATATCAGGCTTTCACTCTAATATCCTACCTGTCCACCACCACCTGGAGAGAGAACAGCCGCACTTGCTCTTTTTGACGGAGACGCAGATACAATGTCCTTTGAGCGCTGCTCATCTCTATCATCTCGGTCTCTCATTAGAGCACAACTTTCGGTCATATGCCGTAGTCTGTGCGTACGCGCGGAAAGATCTTTTTAATGAGAGAGTTCTCCAATCTCCAATTGAAATTTAGCGTCTCCTTTACCTTGTAGACTTTTTCTTCCCTATGGGTTTTAGTAGATACAGGAAATAAAAGAAATCCTGTATCTACCGTTCGCACAGCAGTGACCAGAACTTGCTGAAAGAGAAGCGCGAATGTATCTTTGGAATATAGTGACCGGTTTCAGTTGTTAGACTTAGCGATTTCCTCGAACCTAAACGTTGGTTGGTGTGTTGGGTCCAGAAAGAGAGCTGCTCCAGGAAAACTTGCCGTTCTTGCGAGGTTCCGACAGTACTTTACAATGAGACAGCAACTTGTATTATACAAAGCATAAATCCGGTCGTGTGTGGAATACTGTAGTCACTTATTTATTGGTGTCGCAAAGTCTTATCTTGCGGTTCTGGGCTCAATTGAGAAGCGAGCAACGAACAAAAAGGCTTATAGGCGACCCTGAATTGGTTGAAGCCAACCTCTACAACTTTGAACACAGGCCTAGAATTGCTAGACTTTCAGTGTTCTATAGGATATATTTTGGCGAGTGTGCGCAGGAATTATACGACTTAATCCCGTCCCCCTTCCATCACCGGACGTTCCAACGAACGGCAGGTATCCATCATTACGTTGTGGACATTCCCCCTGTCCGAACAAGGCGCACTGCTTCGTCTTGTCAGTTCTTACAGCGAATGAATGGAACAGCTTGCCTGCGTCGGTATTTCCATTCAAATATAATGTGGCTGTTTTCAAGAAGAGAGTGAATAGGTTACTAGGTTAATGCGTCTTACCATCTAAGACTTCATTTTCACTTAGATTGTATACAAAAAATAAAAAAATAAAAGGTAGCATTGCTGATAAGTGTGTCATTATTTTGTGTATTTAAAAAAACTCCTGCATTAGAGATTATGTCATATGTCATGTCTATGTCATGATGATGTAAGGGTTTGAGAAACACAAACAGTAAACACAAAATACACCCAAACTCAAAACCCCAACTTGTATACTACACCAACAGGTCACCTGTTTTTGTAATTTTTATCTCCAATAAATTTTTGAAAGCCAAGGTAAATGATTTACAATTTCAAACAAGCCCAAACTGTTCATACCCTCGGGAACATTGAAATTTATGATCCTTGTAAACAACTTACAAACTTCGACTACAGACGGTCCACTTTATTTATCAACGCAAATTTGAAATGAAATTATTTGGTTAGAGATTAATTTTATATCTATTGAGACAGTTTTCAAAGACGTCGAAAGTCTACGAGCAGTTTCTCCACAAAGCTTAATACTAGATAAGATAAGATTTCCGCAAAACCTATTAAGAAAATCACTAAAATGCTAGTGATTTTCTTTTCAACGAGTTACCTCGAACCCTCGTACAATTGTATTTGTTGAGAAAATTACAGAGCATTTCTACAGCAAAATCAAATCATAACTATAATATATTAAAAGAGACATAATAGTAAACCTTTTCATCTTTGTAACACCTTCCTTGATTTACGACCTAATGCCTTTAGTAAAATAATACAATTTATATATTTCGAAAGAAACCTAAAAGATGTCACCACCGTCCCAATAAAGACGATCACATATAGAATGTTTAATTCACCGAAGCGGACAGCGACACGGTAGCTCAATTGGTAGAGCGACGGGACGGTTTTCCAGCAGTCGCGGGTTCGAATCCCTGCCCGTATCGGTTTATTTTTCATTCAATATTTATATAAATTTAAATAAGCTTAACATGGCTGTACATGTTTAGACATATTTTCAAACATTATATATGAAGTTTATAAAACTGATTATAGACACGGTAGTTCAGATGGCAGACCGTCAGACTTGATTCCAGAAGATGGTTCGAGTCCAACTTCTTTTCATAGTACTTTACATTTTATATCTATTAAAATTAAGGTAAACTGATTGATATTAAATATATTGCCTAATATTTTAACTGTTTTTACAATTAAAACACTTTTGACAAACTAATACGTTACCCGAGGCTTAATATTTAGCATTTCACGATTAGTTTCTTTTAGTCTTAATTGGACTATAAACATTTTACAAAATTCTATAATTGATTATCGGGTACCTCTAAACGATATAGAGGATGGAAGTCACATGCACACATATTAATTTTGTCATCCTATTCTTAAAAGAAATGTGAAATCTGATAGAAATTTGAAAAAGGTGTGATTTATTTTCAGTCAACCTGCCAATAAAGTTCTTCATTTAATTATAGAGTTAGAATCATCTTTTTATGTTTGTATTATATATATTTAAAGAATATATAAAGGATGGGGAGAAAGGTTTCTGTGCTGTTTATATGAAATGTCGAGACATTTTTTTAAAGTTTATTTATTTATTTTGCCATCTTATAGGTAATGACATAATCCCGTTGCTATAAAAAATTTTGGACTCTTGATACAATAAAACGAAACAAGTAGTTTTGGCAGTCCTCTTTTGATATTACCCTGACAGAGTCTAAAGGTTTCTTTAGAGACCAAAACAGGTAGAAATCTGAATGTGCAATGTGTGCAGAGGTAAAAGGCGGATGTGTTAATACTTCTCAGCGAAATTCCCAGCGAAATTGGCTAAAGATGTGTCTAGCGTTATCGCGATGAAAGACCAAACCCTTTTTATTAATCAATTCCGCCCGCATTCTTTCGTATTCTTGCTTTAATCTCATCAGCTGTTGTTCTGCCTCGAGGTAAAAGCTCATAATGAACAATGCTATTTAGGCCCCACCATACATACACAGCATCACTTTATTGCGAGTTAACCCAGGTTTTATCACATACTATCGCGGTGAGAGCGAAAGCAAACCCGTGGTGTACCATTATGACGGCGGCGGCAACCGTCAGGTTCAGTGAGTAGGAGTCTCACATAACCACCTCCATCATCCCCTGGATGGAGGTGTGTATCCATTAGGAACCCTGAGGTTAAAAAAAAAAAAAAAAAAAAAATGTTTTCTCACATACTGTGAAGACTGACCGACCTTTGACCACGACCTTATAACCGCGATCTTATCGTATGTGAACCACTTTTCATCACCAGTTATCAATCTTTTCAAAAAAGGTTCGGTTTTATTCCGTCTCAGTAAAGAATCGCAAATGTGTACACGGTTCATTAGGTTCCTTTCAGTAAGCTCGTATGACACCCAACTATTGAGCTTTTTTGTGTATCCAGCTTTTTTCAAATGGGTCAAACTTGTTTATGGTCTTTATCCAGTTTTTTATCTACGTCGTAACTAATGACATGCCGATCTTGGTAGCCTTTTTAAAAAAATTGCGTCCATTTTATTTGTAACAAGGCGACCAGAGCGAGGTGCATCTTTGACATTAAATTCTCGGATTGAAAACGCTTAAACCAACTTTGTCATATTGATACTGCATGAAGTCCATAAACGTCACATTTTTTTTTCGCGGCTTGCTTCGCATTTTGTCCTTTTTTTGTAAAAAAAAAATTAAATGTATAGAATCATAATATATCATTGTCATTATATATCATTAGATTTACTCATTTTGACAGAAAGATAAAGAAATGAAAAATGGCAGAAAACAAAATTTTACTTAAATGTTTCCTTTTTTAAAATCTAAGGGTTTATTGTCTTTAAAACCAGCCACACAGTACAGCCGAGGATTGTTTTTATTACAAGTTCTTACATACTGTAAGCGAAGATACTTTTTCCCCCACCTTTATTATATATATATGTATATATATATATGTATATATATGTGTATGTATATATGTATATATATATGTGTATGTATATATGTATATATATATTTCTTACCAAACTCAACTTTACTTTAAATAGCCTAAGAAATAAGCTCAGATAAGATATGAAAGAACGTTCGCTCACATTTCTTAAACGACAATATCCTAATGTCACGTAAATAATGTTATGAGTTTTGTAAGAAAAGTTACTTACCGACAAACGAGGTTAGGGAATTTTACAATTCACGGTCGAAGAACGTAACATCTTAATACAATCTTAACCGTAGATATAGAACCGTAGATATCTAAATTACAATAAATGGAATACTTCAAATGCTGTTCTATTTTATTCATAATCGATCAAAAATCGATCGTTTTATTAAATTTATTGTCAAATTTAAAACAATCTGTTCTTAAAGATTACTCTATTTAGTTATTTATTATTATTTATAATAATAATTTTTAAAATATATATATTATGATTATTTCTATATTTAAATATTGTTTTCAAGATTGAAATAAAGATAGTATATATAAAGATATAAATAAAGAACTATCTAAATATATCGATCAATTTGAAAAGAAAAATTGTGTGTATTTTGTGTTCAAGTTTTATCTTATATATTATTGAACATTTTGAATATTTTCTTTAGAAGTATAAGGTCTTAAAATTCCAGAATAATGAATAAAGAACAGGTAAAAAAATCAAACTTATTTTAGAATGTAAAGAGATGCTTCAAAATTCTGCTGTATTAATATTTATGATGTATATTTTATAATGATTATAAAATACAATTTGCCCTTACTTTTCAAATAGTAGAGAAAAGATCTTTTTACAGTATTTATTAATTAAAGTAATAATATATTTTGCTATTAACTATCAATGTTTCTTTTACTAAAATAAATGTTAAAAGTTCCAATAAAAGAATAGTGTCGTACAAATTATATTATATTTAGAATCAATATGAATATTTTCCACACAAACACACACACATATACACACACACACATACATACACACACACACACACACATACATACACACACACACACACATACATACACACACACATACAAACACACACACATACATACACACACACACACATACACACACACACACACACACACACACACACACACACACACACACACACACACACACACACACACACACATCCACACACACACATACACACGCATGCTCACGCACACGCACGCAAGCACACACAAATACGTGTTAACACAAATACATGTTAATAAACTATGTGTATTGAACTTATAAGAAGTGATAAAATCCAAATCAAAAACAAAGTCTAAAATCTTTATTTTCGGAAAAATAAATCCTACAGACCTGTAAAAAGCTGGGGACAGAAACACAGCGGGATTCTAATGTTTATTTATTTTTGTGCTTGTGTTAATTCCTCGTATTTATAGTGTGTATACCACTATGCTTAATAAAAATTTTAGTATTTTTATGTACATATTTAAGATTTACAAAACAGTATAAACTGGCGACCAGTACTTTAATTTGCTTAAACTTATTACATAAAGTATCTCTAGGGCCCAATGTAATAAATGTATATTACACGGATAGCTCTCTTTTTAAAACGAAAATGGTATTCATATCGGTAGCATTACAGTAGGATACCATGAGACATTATACTATAAAAAAAAATATTATACTTAATATTAAAGAAGTATGATCAGCAAAAAGTTCTATCTCAACATGTTTGTCTAAAAAAGTAGGCAGATCATTTATATAAAGAAGGAAAAGAAATGGTCCTAAGATTAAACCTTGAGGGAAACCCATAACAATAGGATCTCCAGCCGATGATTTCCTATTCACCTCTCACCTTCAACTTCTTTAAAAGATGCTTTACTAGCATTTCATGTTATATAGTTGTAACTTGATGCTGTTTATTTCCCAATAATAAAAAAAAATACCTAATAATAATGAAGTAAAATTCAATTCATACCAAATGCATTGATATAGTATTGAATGAACTGTATCCTGCCGGTTGGGTTGAAATAAAAACTACATTCCACAAGAAATTGCAAATATTTTAAATAACAGTCATTAAAGTATATTTCACATTAACTGAGTAATAAACTGCCGGCGTATTTTATAGATATTTTGATAAGCAGCAGACGATCCCTCGCCGCCAGTTGTAAACATCACTGATTATTGTAAATGACTAAGAGAAAGTCTGTATTTGTACTGTTATAATATATTTTTTTTGTTACATAAAAAAATGCATTTCTCTTTTTGAATATTTTTTTTATTTATATTAATATAAATAAAAATATAAAATAAAATAATATTTTTTTTATATTAATATAAATAAACAGAATAAGGAGAAATATACATATTATTCTTCGTCTTTTGACACATAATTTTTTTTATTATTATAAGACACAATCCTATAATAAGATCCCCAAAATAGAATTTAGCGGATTATAAAGACCAAATTTTCAGTCTTTTGTGTGATATTATTAATGTAACAAACAAACAGTGTAAATAATCAAATTGCGTAGAAATAGCCCCATCTTTTATAGAAGAATTGGCTGGTTCGCACATAAGATTATGGACTAATATTGTCATATGTGGTTATTATTGTATCATACCTTTTTATGTACATATAGGATAATAAACGAAGAGACGATGCGCAGACTGTATACTACCCTTAGAAGCGTTGCCTTGAGGAGTAAGTACTAAATAATTGGCTTTAAAAACTGTGTGGTAGGGGAGGGAGAAAGTTCAAACAATTTCAAATTTTAAAATAAATAAACCAAACAAAAAGCAACAAATTTATATAAAAAACTTTAATCTCAAATAATATAATTGCTTTAAGTTGTAAAAAGATTTATCTTAAAAACTTGTGTAATTTAAATGAGATCAAATCGTGAGAACAAGGCATAAAAAGCACCTCATATAAACACAGAGTGTGTGTGTGTGTGTGTATTAACACACTCTTTGATGATTTTAATAAACTAAGGAGGTTTTGAGTACTTGTAATAAAATAAAAGTGGGGACACAAACCGGCTAATGGTATCGTGAACCCAAAACCATTGAATTGTGTTCGTTTTATTGATTTACAATAAAAGAACCTTTTATAATGCTCCCAAAAATCCTGTGAGAATTTGAAGGGTATTTGATTAAACAAATTGCAAAATGTTAATGCCATTCAAATTAACGAGAACAGATTAAACAATAGAAAATGATTTTTTTATGGATCTCCTTACAAAAAGAAACTTTTATAATATTTTCTAAGACTTTCACGAGTAGTACACATTGAAACAAAATAAAAGATTTATTTCAGCAATTATTTTTTATTACAATTGTGGTCCCTGATCATTACTGCTGGGCCGAAGCCCAAAGCTTCTGGGTTCACTTCTGTGATCCACATAATATTGTCCCGAATTAAGTTTCTGAAACGCGGACAAATAGATAATTTCTTTAAATATTTGACTTAACAAATAAAATAAAAGATTATTAATATGCTCCTATTTCTTTTTACCATAATTTATAATATAACTGTTATCTTAATATTGATGCAATTGTTAATTAGATCCCCAGACGCCATTCAAAGTGATATTATGTGGGTATTGATATTTGGATAATATTCATTTGTAAATAGTGAAGTAGCGATGCCCCAAATACAACCAATATTTAATCAGATGTAATTAATGTTAAAACCACGGTAGTCGTTTGTGATGTGTTAGTGATAAATTTAAATAATTGTGATACTTTATTAACTTTACTTTTAATAATAATATAATATATCATAAAATTCTTTACATGATTTTCAAACGGTATTTAAAAATTCCTTTTTCATTTTTACCTTTAAATATTATTCGCCATATTTCTAGCACTCAACATTCTCTTCGAAAGGACAGTTACTTTGTGGTTAAAGATAATAAGGGAAGGAAACTCGTAAATAACAGATAAATTCATGCATTGAAATTCAGAAGCTTATGGAGTGCGGATTTTATCACAAACAAGTTTTTGGCAGTACACTTTCCATTAAGCCATAAAACTCATAATGCTCGTAGTGTTGAGACGTTTGACGACAAAATTCGTATCATTTTTAAAATGTTAAATTATATTGAATTAAAAGTTATAGTTCATTGAGTGAATTATCGTAAATTTATATTTGTAGACATAAAAGCCAATTCCAATTCCGTGAAGAACCAATCTAAAACTAGAACAAACGAAATTCCGGGGACATGACCTGGAAACAATAACAAAGTTACGATCTGATTGGTTGTCATCTGGTTTCTGTTTTCAAACGAAATTTTGCCAAATCGATCAATTAATCATTTTGGTTCTTAATATTGACCATTTTTACTAATTATCGTTTATCTTGCTAACAACCATTATTATCAGAAATAATATTTCTAAACATGTGTTACAATAGTTTTATCGTTAAGTATTAGATATTATATTCTACTTTGTTTTCTATGTTCCCGAAAATAACAAAAATCATTCGAGACGTTTTCATATTTTTAATATGGTTTTTATGGCCTATTATATCATAATAATAATAAATGCATTATTTGGAAATTATGACTAATGAAATTTAAAGAAGTCCACCTATGCAAACAAAATTAAATGTATACATTTAGACAAAATAGATCTATATCTAGAAAAAATAGAAAGTAAATAAAAGTTCAAAGTAATTGTTAACACTGTTACATCATAATTTTTCGCATAAATTACCAAAACACATACTTGTGAAGTATAATCTCATCTACTAATTATTTTCAAGAACTAATTACCAACATCAAAGTAGTTTCATAAAGTAGATTGCCAATTAGTTTATTTAAACTAAAATCATGAAACCTCTGTATAATATACTATTTATAGTTAACGATAATGACAGTTTAAGTTTACACAAAAGTGGATAAATTTTGGAATTTTGTTGAAAGTAATTAAAATACCACAACTTTCGACTGTAGGGAAAGGGCATCCATAATTTCTCGTTAAAGATGAAAGTTGTTGAACTTATCGAGTCTCTGGACTTAATTTACGATACACATACCTACTAGGGGCATTAAATAACTCGGAAAATTTGGGGCAGTAAAATGGGGAAAATAACTTACCTAGACTTTGTTGTATATAAGTTTTTTATGTACTTATATAGTATACTATAATACAGTCATTAATTATCCATCATCGACACTGTCTGAAATATCTTGGTTCTGCTTCGCTTAAGCTATTTATACAGCCTTCATCCTACGAGGATATCATATGTCAAATATTAGGGAATCAAAGTGATAATCATCATAATAATTACACACATCAAACGCTAATTGTTCACTAAATATACATAAATTTCATTCTGATGGCTCGTTAACTGAAATATGACTTTACAAACGCTATTTCCTACATACTTCACATAAAATTGGTATATAACCATATACCTAGTGCTATTCAACTGGTATGAAAAATTATTTTGTGGTATCAGTATTATTCAGTTGATAACTGTATGATTCTGTTTAATTAAGATACATTTTCTAACAGTAGATTAACTAATTTCTTTTAACATTGTATATTTTAAATTCGGCAGTAGAATCCACGTCAAGTCGATAAAATGTTTAGAAATTATATTTTAAAAAAAGTCATCCCTAAATTATTGTTTACTCTTGTTACCGTAGTTCTTGTTCAAGGGTCAAAAGTAAACGTAATTTGTATTGTTAGCTGTAAATTTGGAGACTTGCTTAACGAGTGGGATACTGAGAAGCTTTTTGTACACAAACTTTGATAACTGTAGATATGGCTTAGATGTTCCGCGTGAAACATCTGATATTAACACCTATTATTAAAATGTAGATGTTTGAGGGCAAACTCATAACCCAATATTGGATACAGGCGCAGCAGACAAGGAGGCAGATGAAGAGGAGGGCAACGCTGGTTCTGGACCAGCCGATGACACAGAGGAGGATGCAGAACATGGCAAGCATATTCTACCCCTCGCTGCACACCCCCCCTCCGTGTGAGTCGCTGTACAAATAAGCAAATATATAATAATCTATTTATATGTATCCCCATTAGATCATTTTACATAAATAGTTTTTAGCATGTTTTTAATGTATTTATTAATTACAGTGAGGTGTCGGCCAGTATGCAAGATTTCTTTAAAGTTCTGGATGAGAAGATTAACAAGGTACTTAAAAGTGTTTTTTTTGCATTTTTATATCATTTGTTAGTAATACATAGTATTAAAACAACAATCTGTTCTGCAGGGCAAGGATTACGATTCATCAAGTGAGAGTGAAGTGCGGATAGAAAAGGAACGACGGAAAAAACTTATCGACCAATGGCGATCAGCCTCGCAGTCTACACAATCCTCACTATCACAACCTAGTCCTCCAACTCCTGCCAGACGAAGGATAGCCAGGCCACCCCAGCCACCGGAACGTCAGAACAGTCCCGGAGCTGTTAGGAGATGCTACAGACAAGGCCATGTTCAAGAAGGAATGTCACCACCACCAAGAAGATCACACAGTGCTCAGTCTCACCACCCACCAGACCCACGACAAATTAACGGTGACAATTGGAATGATCCAACCAAATCTCCAGTAAAACGACCACAAAGTGCAGGCTCTAATTGGAAAAGTAATCCCAAAGTTGCACCATACAATCAAAAACCAAAAAAGAATGAAGTCAATGAAAACCAAAGAAACTTAAAAGACTCAGACACGTCGTTATGCCAATCAATGAGCTCTAGTCAAGACGGGTCCCAAATTACCTATAACCCAACATTCCAAACGCACAGTCCAGCTCACTCAGCTAAATCTCAACAGCCATATATAGCGCAAATAATAAGCTATCCTATGTCACAGCAAGTGACACCTCCCTCACCGCCAAAGTTCATTGCTCCACCAGAAGAGTACCAGGACCCTCAAAACAATGTAGTAGACAATAAATACAATACAAATCAAAGGCAGACTCAGAATTCTCAGCAAGCGAATTCGCAGTCTCACATTTATTACATACACGGAAACACAAGCAGTAATGCTAATCAACATGAATTAGCTCAACAAAGGCAACAAACTGCTTTGCACTTACAGCAATACGTGGCAATGAAGCAAGCTCAGCAACAGATGTTCTCTTACTTACAACGAGGTCCACATACCGTGTTTCCAAATGTAGATTATTCTCAAATGCCAACTCCGAGGATATACGAAGGAGAAGAATACACAGCTCAATACGGCCATCCGGCACTCAGACCACACAGTGCGCCAACACCAGTGGGAGTAGTGAGGCCGATGCCAATCCCTCCGACATTTAGTCCTTTACCGGATGGAACGCATATGGTCCAAATGCCAATGTGGCCTCACATGCCGCCAGTTGTATCCACAATGGGACCCTGGTTGCCCGGACAAGGTCACGACCTACAATATTATCCTCAATCACAATTCATGCCGATGTATCGAGCCCAATCAGCAGGTTCCGCAGGAACTCTAACTAGATATCACAAAAAGGACGGCGATGGAGAAGTTAAGGTGTGCCAAAGTATAAACATAGTGAGGCAGAAGCAGATTGGACAAATTGTTTCAATTCCAGGACAAGAACTGACTGTGTGTAATAATTCAAGCGACAGCCCGAGCCCCGCGTCCGTGAGCACTGACAGCGGAGTCTCCCCCGGGAACAGTGCCCCAATAACAAAAGCTCCAGGATTTAGCCAAGTGTCTTCAGACTTAGATAACAAGAATAAGAAAGTAAAACCAGCACCATTCGCGCGATCTCTAAAAAACTCTAAAAGTTTAGATTCTTAGCGAAACTGTAATTATGTAGATTTTCTAAATGTACGTAGGATGTAGTCAGTATGTAAATTATAGGAAAAGATAGATTCATTCGCTTATGAAACTTTGAGCATTTTTTATCGATCGATGTTCAAGTTTGTCGATGTCGTTTTATGACTGTTTTTTTTAGAAAAATAACAACATTTCTCAATCTTTATTTGCTTGATTCAGTAAAACATGTTGAAATAAATTATTAGTTCATTTGCTTGTATAGTTGCATTTACGTAACCTGAATCTTGATTAGTCTATATAGAAACGGGTCCTAAATTTATTGTAAATTTATTATTTATTAACAAAATTATAATAATTCTAAATGTATGTTTAGATAAAGACATGTAAATGGTACCTCCAAGTACCGAACGATGCATTTTAAAATATCCATTAATTATAATGATTAAGTGATACGTATTGTTTTATTTCAATCAAAGTTTAATGCGAGTTTGTTTGTTTGTTTGTTTGTTTGTTTTGTTTGTTATGCTTCCATGCCTTACTCAACCGACCAACCTTATTTACGTATACAAAAGTAAAACGGTACCTTTCATTTTGAAAAAATGTTTTGTTTGCTAAGGGTTGCTAGATGTCTAATCTATAGACGACAATCTAACATAACAAGAATGATTTCTTATACCAAAATAGAGTAGCCGCTGGCAAAAGCGTGTAATTTTATAAAAATAAAAAAAATGTGTTTATAAACACGCACACCTTCACACAACAAAAACACATAGAATTTATGCTTAACGACAACTAAAATCTATTTTTAATTTCATCGGAATAAGGCCATGAATCAATAACCAATATAAAAAACCTACTCATAAATATTCAATGATTCAATGTAAGGTATGATGAGCCTCAACTAGTGACTATCTACGGCGTTCTATTATTGCATTATAACTCTCTTGTGTTAGTAAACTGATTATCAAATGACACGTGATCAATTATCATTAAAAGACACATTAAAAAGTAGCAATATTGATAAATGTATCCAGCATTATGTGTCGCATCTACGTGCGCGTTTCTGTTTGATATGCGTATTTTTGTCATGTGTTATATCTGTATTGCGGGGATGTAAGGGTTAAGCTTCTGAATTCAAATGCCTTCTTATCTGTTATTTGCGACTTTCCCGCCCTTATTACCTATAACCACAGTACTCTGTGATAGCTACTGCTATCTTCAATAGGTGTAATTTGAGTGCCAGAAATATAGCGAAAAATATTTAAATGTAAAAATATAGAAGTATTTTTAAATACAATTTGAAAATTATGTTTCGAATTTACATTTTAATTTAACTGCAAAAAAATACAGTTGAATGAATTTAATGAATATTTTTCCAACATAAACTACATTATTATTTAACAGAAGAAAAATTAATACCGTATCCCGAATAGGTAAATTTATAACTAACCAATCACAAACCACTCCCGTGGTTTCATCATTAATTACATCTGATTAAATATTGGTTGTATTTGGGGCATCGCTACATCACTATTTACAAATGTCTAAATATCAATACCGATAAAATAACTTTGAATGACCTCTGGGGATCTAATTAACAATTGTATCAATATTAAGATAACAGTAATATTATGATAAACATGCACAGTACGGAAAAAATAATATATTTTTTTCTTTTTATGTTATGTAAAATATCTTAAGAAATCTTCTTTTTAGGATATTTTAAGTTTTTTTTTACTTTTAGTCGGGGTTTTGGAACCGTAAATAACAGACCCAAACTACAGCCATATTCGGAGCAATTATCAGCAAATCAATTATACCAAATGAGTCAATAGATGTCATAGATGTCACACAGACAGACAATAAAAATTATTAACACCAACTTCAAATACGGAGACAGATACCGATTGCAATAAAAATAAAGGTTTCGTTTTGTAAGGAAGTCCATAAAAAAGTCATTTTCTAGATTGGGATCAGTCCCTCACCAGTGAATACGATTCCGGATAAACTGTGATACCTTGGAACCACACTGCTTTTATTTTTACTTTATTTCATACAAGTGCGTAATGGTGTCGTGATTCACTTTGTTTAGTGAAGTTTCTTTAACAAAATTTATTTGAATTGGAATTTGAATAATTTGAAATCAAAAATATATAATGTATGCTTTTCTATAACTTACCTAATAAGATACTACATTTTTTTAAATAAGAATCCGAATTTAGAGTCCACCTCATTTTTTGTATTATCATGCAATTTTTCCGGGGTGCAAAACAATATATTATTATTAAAAAAGCCCACACCAGACTATACTAATTTAATTATTAAGATAAGCAATTAGTAAACAACAATAAACAATTAGTACAAAGAAATATGAAAAAATGCGGCTCTCTCGGCTTGTACCCCTATCAAATATCTATAAAGAATAACTTCAAAGAAATTTACATATGAAAATGATCTTTAGGATGTTATCTCCTTTGATGCAACAGCAAGGAAATTCAATTCGCGGTTATGATAGCACAAAGCGTAATTAATTAGCGTGATGGGAGATATGACTGTGAATGAAGTCACTGCCAGGATGTTGTTAGAATGCTACACATTTAGAATGAATGAAATAATGTTTTCATTTAAAATGATGTATTTAGTTTTGATACTAAATTCATATTACTTTTTTAATAGGTATTGTGAGCTAAGAAGAGTTTTTACATCTGTTATGAAGTTTAAGTAAGGCTGAACCAAGAAATCGGGACATGTAGTATTACCCCTCTAACGAATCCCATTTTTAATCTTTGAAATTCAATAACATAATGAAAATCAACAATATGAAAAAGCTAATATCTGGAACATAAAGAAACGCACACGTGTTTCCAAATAACTATGACCCATTGATAAAATTGATCTTAATTTATAATTCTGTGAGCACCCGAGCATAATATGACCCGCTCTACCCACAAAAGAACACCTGGGATCCAGCAACTTGAAAAGACCAATGAATGAAATTTCAATACGTGTTTACAAATCATAAAGCAATTTGGTTTATTTATTTTAATTTTGTTTTAACTTTCTCCCTATCCCTTTACTCCCATTCCCCTCAGTTTCCAAAGCCAATTGTTTACTACTCACTCTTCATAGCAACGCTTCTGCAAGGGTAGTGTACAGTCTGCGCATCGTTTCCTCGTTTATCACCCTACAAGTACATAAAAAGGTATGATACAAATAACCATATATAACAATATTGGTCCATAATCTCATCTACGAACAAGCCAATTCTATACGAAATAGGTAATGATAGGTCAATTTCTACGCACTTTTATTATTTACCCCGCATCTTTGTTATATTGTTAATATCACACAAAAGGCTAAGAATTTGGTGTCTATAGTCCGCTAAATTGTATTTTGGGGATCTTATTATAGGATTGTGTGCTAACAATAAAAAAATAATGTCGAATGACGAAGAATAATAAGCATATTTTTCCTTATTCTGTTTCCGTCAAAATAAAGAAAAACACGTTCGGGTTATTTTTATTTTATTTTAATACAAATAATGTTATAACAGTCGTCAGCTTTCTCTTAGTCATTTACAAAAGTCAGTGATGTTTACAACTGGCGGCGAGGGATAGTCTGCTGCTTATCAAAATATCTATAAAATACGCCGGCAGTTTATTGCTCGGTTAATGTGAAATGTACTTTTATAACTGATATAAAAATTCGCACTTTCTTGTTGAATGTACTTTTTATATCAACCCAGTCAGTACAACGTATTAATTAATCATTATACGCTTTATCAAAGAATACGATATGAATTGAATTTTACTTGACTATTATAAATTACAATTATTAATTAATTATTTAATTATCTAGATTGCAGGTGAAGAGAAATGCTCTTTTAACTTTAACACTTTTTTATATCTTTCTTGAGTTACGAAAAAATGCTAAACATTACATTATATTATAAATATTATCAATTCCCACAAGTTCAATACAAATAGTTGTTTATTTGTGTTGATGTGTGTTCGTGTGTGTTTTTTTTATTTATTTATTTTATATTTAGGGTTTAAAAATACATTTACATATCTGGGTTTTGGTAGTATGTTGGACTCAATCTAATACTGACTAAAAACAATCCTCTTTCATCATTCTTCCAGATCCCCGCGGCATGGCAAATTATTAACTTCGAACCAAAGAAAAACACGTGACAGAGCACTGTTTACTTTGTCAAAATAAGCTTTATTACGCTCAACTTTAAAAATAAGCGAGGTATCATCAGCAAAAAGTACAATGTCACATAGTCCTTTTACGTGAACGGGCAAATCATTAATATAGAATAGCAATAAAAAGGGGCCCAGAAAAGATCCTTGTGGAACATCCATCTTTAGGTGAGAACCAGCCGATTTACAATTATTTACATCAACCGTCTGAACTCTTTGATTCAGGTAAGAGGCAATAAGATCAAGCGTAGCAATACGCATACCATAGTGATTAAGTTTGTATAGTAATGTAGGATGGTCCACGCAATCAAAGGCTTTAGATAAATCACAAAACACCCGATGGCATTCTGCGACTTCTCCCATGCGTCGTAAATGTGCTTAAAAAGCGTGGCACCCGCATCAGTTGTTGATTTGCCTTTGGTAAAACCATATCGTTCACTATGTATAATTTTATTGTTATAAACAAATTCTGTCATTTGGTTTAGAATATTTTCTTAAAGATTTTACATAAGGTAGGTAAAATAGAGATAGGCCTATAATTTCCGGGTTCTAGTCTATCGCCAATTTTTAACAAAGGATAATAATAATAATAATAATAATAAAAATAGATTTTATTTCCATCACAATCAAGCTTAAACATTTTACATTGGTACTTATCTTAGGCTAATTCTAATAAACACAACTTGATTGGTGAGGGACTGGTGCCTAAAAAAAAGTATAAAATACCTGTACTATTAGGTCACCAGGTCCTCCCTTCGGTTAGGAACTAATACATGCTAGATTATACTTAGATGTTAAATGCTATGACAATATTATTAGGTATTTAAAAAAAAAAAAAACGAAAAGAAATAGAAATACATGCTCTTATTTAGAGAGGAAAAACGAGAAATATGATTACATTAAAATTAAAAACCAGAAAAACTCTTAAATTTAGACATGTATACAAAGGCAATAGCCATCCAATACAGAACTACACAGTGTAAATACAATATTAAGTATGTGTAAAGTCAGCCGATTAAAAAACAAGTAGATTTTCAATGTCTATGTAAGTAAAGGATTTAAGCCAATTACTTATAGTAAGTTTGCATTTGAGTTTAGGAAGATGATAGATGTGTATTGATTTGTTGATTCTATTGTACAAAAACTTGCTTAGATAATAATAATGCTTTCTTGCAAGACTGGTGGAAGCCTTGACGATGGGACATACCTTGCGTTTTCGTCTTTTACCAGCGTTCAGATTTGGATCATATGTCAGTTCTACGTGTTTTTTAAGTAATGTTCTTGCGATGAACAGTTTCCTCACGGATAGAATGGAATAGGAATTACTTTACTATTTTTATTGAGTCTGGGAATGTACCGGTTGCAATACATTTGTTAAAAATTAAGGATAATTGTGGAGCAATATCATGTATAAGAGTTATAACTAATTTTACTGACATACCCCAAAGATCATCGGTTTTTTTCATATTTAGGTTTCTAAGTTTTAACAATTTCATAAGATGTAACAGGTTTAAAAGCAAAACATTTATTATAGACTCTAACGTTATCCGTCAATTCGGCAATTGCGTCAAATGATGAACAATTTAAATTACGCGTGACTGTTAAAGAAATTCCGTGAAAAAATATATTTAAAAAGACCCGCAAACCCGTGTACTAAAAATAATATAGAAGACAATTCGCTGTCTACCCTCACATCATAATAATTAGTCTGGATGGTTCCTTATAAATATTGTAGGACACGTCCGGGTTCCCTATGAAAGGCTGTGAAATGTGTTTAGGAATTTATCTATTATGCTGAATATCAATAGTTTGGTATTCTCTAAAGTAAAGAGATTGTTTGTTTTACAATATATAGGTACAATATCAACACCCTAGAGATTTGACAAGCAAATAATTCTAGAGAGCTATAAAACTACACAAAGGAGGGGTTCCAGAAGTATGTAAACAGGTCATTATTTTATGTTTTTAGTAAAAAAGTCCTCAACTGTAGCTAAAACCTACAGGTGACTCTCAAAATTACAAAGGTTCTGGACGTGTGTAAACAGGTCATTATTTTATGATTTTCTTACAAAATGGCTGTACCTAAAACCCATTGGAGACTGCTACTACTACTGGAACTGGGATTTTAATTCTGCTAAATTATTAATCAAATAAAACTACATTTGTATTATTCCATTCATAGTAATTCAGACATGTACACTGAGATTACGTTCGTTTGGTTCTGGTGAAATGTAAAATTCCCTAACCTTGTTTGTCGGTAAGTAATTTTTCTTACAAAACTCATAACATCTTTACGTGGCATTCGGATATTGTCATTTAAGAATTGTGAGCGAACGTCTGCTCTTTCATAATACTATATTCGATCAAATTTTCTAGGCAATTTAAATTTTACTTGGGTTTGGTAAGAATATATACATATTTATTTTCTAAAGATATTTAAATTTAAAAAGGTAAACCAACCCTATTATTACATGTAGATTACTTACAATTATTAATAAAAAAGTCACATTTTTTTTAATTTCCTTTAGATTTGGCATTATTATTATGACAAAATGATTATGACAAAATGTGCATCTGACTTCCATCGTCCATGTCGTTCAGATCTCCACGACAATTAATACTGATGCTCTAACAATTAAGTTATATTATATTTGCACCATATTTTTATAGTCCAAATAAAGGCCAAAAGATATGAACCCTGTAATGCCTAATACTGTCGGATAACATATAAGTTTTTCAAAAGTTTTTTAATTGTAATAATATTAAGCAATATATTTAATGTGAAGCAGTTAATGTTATCGACCGGAGCTGGACTCGAACTATCTACTTTCGCAATCAAGTCTCCGAGGCTCTGCCAACTGAACTATCGTGTATATACTGAGTTTAATCCATTTAACATTCTACATGTATATGTAACATTATATATGTCTTTATAATATTATAATAAAGAAGTAACATACTGGCAATAACAGCATTGTCTTGTAAATAGTATTATTTTTGTATGAGACAAATATACAAAGTCTATTTCATATTTTTCACACGCTTGTATTTACGTCCTCGGGTCTGGTGAAACCATTGATGCATATTTAACAGATCGCTGAATATGAGATGAATTTGATCTCAGCATGAGACCTATTTTAGGAAGCAATTACTTGAGGAATAGATTTTGTGCATTAGACTGAATGGTTCGATTTTTTGAAATAATATTGAAGTTCTTGCATACTAATAATTAGTACCGCGATTATTTTGAAATTTGTAAAATATTTATTTAATGTAAATGTGTAAAAAGTATATTATTTTAGTACTTTAATAGTTATAATTGAGTTATAAAGGAGTTTTATCTTATTTAGGAACATAAAATATTTTACTAAAGAGTGGACAGAGGCATTAGATCGTAAACCAAGGAAAATTATATTTAAAGGTGTTACGCATATGGAAAGGTTTACTATTGTGTCTCTTTTAATATTTTATTGTTATGATTTGATTTTTTATAGAATTGCTCTATAATTCGAGTTGTAATAACGAGGCTTCGAGGTAAATCGTTGGAAAGAAAATCACTAATATTTTATTGATGTTCTTATTAGGTATTGTAGCAATCTTATTTTATCTGGTATTAAATTTTGTGGCAAAATTGCCCGTTGGATGTCGATACCTTTGTATTAAATAGAAAACTTTCTCAACCGATATAAAATTAATCCTAATTAATTAACTAAATTAATTAATTAAGTAAATAATTTCATTGTAAATTAGCTTGATAAATAAAATGATCCGTCTGTATTCGAAGTTTGTAAATTACATATACACAACAAAATCTAAGTAGGATCTCTTCTCCCTCTTTCTCCCCAAATGTCGGAAATTTTTGGACTGCCCCTTGTATGTGTATCATAAATTAAGTCTAGAGACTCGACAGGTTCAACAAGTTTCCTCATTGTACCAGAAATTATGGACAGCCTTTGTCTGCAGTCTACAGTTTTAAGACGTGGTATTTTAATTACTTACAACAAAATTACAAAATGTGTTCTAAAATATCCCCTTTTGTAAATTTAAACTGTCATTATTGTTAACTATGGATAGAGATATACAAGTTTCGTGATTTTAGTGTAAATAAACTAATTGGCAATCTACTTTATGATACTACTCTGATGTTGGTAATTAGTTCTTAAAATAATTAGTAGATGAAATTATACCTCACAAGTATTTGGTAGTTTATGATGGAAACAATGATGTTACATAATTAGTACAAGCTTTTATATACTACCTTTTTTTTCTGTATATACCTATTTTACCTATACATATATATACAGAGCTATTTTTAATTAGTTGAACAACTCTTGCGGGCAGCCTTTCTAGTTTCTACATCAATTCTAACAACATTTGTTCTACAACTTTTTACAAATCTTTAACAACACAACACAAAAAAACAACTCAAAAAAAACAAAACAAAAAAGTTTTTGCTCCCTCTTTTACTTATACGTTGTATTTTGTAAGAAGTACATAAAAGGTCAACGCCCGGGCGCCATACCGACGCTTAGAATTATAAGTTCAAAGACAACAAATAAATTTTGTATGGGAAAATTTTAATTTTAAAAAGTCGTAGAACAAATGTTGTTGGGATTGATGTAGAGAGGTTGCCTGTAAGAGGTGGCGCATTAATTACAAATAACCCTGTATAGAATTTAGTTGGCATAGAATCTCGGATAGACTTTTTTAATCATTTCCAAATAATACATTTATATATTGATTAATAGTCTGGCAACAAAAACCATATTATAAATATGAAACGTTTCGAATGATTTTTGTTATTTTCTATTTCGTTCATGATGGTTGTTGGTAAGAGAAATGATAATGTGTAAAAGTAGTGCGAGTACTTTTTTATAAAACAGGAAACTAATATTAAGAAACAATTCGAATAATAAAACAATTCATCGATTTGGTAAAATGTCGTTTAAAAACAGAAACCAGATGACAACCAATCAGATCGTAACTTTGTTATTGTTTCCAGGTCATGTCCCCGGAATTTCGTTTGTTCTAGTTTTAGATTGGTTCTTCACGGAATTGGAATTGACTTTTATATCTATAACTATGAATTTATTAAAATTCTATTCGAAAATTTTGGTTTTGAATCTGATATAAATTGATATTTATTTAGACATTTTTCAAATAATATTTTATTTTAAAAACTAAACTATTGTCATTTCCAGTATTCGTGTGAGTGTAACACAAACCTGATTGTGAAAAGTTCACAGTCCTTAAAAAACACAAACAACGGACACAATGTACCGACTCGAAACACACAATCTGTGCACCACACCAATAAGTCACCTCAGCTGTTTCTGTAATTTTTACAAAATTTTTGTAAAATTTATCCCCAATATTGTGTTTTTATTGTATTAATATAATATTATTGTGCCAAGGTAAAGTATTTATAATTTCAAACAAGCCTAAACTGTTCATACCCTCGGAACAATTGAAATATGATCCTTGTAAACAACTTACAAACTTCGACTACAGACGGTCCACTTTATTTATCAACGCAAATTTGAAATGAACAATTTTGGTTAGAGATTAATTTTATATCGGTTGAGACAATAATACTAGATAAGATTAGATTGCTACAATACTTAATAAGAAAATCACTAAAATGTTTTGATTTTCTTTTCAACGATTTACCTCGAAGCCTCATTATTACAACTCGAATTACAGAGCGTTTCTATAACAAATGAAATTATAACTATAAAATATTAAAAAAGACACAATAGTAAACCTTTCCAAGTAAAACTCCTTTATAAGATAAAACTCCTTTATAACTCAATTATAACTATTAAAGTACTAAAATACTTTACTATACTTTTTACACATTTACATTAAATAAATATTTTACAAATTTCAAAATAATCACGGTACTAATTATTAGCATGCAAGAACTTTAATATTATTTCAAATAATCGAACCATTCAGTCTAATGCACAAAATCTATTCCTCAAGTAATTGCTTCCTAAAATAGGTCTCGTACTGAGATCAAATTCATCTCATATTCAGCGATCTGTTAAATATGCATCAATGGTTTCACCAGACCCGAGCACGTAAATACAAGCGTGTGAAAAATATGAAATAGACTGTGTATATTTGTCTCATACAAAAATAATACTATTTACAAGACAATGCTGTTATTGTCTGTACATGACTTCTTTATTATAATATTATAAAGACATATATAATGTTACATATATATGTGGAATGTTAAATTTATTAAACTCGATAGTTCAGTTGGCAGAGCCTCGGAGCATTTTGTTTTTTTATATGTATTTGAAATCAAAGTTAACTGGTTCACATTAAATATATTGCTTAATATTCTAACTGTTTTTACAATTAAGAAACTTTCGACAAATTAATATGTTATCTGACCGTTAATATTAGGCATTACAGGGTTCATATCTTTTGTTCTTTATTTGGACTATAAAATATAGTCCAAATCAAATATTATATAACATCAGTAATTATCGTGTAGATCTAAACGATATGGAGGACGGAAGTCATATACAAAACACTTTTAGACTATTCTTAAAAGCTTTGACATGATAGAAATATTATGAAAGTTGTGGTTTATTTAATAATAATTCTTAATAAAACCTGCTAGTAAATGTCTTCATGTAATAAAAGAGTTGGAATTATCTTTTCATATTCTATACATCTTTAAGAAATAAATATGTTTACACTTAAATTAAAATTGCCTAAGAAATGAACTCCAATAAGATATGAAAGAACGTTCCCTCACATTTTTAATACGACAATATTCTAATGTCACGTAAATAATGTTATGAGGATTGTAAGAAAAGTTACTTACCGACAAACGAGGTTAGGGAATTTTACATTTCACGGTCGAAGAACGTAACATCTTAATACAATCTTAACCGTAGATGTCTAAATGACAATAGATGGAAAAATACAAATGTAATTCTATTTGATAATTTGGGAGAATTAAAAATTAAATTCCTGTAACAATTGCAGTATAAAATGGGTTTTAGCTACCCCTAAGGATTTCGTACCAAAAAACAAACAACTCTGACCTGTTTACACACGTCTGAAACCACGGAATAGAAGTAGTCTTGTATTCCTATGGGTTTTAGCTACAACTAAGGATTTTGTACAAAAAAACAAACAACTCTGACCTGTTTACACACTTCTGGAACCACGGAATAGAAGTAGTCTTGTATTCCTATGGGTTTTAGCTACAACTAAGGATTTTGTACAAAAAAACAAACAACTCTGACCTGTTTACACACTTCTGGAACCACGGAATAGAAGTAGTCTTGTATTCCTACGGGTTTTAGCTACGCCTAAGGATTTTGTACAAAAAAACAAACAACTCTGACCTGTTTACACACGTCTGGAACCATGGTATAGTAGTAGTCTTATATTCCTATGGGTTTTAGCTACAACTAAGGATTTTGTACCAAAAAATACAAAATAAAGACTTGTTTACATAATTCTGAAACCCCTCCTTTGTACAGCTTAAAAGCTCTCTAGAATTATTTGCGTTTCAAATCTCTTGGGCGACTAGTTTTGGTGTTGTAACTCTATATTAAAACAAACTATCTCTTTACACTAGAGGATACCAAACAATTGATATATTCAGCATAATAGGTAAAATCCTAAACACATTTCACAACTATTCATGAGGAACCCGGACGTGTCCTACAATATTCATAAGGGAACCATACAGACTAATTATTATGTTGTGACAGTACACAGCGAATTGTGTTCTATATTATTTTTAGTACACAGGTTTGCGGATTAACAAAACCACTTCTTTTTGATATAAAATATAGGTAAGTATAATATAATTGTATAAATTTTATATTAAAATATTATTTTCAAGATTGAAATGATGATGAAGATATATGAAATGAGAATATATTATAAGTACAGTTAGATATAAAAAAAACTATATAAATACAAAAATCAATATGAATAGAAAACCTGTAGGTATGTATATTGAATACAAAATAGAATGATAGTTGTTCTAAATTTTTGTTATTATTAAAGCCCTTGAAAATTTAGTTTAATAATAAAATGTCTTTAAATTAAAGAATAATGAATATCAGAAAAGAACAGAGTAAAAAATTAAACTTACTTCAGAATTAAAGACTTCAAAATTACGCTATTTAATATTTATTAAGGATATTTTATAATGATTATAAAATCCAATTCCCTAACTTTACTTTATACTTGATTAAAGAAAGATACTTGAATAAATATCTTATTACCATATTTATTTATCAAAGTTATGAGATATTTTGCAACTTATTAACTATCCATGAATTAAGTAGCTATGTTTCGTTTACTAAAATAAATATAAAAGTAACTGTACAAGCTTAAAGACGTTTATATTATATTGAAATTAGAATCAATATGAATATTTTTCAATCTTTATGTATCTTAAATGTTTGTTAAACAGACACACACATAACCACACGCGCGCACGCCACACATACATAAACACGTATGCATGCACGCACGCACGCACCCTTACACACACATGTAGGCACAAACAAACACATGAGCATGCTCCTTCGCGCAACACATACACACGCGCGCACACACACACACACACACACACACAGACACACACACACATACACACACACACACACACACACACACACACACACACACACACACACAAGTACACTTACACACACACGCACACACAACAAAAATAAGTAACTGTGTGTATAGAACTTATTATTAGAACTCTCTTACTGTAAAGAATCACGAATGACCGTCATTTTATTGTTTGAAAATATCTTTAAACATGTATACCCATGTTAAGCTTATTTAAATTTATATATATATATATGGTGCAGTGCACCCAACTACGGCTGGGAGACTATTTATATATACACTACTTTTAATGAAATCAGTATCCAATATTACAATTATTTATTTAGTCAACTAAACTTCTACATGAACATTACATGTTTTAGTCATACCATCACCTGGTTTTTTTTTATCAAAACCTTACCTCCAATTATAGGAAAGCTAACATTGTGGGAAGAAATATCATCTATAAATATCTATAATATAACATTTTGATTTTTTTTTCGTAACTTAAGAAAGATATAAAAAAGTAAAATATAATAGAACATTTTTCTTCACATGCAATCTAGAGAAGTGTAATACACAATGCTATATAACTTAAATGTAATAGTGAAGTAGAATTAACTTCATACCGAATTCTTTAATAAAGCGTATAATGATTAATGAATACGGTGTACTGACTAAAATAAAAACTACATTCCACAAGAAAGTGCGAATATTTATAACAGTCATTAAAGTATATTTCACATTAACTGAGTAATAAACTGCCGACGTATTTTATAGATATTTTGATAAGCAGCAGGCGATCCCGCGCCGCCAGTTCTAAACATCACTGACTATTGTAAATGACTAATAGAAAGTCTGTCTGTACTGTTATAACATTATTTGTATTATATTAAAAAAAATAAAACGAACATATTTTTCTTTATTTTGACGAAAACAAAATTAAGAAAAATATGCTTATTATTCTTCGTCATTCGACATTATTTTTTTATTGTTAGCACACAATCCTATAATAAGATCCCCAAAATACAATTTAGCGGACTATGGACACCAAATTCTTAGCCTTTTGTGTGATATTAACAATATAACAAAGACGCGGGGTAAATAATAAAAGTGAGTAGAAATTGCCCTATCCTTATAAGAGATTTGGTTTGTTTGCAGGAGATGCGATTGTAGACTAATATTGTTATGTGTTTGAAAATATCTTTAAACATGAAAATATCTTTAAACATGTATGGCCATGACGGTGGTGACATCTATTAGGTTTCATTCGAAGATCCTAACCAATGTTTCTAACTTTGTGTTTAAACTTAACCGTCCCGATAAAGACGATCACATATAGAATGCTTGATTCACCGAGGCGGACAGCGATACCGTAGCTCAGTTGGTAGAGCGACGGGACGGTTTCTCAGTAGTCGCGGGTTCGAATCCCTGCCCGTATCGGTTTATTTTTCATTCTATATTTATATAAATTGTTATATGTGGTTATTATTGTATCATACCTTTTTATGTACATGTAGGGTGATAAACGAGAAAACGATGAGCAGATTTACACTATCCTTGCAAAAGCGTTGCCTTGAGCAGTAACAAATAAATAATTAACTTTGGAAACTGTAGGGTAAAAGGAGATAGGAATAGAAAAAAAAACTGATTTTAAAATAAATTTACAAAAATACAGCAACAAATTTACATTCAAAACTTTAGTCTCAAATCATATAATTGCTTTATAAGTTGTAAACACGTATTGAAATTTTATTCATAGGTTCATTCAAGTTGCTGGATTCCAGGTGTTCTTTTGTGGGTAGAGCGAGTCAAGTTACACTCGGGTGCTCACAGGATTATAAATTAAGATCAATTTAATCAATGGGTCATAGTTATTTGTGCACACGTGTGCGTTTCTTTATGTTCATTACGTTTTTCATAAACATGTTTAAAGTTATTAATTTCAAATATTAAAAGGCGGTCCCCTTTTTAGAGGGGGTAATACTACATGTTCCAAATTCTTGGTTCAGCTTTATTTAAGCTTTATTTAAGGTTTTCCTTGGTGGTAGACCATAACATCCGGTCGCCGGCAAAGTTACCACCCATCGGGCAGAGTCGTGCCGCAAAGCGACCTAGTCGTGTTCCGGCACGTTGCTCGATGAAGCCGTTTATGGGAAATGGGTCTGAACAGTTGCGGTGCGTTGGCGAACCGGTTTGACGTCGGGTTGGTGTTTGTTTTGTCGGGTGTCTAGTCGAGGAGGGTAGCGGGATCCGAAGCGACGGCTTTCCGCTGGCCGCCCGCAGATAGTTGGGGGCCCAATTAGTGGGTTAGCCACCCACGAAAGGCTGCCCCGCCAGCTGCGAAAAATCCCAGGGTGGCTCCATCGTGCTGGTTGGCGACCAGTCGAGGAGGCCCGATGGCGATCCCTGGGGGGGTTCGGGCGTCCCCGCAGTCTCCAGACTAGTCTCCCAGTGGCAAGACATCACCAATTTCGACGTCGGGTTCGATATGTACCGCCTCGTTCAACTGCCATTTCCCATCCCTATTCACTTTTATATATATATATTTTTTATGAAAAAGTTAAGAAAAAGGAACAAGGTTACACAGCGGTTGCACTCCTCCTCATATAAAGTGCACCTCACTAATATAAGGGGTTTGCACTCAAATCTTTTAGCTGTCCACCACCACCTGGAGACAGAGCAGCCGCACTTGCTCTTTTTGACGGAGACGCAGATACAATGTCCTTTGAGCGCTGCATACTTGGATTATCCCGGTTACTCGTTAGAGCACAACTTTCGCTCACGGGCCGGAGTCAGTGTGTACGCGCGGAACGACCTCTGTATTCAGCGTCTCCGTCACCTTGAAGACCCCACTTTTTCTTCCCTATGGGTTTTAGTGGACACAGGAAACGAAAAAATCCTGTATTCCTGTGTCTACCGTTCGCACAGCGGTGACCAGGAGACAACTCGTTTATTTGAGTATCTCAGTGAGGCTGCAGATATGGCTCTGCATCAGTACCCTTCGGCGCAGCTCGTCTTTCTGGGGGACTTTAATGCCTGTCATCAGGACTGGCTGTTCCCGTACCAGAAGACCGACCATGCTGGAAGAGAAGCGCGGAACTTTGCGTTGTCCTTGGACCTCTTTCAGCTGGTGAGGCAAGCGACAAGGGTACCAGATGTGGTAGGCCATACAGCCAATTGCCTGGACCTTCTGCTGACATCTGATCCGGACAGGTATCGTGTAGAGGTCACGTCCCCCTTGGGAACCTCCGATCACTGTCTGGTGAAATCTGTATTTACATATTCCCCACCAGCTTTCGAACCACATGGTGTTAGGCGAGTATGGAAATACAAGTCAGCAGATTGGGATGAGATGCGGCACTTTTTTGCGTCTTATCCTTGGCGGCAGGTCTGCTTCTCTTCTTTGGATCCGTCGAGTTGCGCGGATGCTATAACTGATGTGGTGCATCAGGCAATGGAGTATTTTATTCCTTTTGCTGACGTACCAATCGGTGGCAAAGCTCGCCCATGGTTTAATGCCGAATGTCGTCATGCACATGACCGAAAACATTCGGCTTACCTTATTTGGGCTGATGCTCGAAGCCGCAAAACTCCGGATGTAAGTATAAAGAAGAGAGCCTTTAACCAAGCTGCCAAGTCCTACAAAAAGGCATTGCGGAAGGCTCGTCTCGATCGAATCGCTAAGAATGGCGAAAAGCTCTCTGCCAGACCAACTGGCAGTCGAGCTTTCTGGTCTCTTGCGAAAGCGATCGAGTCGAATTTCTGCCAACCCTCACTGCCTGCTCTGCTGAAGCCGGATGGTTCCCTGGCCCACACAGCAACAGAGAAAGCAAATGTATTTGCTTCTCTGTTTGCTGATAATTCGCATCTAGACACTGGCAATGCTTCTCCAGCACATCTTCCTCACTGCGGTATTTCGATGCCTGAAATCCGCATCACTAACAAAGAGGTATGGAGAACATTGTGTCGTTTAGATGTGAATAAAGCCAGTGGTCCTGATGGTATACCAGCCATTCTGCTCAAGACATGCGCAGCTGAGTTGTCTCCTGTACTGACACGTTTGTATCGTCTCTCTTTCATGACTGGAATAGTGCCGAAATCCTGGAAGCTTGCTAATGTGCAACCCGTGCCCAAAAAAGGCAGCCGTGCCGACCCTGTCAATCACAGACCGATTTCAATCACCTCCATACTCTGCAAGATTATGGAGCGTGTATTGAACTCGCGCCTACTAGCATACCTAGAAGGTAACGATCTCCTCAGTGACCGACAATACGGGTTTCGCCGTAATAGGTCTACTGGGGACCTCCTAGTGTATGCTACACACATTTTAGGCGAGGCCATCGAGAAGAACGGAGAAGCGGTCGCCGTCTCTCTGGACGTCTCGAGGGCATTTGACAGGGTCTGGCATGCGAGCCTTATAAGCAAGCTTTCAGCGTTCGGTATATCTCCTGGTCTGATCGGCTGGGTAACGGACTTTTTAAGCCAGAGATCTCTCCGAGTAGTTGTTGACGGGTGTTCCTCGGAACCCTTGAAAATAAATGCCGGAGTGCCTCAGGGGTCCGTTCTTTCTGCAACTCTTTTTTTGCTGCACATTAATGATCTGTTGAAGCCCGGTATCTATGGGTATGCAGACGACAGCACAGTTGTAGAAAGATATCTGCCGAGTACTCGGGCTAGTCGAGATCAAGTACAGTCTGAAAGAGAAGCCATGGTGCAACGTTTGAATGACAAACTTCAGGCAGTCTCCGCATGGAGCAATGCCAATCTTGTCAAGTTCAACGCCACCAAAACGCAGACGTGTCTGTTCACCGCCAAAAAGAGCCCTTTCACCTTGGCTCCTACTTTCCAGAATGTATCCTCGGAATACAGTGACCGGCTTCAGTTGTTAGGCTTAGAGATTTCCTCGAACCTCAACTTTGGTCGGTTCATTGAGTCCAGAGCAAGAGCAGCAGCAGCAAAGCTTGCCGTTCTTGCGAAGGTTCGGCAGTACTTTACACCGGGACAGCTTCTTGTTCTATACAAAGCACAGATCCGGTCGTGTGTAGAGTACTGTGGTCACATATTTGCTGGTGCCGCAAAGTCTCATCTTGCGGTTCTGGACTCAATTGAGAGGCGAGCAAAGAGGCTTATCGGCGATCCCGAATTGGTCGAAGCCGACCTCCAAAGCCTTGAACACAGGCGTAAAATTGCTAGCCTCTCAGTATTCTATAGGATACATTTTGGTGAGTGTGCGCAGGAACTACACGACTTAGTTCCCCCGTCCCCCTTCCATCACCGGACGTCCCGACGCACGGCAGGTATCCATCCTTTTGTTGTGGACATTCCACCTGTCCGAACGAAGCGCTTTGCTTCCTCATTTTTAGTGCGTACAGCGAAGGACTGGAACAATTTGCCTGCGTCGGTATTTCCGGCCAAATATAATATGGGTGTCTTCAAGAGAAGAGTGAATAGGTTGCTAGGGCAATGCGCCTTACCATCTAAGACTACATTCCACTTACCATCAGGTGGAATGTAGTCAAGCATTGCCCTAGATCGTATAAAAAAAAAAAAAAAAAAAAAAATACCAGATGTCAAAATTCTTCTTAAATAACAATAACTATTAAAAAAGTTATATAAAATTTCGTATCAAAACTAAATACATCATTTTAAATGAAAACATTATTTCATTCATTCTAAATGTGTAGCATTCTAACAACATCCTGGCAGTGACTTCATTCACAGTCATATCTCCCATCACGCTAATTAATTACGCTTTGTGCTATCATAACCGCGAATTGAATTTCCTTGCTGTTGCATCAAAGGAGATATACATCCTAAAGATCATTTTCATTATGTAAATTTCTTTGAAGTTATGCTTTATAGATATTTGATAGGGGTACAAGCCGAGAGAGCCGCATTTTTTTATATTTCTTTGTACTAATTGTTTATTGTTGTTTACTAATTGCTTATCTTAATAATTAAATTAGTATAGTCTGGTGTGGGCTTTTTTAAATAATAATATTTAGTTTTCCTCTCTGAAAATACAAAATAGGTACAAGATGCAAAAAAATATGATGGATACTTAATTCGGATTCTTATAAAAAAGTAGTATCTTATTAGGTAAGTTATAGAAAAAAAATCTAGAATCTCTAATTTTATGAAAATAGCTACAATTATAAGAAAAGTATTTTTATTCTTTTTTTTTTATAATGGCCTAATTTTTTTTGTAGATATTGGGGGAAAGGGCAGACGAGGTTGGTAACAAGCAGTTTTAAAATAAAAAAAATATAACATAAGTAACAAAATTTATATCTTAAGAACTTTTGACATTTAAACGTCATGTTAAAAAAATATTATGAAAACTAAGCCTATTATTAATGTATTTAATATTAACTCATATTGATATGAGACAACTATGTTATTGGGATTTATATAGTTACGATCTCATATACATATAGAGTGTGTGAGTGTGTGTGTGTGTGTGCGTGTGTGCGTGCGTGCGTGTGTGTATGTGTGTGTGTGTGTGTGTGTTAACACAGTCTTTAACGCTTTTAATAAGCTAAGGAGTTTTTGAGTACTTCTAATAACGTAAAAGTGAGGGCACGAATTGGTTAATGGTATCGTGAACCCAAAACCATTGAATCGTGTTCAATTTATTGATCTACAATGAAAGAACCTTTTTTAATGCTTTCAAAAACCTTGTGAGAATTTCAAAGGCCTTTGATTTTACAAATTGCAGAATGTAAATACCACTCAAGTTAACGAGAAAAGATTTAACAAAAGTTTTACATATTTTTGATTTAAAAGAAACAATTGGTTTTCATTTCAATAAATTTGTTCATTTTCATTGAACAAAGTGGATCACAAGACCTTTATACGTATGAAATAAAGTAAAAATAAAAGTTCTGTGGTTCCAAGGTATCACAGTTTATCGGGAATCGTATTCACTGGCGAGTGACTGATCCCAATCTAGAAAATGACTTTTTTATGGACCTCCTTACAAAACGAAACCTTTATTTTTATTGCAATTGGTATCTGTCTCCGTATTTGAAGTTGGTGTTAATAAGTTTTATTGTCTGTCGGTGTGACTATCTATGATATGATTGAGTCATTTGGTATGATTGATTTACTGATAATTGCTCCGAATATGGCTGTAGTTTGTGTCTGTTATTTATGGGTATGCTACTTTTAGTCGGGGTTCCAAAACCCCGACTAAAAGTAGCATACCTCTGAGCTGATTGGTTGTCATCTGGTTTCTGTTTTCAAACGAAATTTTGCCAAATCGATCAATTACTCGTTTTATTGTTCGAATTGTTTCTTAATATTAATTTACCCACTATTTTTACTCATTATCATTTCTATTCCAACAACCCATTATTAACGAATTAGTTAGTTTAGTTTACCTAAATTAGTTTAGAATTTCTAAACTTTTCTATCAGAGATTCTATGCCAAACTAAACTCTCAATATGTAGGTAAAAGAGGTATATACAGACAAAATAAGTAGTATAAAGAAGTTGATACTAATTCTGTAACATCATTTTCCATAATAAACTACCAAAATATATACTTGTTAGGTATAATTTCATCTACTAATTATTTCAAGAACTAATTACCCACATCTGAGTAGTATCATAAAGTAGATTGCTAATTAGTTTATTTAAACTAAAATCACGAAACTTGTATATCACTATCCATAGTTAACGATAATGACAGTTTAATTTTAAACAAAAGGGGATACTTTGGAATTTTGTTATAAGTAATTAAAATACCACGACTTAAGTCTGTAGACTGTAGACAAAGGTCGTCTATAATTTTTGGTACAATGAGGAAACTTGTTGAACCTGTCAAGTTGCTGGAGTTAATTTACGATACACATACAAGGGGCATTAAAAACTCCCGAAAATTGGGGGGAGAACGAGGAGGAAGAGATTATTCATGGATTTTATGTGTATAATTGTTTTTTATGTTTAACTATAAAACAGTCAATAATAATCCATCTGAAACTTGGTTTAGCTTTGCTTAAACAATTTGATAGTGCCTTTATCCTACGAGGATATCAAATGTCAACTATTATAGAATCAAAGTAATAGTCATCATAATAATTACAAACCTCAAACACTAATGTTTATTAAATATACATAAATTTCACCCTAATTGGCTCGTTAACTGAAATGTGACTTTACAAAGAGTATGTTATTTACGTGTAAAATTGATTTTGCAACCATATTGCACACAATATGGTTGCAAAATCATGTTCATACTAGATGAATCACAGTATGAACATTTATTATGTAGATATCAATAAATAATGAATGTTAATAAAATTATTTTTTTGTTTATCTATCAGTATATTGATAACTTAGTTTTGTTAGCTTGTGAAAAAAATAGTATCTTGATCTGTAATTAATATTGAGTATTTTATAGATAATTGTAATTATTCTTATAAAAATAAGTAGTAAATTTGATTAAACGAAACGGTTATTTTGTGAAATTTTATAAAGTTTATATCAATTATTATTTTTAATGTATTTATAATATGTTAGTTATGTTGAATTATTAGAAAATGTTTTAGTTTATTTAGTAGTTCACTTTTGACTTCCGATTAAAGTGTCAAATTGTCATATTGTTAGTCAATAGAAGACTTGTAAATAAAATTTAATGAAGTTCTAAGATTTGTATAAAAGGACATCAGTCTTCATTGGGTTTTTAAGCAAATTAGTGTTCAGATCCATATGTATTGATAAGTGATAGTTATATAAACCAAGTGTTATTTATAAAAGTATAAAAGAATCAACTGATGAAGAAACCCTCTTTTATGTTGAAGTGTAAAATGTTAACAGTTTTAACAGTGTACATTTTTTTAAAAGACTGTGTGATGTGCTTTCCAAATTTAATTCATGAAATTAAAAATAATGACATTGGAAAAATTAATTAATTTCATTAATTCATTTTGGAATCCTTCATATATTAATTCCAGTAGAACCCACATCATGGAGATGAAATGTTCAGAAATTATATTTAAAAAACTGTCATTCCAAAATTCTTGTCTACCCTCGTTACCGCAGTTCTTATTTAAGGGTCAAAAGTAAACATAATTTGTATTGTTAGCTGTAAATTTGGAGATTTGCTTAACGAGTGACATAATACAGGTCTTGTACAATGCCTTTGTACACAAACTTTGATAATCGTCAATATGGCTTAGATGTTCCGAGCGAAAATATCGATAGGCAATTTAACAAGGATATCATTAAAGACACTCAACATGGTTGTCAAAATATATTTTTTGTTTTGGTTCTACTCTATTTTTTGACACATATCCTATTAAGACCTATTGATAAATGTGATGTTTGAGGGCAAGCTCGTTATCCAATATTGGATTCTGGCGCAGCAGACAAGAACGCAGATGAAGAGGAGGGCAACGCTGGTGCTGGACCAGCCGATGACACGGAGGAGGATGCGGAACATGGCAAGCATATACTACACCTCGTTGACCAACCCCCCCCTCCCCTTTTTATACAAAAAGTTTGTTAGCATGCTTTTTAATTTCGTTTTTAATATCAGTGAAGTGTCGGCCAGCATGCAAGAACATCACACAGCATTCAGCCTTACCACCAACTAGACCCACGAAAAATAAACAAAATAAACGGTGAATTGGCTTGGAAATTGGAATAATCCAACCAAATCTCCAGTTAAACGAACGCAAAGTGCAGGCGCTATTTGGAAAAGTAATCCTAAAGTTGCACCATACAACTAAAAACCAAAAAAGTAAATGGAAAACCAAAAAAAACTCAAAAGACTCAGAAACGTCTTGAATTACTGTTGTATGTATTAGTTTGTAATAAGTAGTTTTATGGATAATAATTCCATATTATTATTATTCGTTTTTTATTATCATTGTAACCCCCATTTTTTATTTACTAAATAACAAATGAGGGTGACTTGTAAAGAATGGTTAAGCAATAAGTCCGCCATTTGCATGTTTTTTTTTGTGTAATAATGATTTCAAATAAATAAATAAAAGGCAACAAATCTGACCCTAACTACTGTAATAAAGAGAATTGCCATTACCTCCCTGCTTTCATAAGTAATGGAGATTATTATAAACAGACAGCCTCTGACGTCCTTGAGAATCGCCAGTTAATCAATTACCGATAGCGTGATTTTCGCCATGATTGATCAGCGGTCGATCTTCTGGTGTACCTAACACACTGATGAGCGAAGGCCATTAAAAGAGAGAGTTCCTGGCAGTTAGTTTGGATATGTAAAAACAACAAACGCACAAAGCGCTTCTGTCGATGCTGCCTTCTTATGGGCTTCCCTAGGGTTTTTGTAAGTGGATCACCAGTTTTCTAACTGGGCTGAGCGTACAGTTTGTTATTGACAGATTTAGTTATTAAAATAATTTCTGCCGCCGATTACAACTTTCGCTCTGCAATGTACAGCCTAAAATTCCATTCCTATCGCCTGGACACGTAACGATCCTCAACAGTTCGGTTCTAAAGTTATTTTTACCACAAATTTTCTTTAGCGGTGTTTCCAGATCTATACGACTAAGGTTAAAAAAAACACTTAATCCTTCCTTATAGGCCGGCAACCCTCCTGTATACCCTCTGATGTTGCGGGAATCCAGGGGCGACGGTATTGACTTTACATCAGGTAACCCACAAGCTAGTTTGCCATCCCTTTTAAAAAGAATACAGGAAAGAAAATTTAATGAATGTTCGACAAAAAAATATCAAGAAACGAAATCTTTAGAGTCCAGATATAAATGTACATCTACTCATAATAGTAGTAAATTTAGTTCTCATCGGAATAAGACCATGAATGACCGTTAACCGATATAAAAAAACCTAAATATAATATGATTCGATTTAAGCTATGATAAGCCGCAACTAGCGACTATCTACGGCTCTCTATTATTGAATTAGCACTCCCTTGAGTCAGTAAGCTGATTATCACATGACGTGTGATCAATTAAGAGTCACATGACTCTGTTTCATAGAGTTTAGTCTATATACGTGATAAATACGTATAAAAATATTTTTATTTTATACTATGTAGAGTATGTTACAGATGTTTTAAAACACACGGTATATTTGGAGATAGGGAATAATTAAGATAAATAAGAAGTACAAAAGCCAGAAAGCTATTATATCTTTTATGAATATATTAAAGACTGGCTGCTTACGTCCATACTGTCTATGGCAAAACCTTAGGTAAGCCTTAGGTCAAAGAGAAGAGATTCTTAACTGATGTTATAGAATAAAACACAATAATTCTATACACACGAGTGTACATATATACAATTATTGTGTTATCGAATTATTATTCTTAACTTAATTCAACCTATAACTACTACCTTTTGTTAATTCAACCTAATAAATGTTCAAATTCATTCAGTAAACGTACGGTCAATGAAAAGCTCCTATTATAATACATGTGATGAATTAAAAAAATATATATTTTTAATGAATAAACTTTTTTATATCATACATTTATTCACTCACTTTAAACTCTAGAGCAATTGCCGCATAGAGGTCAATGTACTCCCATGCTTGCATTACCGAAACAGATAATAATTTATACATTCATTAGCATGTGACTGCGTATATAGCTTCTATGGTCCAATTCAGATTACGAATATATTTATAAGATAGAATATACCCCAGGTACTAATCTTCTAATAGCAATTGCTCGCTTAGTCTTTTCTAGTCTATATAAGTTTTTGATTATTTCCATTAAAATAAGATAAACTATGGGAATATATAGTATTATATATATAAACGAGGATAATAATTTATAGAGACACCATATTTCAATGCAATCTATCCAGTATTATATAAGTGATACGACTGTTTAGGGCTCTATTGAAATTTTCAATGATTTTTCACACAAAAAATATCATGATCTAGCTTTTCAATGGTACTATTTTAATCCCTGTATAGATTTATAACTTTTGCAGACAGAATTGTTTTTCAGACCCTCCTAATTGGTTTACGATGTTTTAAAACTATACTCGTCAACCCAAATTCATTGTTTCTAACTACAGTAGTTTATACTCTTTATAGACATAACTAAACCATGTAATATGGTTTAAGTAGAGTTTAGTGCTGTTTTAAATGTATTATAACCACTAAAGCTAAGTGCACAACTGTGTTCAACAATTTATACTGACTTCATTATGACCTACTATTTTAAGATTTAAAAAGCATAAGATATTTTTTTTCAAGATGCTTATTACTTTAGTTTTTATGTACTTTTCAGGGTGTTTTATTACATTTTTTTGAGTGTGATATGCTTGTAAAAGCAATATTTTATGAACAATTAACATAAACATTTTTTCAGTTTACCAATATCTGGGGTTGCCAACATTTTTTTGAAAAAAACTTATAAAATTGTTTGAGCAGGAAAAAAATATTTGTAAGAAAATAAAAAGTATTTGTAAGTAAAAAAAAGTATTTTTAAAATGTTATGCTTATATTTCCTTAATAACGTATTTTTGTGTGTCTTTAGCACAAGTTACATTTTTTTTTACTATTTTTAATGTTTCAAAGCTTGTTTGACAATCAACATTGAAATTTAAATAGATAAACAATCCGTTTCTAATTTAATTGGTACCATTTCAAAATGTTCAAATACAATCTCATTTAATTACATTATCATAATCATTCAAAGGCATTTATTAGGATGTATGGAGGAAAGCCAGTTACGTTCGAAAAAATCAAACCATTTTGTCGTATAAATTAAGCTCCTATCCTAAAGTATAATAAATTTTAATACTTTATCATAAAGTATGGTTGGCAACCCTACGAATATTGTATATTGATCAAATCCTTGGTACCCTAATGATAATACAATTCCTACAGTCTTTCAATGAAACTAGAATTATTTATATATGTTAATTTAATATTAAAAAGAAAAGTTTAATTGCGGTTCTTTGTTTATTAATGTTTATTATTTTGTTTATTTACTTACCTACATATTTATTAGATATATATTTATAGATATATTTATTTACTTACCTACATATGGATTTGTTGTGTTTAAATATTAATGAAAAAAAATTTTCATGGAACTTCTCAAAATAATATATGTTTTCTTGTTTTTCCGTTTTTGTATATCTATCTATGCTTCTTTGTTTTGTAAAAGACTTCCTATTTTAGCAAAATTAAAAAATATATATATTTAATAAGAAATATAATACGAGTATAATACGAGCAACTTTTCTTAAGATACATAATCGGTTTAAATCAAGATCAAGTATAAATATAATTATGCTTATCTTAATCTGTCTGTGTATAATCAATCTTGGTTAGGGTAGGTTTTTATTATGCGGGGGAAGATTTAGGGAGATAGCTATCTTAAAACCGCTAAACTGGAAATACACAATCATTGTATAATAATAATGAAACAATTTATAAAAAGATCTTTTTTTGTTACTCAGGAATATTGTATTCAAAAGATAATCTTTTCCAAGATGATTCGGTAATCTTTTCTAAACTGTTAAATATTACATTATACAAAAGATAAAAAAAGAAAGATATAGACTGTATATTGGTATAATCTGCAACTGCATATACACTATCGACATAGTACATTGCGGCTGAATTTCATTTCACGTCGGGGTGAGGAGTCGTTGAACTTTTACCCCTGTCTCAGTTTCGTCGGTATGCCGCATTTTAACGACGCTTTATTTTGCAAGGAGATAAATCGCTTTTATTTAGTTCTTGAAAAACATACCAATTTAAAAACAAAAACATTTTTTTTTTTATATATAGAATACATAATTATAAGCTATGGTCAGGATTCAAACCTCCTCCCTGATATTTGGGTCACTACGTCAGTTGAGCTATCGTGTCGCTACCTTGAACCCTCAAAATTCAATGACAAACAAAAATAAAACATCATAACTAAATTTTTTTAATATAGATTGCAAAATTATAAGCTACGGGCAGGGTTCAAACCTGCGCTCTCTGATATACTGTTGGGTCACTACGTCAATTGAGCTACCATGTCGCTTGATAATTCAAGAAACTATAGCAAAATTCAGTATATATAGTAGTCGCTTTTTTATATAACTTTTGTTTTTATATTTATGTCATATTTTAATATCTAGACCATTTGATAATAATCATAATGACCATTTGACCATAATGGTCATTCAGTAATACCTAATTATTAAATAATAAAATGAAAAATAATTATCTACACTACTTTTTAGTGTGCAATAAGTAAACTAATGGTCTGTCAGTCATCACTTGTCTATTCTATAAGCATCTCAAAAAATATTTTTATCTTGAGATTACCCATATCCCATGTAGTTAATAATTCACGCTGTTTCATAATAAGCGTAAAAGCTCAATAGAGGTCAGGTCATTCTGAGGTCAGGCATAAATGACTCTCATTACTTAATTAAAAACGTTTAAGTTAAACTCATAAACGTTTAATATATTACGTTCATATAATAATAATAATAGTAATATAATTAATTAATCCAAAAGGATTATAAGTATTATAATATTGTTATGTTATTTAAAATATTTGAAAAATCTAATTTGTAGCTGACATTTAGTAAATATACAAGCTCTTATTATTTTTATAAGGTCTTTGTAATTAAATAAATTTATAATCCTAATTATTTAATTGACTAAACTAATAAAATATGACTAGTTTTCGTGACGCACATGAAAAGAGAGAGGTATAGAAGAGACGCAGAAAGAGAGAGACTAAAAAACACACGCAGAAAAGGGGAGAGACCGATAGAATATACACAAAGAATGGGAGAGGAAGTGAGATTGAGAGAGAAATATTATTATAAATTTAAGCAGCAGTTGCAGCACGACACCAACCAAGGCACCGCTCTAACCACTGAAGATGACGGCCACCCGCCACAGTGACCGTCGAAACGTCAGGACCTACAAGATCCTTTAGACCACAGCAACTCAACCCGGAAAATTTTCCTAACATTAACTCCGGCCGTGAAAACCTCAGCATTTATTGAGAGAAAGAAATAGTTACTTATAGAGAAAAAAATAAGTGACTGATATGATACTTAAATATATATATTAAAGTCATATACATATTAATCTGGAATGTACAGCATTATAAAATCCTGTATGTTGCATCATCAGTTGTTAAAAAAATATATCCATACAAGGAATAAGAAAACATTTAAAACGTATCCTGAAAGTTTTCAGATTAAGCAAAACAATATTTACTTCTTTCAATGAAAGCTATTTCAAGCAACTCCATTTCGTATATTACGCCCAATTTAATTTCAGAGTCGTTTTATTTCCAACAAATTTATACTAAGTAATACGTTGTACTTATTTAAGACTTATATTTAATACAATAAAACGATATATTATTTACTTTTATATATAAAACATAACATCTGCCTTTTCATTGCGTTACACAATTTATATTTTTTATAATTTATTATTAAATATATTGTTTAAGTTGTACATACGTTGATGGAATTATTTAATTGTATGAGAAAACTATCCTAGTTTCTTCTTCGTATGACGAAGAGAAACGATTGCTTCCGACAGCGTGACCGGGGCGGTTATTATCCCCTCGGCAATAATAAAAGAAAGAAAGAATGATCTCTCTCATTCAAAACTAGATTGATTTATACATACAATCTTTATGTAATAAATGTATAACAGCAGACATATATTTCATATTTATATATCTATAGACATATTATGTTATATATATAATTTGTGGTGGTAGACCATAACATCGGGTCGCCGGCAAAGTTACCACCCATCGGGCAAAGTCGTGCCGCAAAGCGACCTAGTCGTGTTCCGGCACGTTGCTCGATGAAGCCGTTTATGGGAAATGGGTCTGAACAGCTGCGGTACGTTGGCGAACCGGTTGACGTCGAGTTGGTGGTTGTTTTGTCGGGTGTCTAGTCGAGGAGGGTAGCGGGATCCGAAGCAACGGCTTTCCGCTGGCCGCCCGCAGATAGTTGGGGGCCCAATTAGTGGGTTAGCCACCCACGAAAGGCTGCCCCGCCAGCTGCGAAAAATCCCAGGGTGGCTCCATCGTGCTGGTTGGCGACCAGACGAGGAGGCCCGATGGCGATCCCTGGGGGGGTTCGGGCGTCCCCGCAGTCTCCAGACTAGCCTCCCAGTGGCAAGACATCACCAATTTCGACGTCGGGTTCGATACGTACCGCCTCGTTCAACTGCCATTTCCCATCCCTATTCACTTTTATTTTATTTTTTTTATGAGTAAAGTTAAAAAGAAGAAAATGTTTTTACAGCGGTTGCACTCCTCCTCATTTAAAGTGCACCTCAGTAATATTAGGGGTTTGCACTCTAATATCTTACCTGTCCATCACCACCTGGAGACAGAACAACCGCACCTCTTCTTTTTGACGGAGACGCAGATACAATGTCCCTTAAGCGCTGCGCACCTGGATTATCCCGGATACACGTTAGAGCACAACTTTCGCTCACGTGCCGGAGTCTGCGTGTATGCGCGGAACGACCTCTGTATCCAGCGTCTCCGTCACCTTGAAGACCCCACTTTTTCTTCTTTATGGGTTTTAGTAGACACAGGAAACGAAAAAATCCTGTATTCCTGTGTTTACCGTTCGCACAGCGGTGACCAGGAGACAACTAGATTATTCGAGTATCTCGGTGAGGCTGCTGATATGGCTCTGCATCAGTTCCCTTCAGCGCAGCTTGTCTTTCTGGGGGATTTTAATGCCTGTCATCAGGACTGGCTGTTCCCGTACCAGAAGACCGACCATGCTGGAAGAGAAGCGCGGAACTTTGCGTTGTCCTTGGACCTCTTTCAGCTGGTGAAGCAAGCGACAAGGGTACCAGATGTGGTAGGCCATACAGCCAATTGCCTGGACCTTCTGCTGACAACTGATCCGGACAGGTATCGTGTAGAGGTTAGTTCTCCCTTGGGAACCTCCGATCACTGTCTGGTGAAATCTGTGTTTACATATTCCCCACCAGCTTTCGAACCTCATGGTGTTAGGCGAGTATGGAAATACAAGTCAGCAGATTGGGATGAGATGCGACACTTTTTTGCGTCTTATCCTTGGCGGCAGGTCTGCTTCTCTTCTTTGGATCCGTCGAGTTGCGCGGATGCTATAACCGATGTGGTGCATCAGGCAATGGAGTATTTTATTCCTTTTGCTGACGTACCCATCGGTGGCAAAGCTCGCCCATGGTTTAATGCCGAATGTGGTCATGCTCAAGACCGAAAACATTCGGCATATCTCATTTGGGCTGATGCTCGAAGCCGCAAAACTCCGGATGTAAGTTCGAAGAAGAGAACCTTTAACCAAGCTGCCAAGTCCTACAAAAAGGCATTGCGGAAGGCTCGTCTCGATCGAATCGCTAAGAATGGCGAAAGGCTCTCTGTCAGACCAACTGGCAGTCGAGCTTTCTGGTCTCTTGCGAAAGCGATCGAGTCGAATTTCTGCCAACCCTCACTGCCTGCTCTGCTGAAGCCGGATGGATCCCTGGCCCACACAGCAACAGAGAAAGCGAATGTACTTGCTTCTCTGTTTGCTGATAATTCGCATCTAGACACTGGCAATGCCTCTCCAGCACATCTTCCTCACTGCGGTGTTTCGATGCCTGAAATCCGCATCACTAACAAAGAGGTATGGAGAACATTGTGTCGTTTAGATGTGAATAAAGCCAGTGGTCCTGATGGTATACCAGCCGTTCTGCTCAGGACATGCGCAGCTGAGTTGTCTCCTGTACTGACACGTCTGTATCGTCTCTCTTTCATGACTGGAATAGTGCCGAAATCCTGGAAGCTTGCTAATGTGCAACCCGTGCCCAAAAAAGGCAGCCGTGCCGACCCTGTCAATTACCGACCGATTTCAATCACCTCCATACTCTGCAAGATTATGGAGCGTGTATTGAACTCGCGCCTACTAGCATACCTAGAAGGTAACGATCTCCTCAGTGACCGACAGTACGGGTTTCGCCGTAATAGGTCTACTGGGGACCTCCTAGTGTATGCTACTCACATTTTAGGCGAGGCCATCGAGAAGAACGGAGAAGCGGTCGCCGTCTCTCTGGACGTCTCGAGGGCATTTGACAGGGTCTGGCATGCGAGCCTTATAAGCAAGCTTTCAGCGTACGGTATATCTCCTGGTCTGATCGGCTGGGTAACGGACTTTCTGAGCCACAGATCTCTCCGAGTAGTTGTCGACGGGTGTTCCTCGGAACCCTTGACAATAAATGCCGGAGTGCCTCAGGGGTCCGTTCTTTCTGCAACTCTGTTTCTGCTGCACATTAATGATCTGTTGAAGCCCGGTATCTATGGGTATGCAGACGACAGCACAGTTGTAGAAAGATATCTGCCGAGTACTCGGGCTAGTCGAGATCAAGTACAGTCTGAAAGAGAAGCCATGGTGCAACGTTTGAATGACAAACTTCAGGCAGTCTCCGCATGGAGCAATGCCAATCTTGTCAAGTTCAACGCCACCAAAACGCAGACGTGTCTATTCACCGCCAAAAGGAGCCCTTTCACCTTGGCTCCTACTTTCCAGAATGTATCCTTGGAATACAGTGACCGGCTTCAGTTGTTAGGCTTAGAGATTTCCTCGAACCTCAACTTTGGTCGGTTCATTGAGTCCAGAGCAAGAGCAGCAGCAGCAAAGCTTGCCGTTCTGGCGAAGGTTCGGCAGTACTTTACACCGGGACAGCTTCTTGTTTTATACAAAGCACAGATCCGGTCGTGTGTAGAGTACTGTGGTCACATATTTGCTGGTGCCGCAAAGTCTCATCTTGCGGTTCTGGACTCAATTGAGAGGCGAGCAAAGAGGCTTATAGGCGATCCCGAATTGGTCGGAGCCGACCTCCAAAGCCTTGAGCACAGGCGTAGAATTGCTAGCCTCTCAGTATTCTATAGGATACATTTTGGTGAGTGTGCGCAGGAATTACACAATTTAATTCCCCCGTCCCCCTTCCATCACCGGACGTCCCGACGCACGGCAGGTATCCATCCTTTTGTTGTGGACATTCCACCTGTCCGAACGAAGCGCTTTGCTTCCTCATTTTTACTGCGTACAGCAAAGGATTGGAACAGCTTGCCTGCGTCGGTATTTCCGACCGAATACAATGTGGGTGTCTTCAAGCGAAGAGTGAATAGGTTGCTAGGGTAATGCGCCTTACCACCTAAGACTACATTCCACTTACCATCAGGTGGAATGTAGTCAAGCATTGCCCTAGATAATATAAAAAAAAAAAAAAAAAAAAAAAAAAATTGGTTTTAAACCAAATCTGTAAACCAATGTAGGCAATACCAATAATTATGATAAAACCGCCGGTCGAGTGGATAGTGCAGATGCCTAACGTATACCGGCGCATTGGGGCTCGGGTTCGATTCCCGACAGGGAGAGGCATGTATGTAATGAGCGTAGATGTCTGTACTTCTGGGTTTGGTTGTTTATTAAATATATTCTCAGTATGTATAATGTGTGTTTCTATGTATTTGTATCGTTGACAAACATCCTTAACACAAGCAAATAATTTGATTACTTAGGAATCAGATCAATGTGTGTAATTTATCCTGTAAAATTATGATTATAATTTTTAGTAACAATTTACTACATACAACACAAAAACTATGTTTTATATTTATTATAATTGAAATTCACTATTATATCTTACGTATACATATGTATACACAAGTTATAGTGTATTATCAATTATTTTATTTATTATTGAAGGTGCAACGAGTTCTATATTTTATTTTTGTTATCATTAACTAGCTTGTTTCGGTAAGTGTATGTATATTACATATTACAATACCCCAATTGTATAATGATAAAACCCACATATTAATAAACTAATCCATGTCGAAGTATATTGTATAGGTATCCATAAATGCAATGTATCACTTTCTGACAATCCTGTTCGGAATTCACATGATATTGGTTGCAGCAGCGTGAATAGCGATCCTCAGAATCCTCCTTGGTGAATAGCGATCCTCAGAATTCAACCTGACACGTTCTACAGAGGCACCTAATATTTTAGTGATGCCAAATATTATATTCAAAATAGCTTCTATCCAGATTATTCTAGATGAGTCTAGACTAATTCTAAGGAATATTATTAATGAAAATGAATTATTAACAAGCGAAGTAAGCGTCTTTAGAGATCACGAGATCATTATGTAAAAGTCATAATCTTATAACGATACAACCTTTTCACTCCTTGAAGAATCAGGATATTTATTTTGACTTGGTAAAGCGTCTGACTATTCATGGTTTGAGCACAAATGTGCCTAAATTGTGGAGAAATAATTTGTAAATTGCATAAAAACAAGATATAAAGACCCAAGCGGTATTATTACTACTTCATTAGATTAGCACTTAGAATTGTGTTAGGTGTTAGCTATGAAGGAGTGACTGGTCCATATGTTTGGTCCAAAAGGTTTCAAAACATCGGCACAAGTGTATCAAGATACCATTCTTGAGAAGGTAGTTAAGCCCCTTAATAGCACCATGTTCAATAACTCCTTCTGGGTTTGGGTAAGGTCCTTTTGTTTTTCCTTTTGGGTCGTAAAGCTCGTTCTACGAAGTCTTGGTTGGAAGCGAACGTCTCGATCTTCGTCAGAGCTGAAATCTGGCCGTCGTCTAGTTCCGATCTTAATCCGCTGGATTATGTTTTATGGTCAGTTTTAGAGAATACAGCTTGCTCTAAACGCCACGATAACTTCGAGTTTCTAAAACGATCCATACGATTCGCAGTGAAGAATTTCCCCATGGAATGAGCGCGTGCTTCTATTGATAACTTGCCTCAACGTTTAAAGGACTGTATTGCAGCCAATGGACACAACTTCGAATAATCTTTTTATATTTTTAATTGTTTTATATTTGTGGATTAACACACTGTAAAAGTAATAAATGTTATTTGCAATTAAATTTTTTTTTTCTTTGTTACAATATTCATGGCAAGACTAGGTATATTTAAGACTATACCGGGGTTTGTGTATTTTTATGTACAATCAAATAATAGCTTAAGCCCACATATATACAACAATAAAAAAACATAAAACCAATAAATATTCCTAAGAAATAGGTGAATCAGATACCAGAAGTTCACAAATCGGAAATCGGCAGTCTTAAATATATTAAAATATGTAAAATATATTTACATAGGCGACATTTAAACTAACAACATTTTGTATTTTATTATGATCATATAACAATAAAACTTTTACAATATATGATATTTGTTTTATTAAATTTCAGATTACCAATTACATAAACAAAATAAGTGGCACGTATTTTGGTTTGCAACGAAATAATCAAAAAGAAGGTGAAAAGTGTTCCTACTAACCCTTTTTTTTTTTTTCTTTTTTTTTAATCGTTGGAAAAATGCGTTACGCATCATCCCTGCAGCCAGGAAGGTGATGACCGAGGGGGTATGTGGGACTACCCGGCAGCATAGAGGACGCTGCCATTTTTAAGGCTACCCATTAAAAAACCAACGGTTGACCTCATCGCCTTAGTGGGGCGCCCCGGGATCGCTTCGCACTCACCATGACAACGTTCCTACTAACCCTACTGTTACTTCCCTTTTGTTGTCGACACAGTATCACTTGTGGTATACCTACCACCAAGGGTGCAATAACCTGTTCACAAGAGGAAGTACAATATTTATTGTATAATGAATTAAACAACATATAATATTAACAGTCTCTTGGCCTATATTCAAATTTGACCTGAATTATTATAGTGACCTCTCTAAGAATATAACATTTGTGAAGCATTTCTCTTTTAATTTTATTGTGTATAGTTTCTTCCTTTTATTATTAAGAATCTATGGCTAATAAATATAGGTTCCTTTTTATTCCTTTATAACAATATTATTGTTTCATTATCTGTAACACATACAATATGAAGCATAAATAAATACTGGCAGTAATACATTTACTTTTTTAACAAAGCCTTAGAGAAAGTCTTAACAAGATAGTTCCTACAGCAGATTTAATTAAGATTTTAAATTGTTAAGTTAATTGTAAAAACCTCTTTAGATGTGTAAGAAAAGTTTAGAAAAGAACAAGAGCTTCGTACATAAAGAAACAATGAACCACTTGACCTAAAAACTTAATGCTGTAAGCTGTAGCAATGTGACTTACAAACATTATCAATATGACATGATTAACTTCCAAGAATTGTCAACATTTTTTTTTTAAACTGTATTTGATACTAAGCAAAGTTATCCTGACTCTCCTATTATTATCTAAACTGTAGTCTACACAGCCTACCGTTTAACAGAATCGGGAATAAAGCCCTTTTTTATATATATCTTAAATATAATAAAAATATACACGTGTTCTGTATATGTCACGACACTGGAAACAATAGTCTTTATATATTTTTGTTATATTTATTTATTTATTTATTGATTTATTGATTTATTTGTTTATTTATTTATTTGTTTGTTTGTTTGTTTATTTCCTTATTTATATATTTACTTATTTATATATTTGGGAAACAAACAATATTTACACACTTAAAAATTAAATTAATAATTAATACATAATATCAATAAAGTTTCCACTGTTACAATAATAAACTTAACATGAACTTAAAAAGTAAAAGTAAAAATAAAAATAATATTAACAAATCATCAATAAAAGCATAAGTTGCAAGGAAAAACCAAATAACGTTAGTTTCACATCACAAAATCTATAACAGAAATTTAAAAGAGTGAGTATACTCCTTTATACTGTATTGTGTACATTTTCAATAACCTCCCAATAAAAAAACAATAATTACCATGAAACTTAAATTCATGTATTATTTCCCAAAACGTAATATTTTAAAAATATATTAATCTTTTGTGTATGAACGGATATTACAGTACTTTCGAATGTTTAAAGAGTGAAGCATTCAGGATATAACACGAGCGCTGCCAGGCTACTTCTAGTTTAACTACTAATAATATAAAGTTATAGGCTTCAAGTATGGCTTTAAAACAGTCAATTTTACAACAAAGATTTAAGATAAATAAACGAAAAGCGTATCCATTGAGATTCTTGCCAGTTTTTTTTTTCTCCATGGACCGACCTTTGGGAACAAAGCAATTAGAGTCTGACGTTTCATAAGTCCAATTTGAATTTGAAATAATACAATTAGACTGAAAAAAACACAAAAGACAAGCTTGCTAATTTTGTAACATAATAAAAAAATATATTACTTAAAATAGCATGTTATATAATTGTAATTATTTATTAACTTAACATACAAAAATATAGTTTAATATAAGGTTATCATTCCCATGTATTTCAAGAAGGTAAACATCAACATTATTCCCAAGATATTACTGAATTATACATTTCAAGGCCGGGTGAGATAATATAAACGTCAAATAAAATGATTTATTTTGCTATCTGTACTGTTTTATCATAAAATATAAAAAAACGTAATGATTGACGCTGTACGATTAATATTTTTATTAAATTTGAATTATAGGTGAAGTTAAAAAAGTAAATAAAAAGACCTCTACGATGCCTTTTTCATTGTTTAAAAGTACAGTAATCTAGGTAGTTTAGATACGTTCTAGAAACTTCGATATATTATCGATTTATTTCTATTTTAAACATATGTTATTAAAAACTCAATTAATAGACAATCTACCAGATGGTCGACTATTGCCCTATTCCAATCTATTATATATCTGGCAGACAGAGAATAGAGTTTAAATTTATACTCTATTTGTCAAATATTTAAAACTTTATTTTATCTACTTTCAAGTTGAAACCATGATTAATCTATTTCTGATAGTTCTCTTCGTGTCTGCGGTTTCGGTTTCAGACATTGGTACATAAACAACTATATATTATATACATATTTTGAAATCGAGTCAGTCTTAATGGTCATAGTGTTTGTAATCATTTGTAAGTTTAAAATACATTAAAAGAGATAATACTCATAAATACCACAGATTAAATATGACTATACCTAACATATTTAAAATACATACAGAAAATGTTCTCTAAATTATGATTTGTGGAATATAATTCCAGAAACTGACAACAGAGAACTGAAATTTTGATATACATACATAATTTGAAAAATCATTTTTTTTTTTTATTTGTATAGCTTATTACTGACATAAGTATTGTTAGTTTGTTCTCGTCTAATATCGTGTTTAATTTTTATTTTTTTATTGTATTTTTTATTATTTTTCTGTTAATTTAATCGGTTAGTCAGTAGAGTGGTTTAGCATCAAGCTTGCCAATTGTATAAATTTATTTGTACAGTAGAGATTTAATAAAATACATAAATAAATAACTCACCGAGTCATCTTCTTTTGCCGTCATTTTTATCAATAGCTTCAGAATCTTTTACTAGACTCTAAAAAAATCAGCAAATGTAATATGAAAGAAATAAATACAACTCAGTTACTTCTATGACCAAAAAAATATTGTTTCGAAAAGGAGAAAAAAAATGTAGTAACTTATTTATATTTATAGTATAAATATTAATGATGATTACAGCTGAAACTTTAAATAGGTAAGTCGTCACCATGTCCTTTATTCCTAGAATAAAATAGTCCTAACCCAGTCATTTGTCAGCCATTTGGCAACTGCAGGAGTCTTCAGCCGAGTCCTTGTACAACTGGTTTTAAAACATTATTAAAATTATAGTTTACTTCAGATATCCAAAGGTACTTTTAGTTTTATTGTTGTTTGACAGATATTCTATTCAACATAGTTTGTAAGCTGAACCTATTGTTAGATTTCAACGGTCAAGTGGATGCTGCTAGAAGAGCTAACCCACTTTTTATACGAAGACCAGAGGAACTTTTCAGCCACTTTGGAAAAATTCCGGATGATAGTTAATAATGCTTATTAACAAGTTAGTAATAATAATAGTTGAATCATAGTTTAAAGACAAATAATAAGGCATTCTATTAACCAAATTTCGTATTTACGGATAAGTACTGAATAATATTTATTTCATTCTGCCTTATGTGTTCATTTTCGTTAAAAAATATAAATTAAATGCTACTTGCATTTAATTTATATTGTACTCTGTGTTATAATGTACTCTACAAAAAATATATTGGTCTTATCGGTTTAATTTTAAATATGCTAAATAATACACGCAATCGAAAAATCTATTAAAATGTTAAAATTGAGGTTTGACACAAATAAATGTACCAAAATTGCAGCTGTATATGTTACTTATACGATGCATTCAGTCATTCGTTTATTTGCGATCCTAAAATCAGTGGTCCTAAGGTCTTATTTGGGACATCCTTACTAAAATGGGCGTTGAACTTTAACGGTACAGGATTAATATCAACCTTTTGTGCGATTAAATATCCGCATTTCTCTCTCCTTCTCGAATAACTGAGGACGTCGGGATCTTTTATCATTGAAATTTCACGGTAAGCTTTTATGTATTATCTTTTGATTAATTCCTAGAGATGATAGTAATATATCCCTTAGGAAATTTAATATAGAATCATTTTATTTAATGTTTTTACTAGATGCTAAAGCTTACATAAAATATGAGCTTAATAAGGCATTCATTTTCTTATAGCAACGGTAAGATGTTACCATAAATACTTAATTAGTGAGTAAAACCAAGAAATAACTCTATTTATCATATTAATTAAAATTAATTACCATGTATATAGAATGTAAATGTAATATTATTTATTTATTCGTCACTTAATGTTTTTTATGTAGGTACTCTTTTTATTTTGGTTTAAATAATTCTGACAGCAAATTTATTGTGCTGAGGAATTCAGTACAAGCGGTTGCTTCCGCAAATTTGTAATACTTTAGGTTTTAATTAGATCTAATTATTTTCTTAAGGTCTACTATCTGTACTTGTGCAATTTAAAAATAATGCATATACTTACCTACTATCTTTTATATAATAAAAAATATATTTTTAACATATTCTTTAATTTTCTAGTAGTAGTTGGAAATAAAATCATTTTTACGGATTTAAGTCTACTAAAATTTAATTAAACGCGAGTTAAATACGTAAAAATAGTTTTATTATATTGTGTAGTTCTCTTGAAAGCCTTGGAAAATACTGCTAATAGTTAGATGTTTCATGTGTATTTTTAATTCTTTGTTATTTTTATTTTTCAGCAATGTTTATTATCTTCGGACTGATGTTAATATCTTCATGGACCTCTATCGTTTATACGGATCCCCTTTCATTTGATAACAGATTAATTTATTTCTCACCTCCGTACTCTGAATCAAATGTTGAATTTACAAAAGCATCAAGATATCTGCTGCACAGATTGTAAGTGTCTATCCCTACCTACCTAGATATCATTTATCGTATTTATACCTACTCCATACCTACTTATCAAGTTTAAATATAATGTATTTATGAACTAATGCATCTTCTTGAATCCTTTGAGAGCAGTATACTTAGAGAGAGAAAGGGAATGAAAGAAAGAGAGACAGAAAGAGTATTTCATACATAACATAACGCTTTTGAAGGGCTTTATATGCATGTATTTAAAATAACAACACAGAATTTATAAGATTTCTTATTTTTGGACTATTTTTATAACAAATATTTATACCTACTAGGTATAATGGTCCAAAATTATTTTTTACATAATAAACATGAAGTTATATAATTTTACTAATCATTATGAAAATATATACATTATACTGATAGTATACAAGATATTGTATCGTTATTATTTATTATGCACATGTATTTTTATTGTGGGTATATAATTACAATCCACAAGCGTAGTATTTTTTGTAAATAATTGTAAATAAATAATTTTCTGAAAATAATTTCGTAATCTTGTAAATATTTATTATTTCAGACACGTAAGAATTTAGATAATACCTACGTCAAAACTATAATATGTGTAATAAATCGCTACTTTGATGATTATTATAAAAAAAAAAACTGAAAATTACGGACATGTTTTTTAAATCATTGTCTATGTTCGCATCGCATCCCTTACTAACTGAATCGATTGCAATCTGTTTTTCAATTCTATTGGAAGGCTTAAAAATAAATACCTAAATACAAAAAGTAAAAGATCGTTTTGCAACAAACGGTTTAAAATAATTGAAACAGGCAACAATCGGAATGAAAACCCAACGTGGAAGTCAAAAATACTGTGAAACGACATATTCATGCATTTAAACGCATACAACGAAAACAAAAAGCAGTTTACATGAACCTAGCAATTAGCATACAGTATGCTAGATGGCGGTAGTAAAATAGGATGGGGTAATCAATTTCGCGGGCTTTTTTATGTCTGTAAAATTTTTCGCTCATTTTTATATTTTAAGTATTAGTGTAGTATACTAATAAAATTTAATGTTTTTGGCAATACAAAGCCACGTGTAACAGCTAATTATTAATATAGTTTAATACCATATTTATCACAAGCAATCGATTATTATGAAGGTTGGAGATTTATTCAACATTTCTAGGGCCAATCATATTCTGATTTATAATTTCGCCTGGGTTCTTATGCAAGTTTTAATAATAATTATTATTTTTAGACCCTTTGAACATAGACCTTATTGGAACTCGGACGCTCGTAAAAACTTTGCCTTTGGCATAATTGTGGGAACAGCCAAGGAACTCGCATACGCAATTCGTCCCCAGCATCCTCCACAAAGATACCAAGCTCTCCAGATATTATCCGATTATGTACCACAAGCCTGGAATGAGTACAACTATATTGCCAATCAAACTAGAAGACTATTGGTTGAAGCAGATATAAAAATACAGCCGGTAAGGACTATAAAATTCAAGGAACGTATTCTAATTTTTAGTTAATTCATTTGTAACATTAAAAAAATATTATATTTTACAAGATAATTGTCTTAGCAATACTATTTTGTCATTCTCGTAAATTAAATCGATTTTGTCATACAAATAATATTTTTTACAGGTTATCGACATCGTAGATAATATCTGTATTGGTTTTGATAATCATAATTGTGATCGAAAAGTACAAAAAATTCTCAAAATAGCGAGGTTTTTAAGACCGCATGCAGAGCTCTTACTTCAACTTGGCAGCGTATCAAAAAAAGTTAACGGCTTCTCAAACACATTCGACTCTATATCAGAGGGTCAAGAATTACCTTTCTTACAACACCATGCTGATGACCCATATGTGAGGAACTTGATGAAGGAATTGTATAAGACATATAGTCTTATGAACAATATAAGAAGATAATAATATGTATTTGTAATAAAAGAAAAACATTTTTTTTTAATTTGAAATCTTGATAATCCTAGACAACAAAATTAAAAGGCAGTGCCTAGAATGAAAAAATAGAAAAGAGGTTTTATATTTAAGACGTCAAATAAAACAATAATTGATAAATCACACCATTTAATATTCACTCTAAAATACAGGTTACATATGACCACTTACAACATGTACACTATCAGTCTATTCAATATAACTATGAGACACTGAAAATCAATATATTATATCTTTCTTTATAAATAATTGTTTTAATTCATAATATAATGGACCTAACTAATAACTATCTGTGTAAATATGTAAGCGTGGATTATAATTATTATATTTAGCGATGGCGATATTAGTAAATGAAACATTTTAGTTTGGTCCAATTCTAGAAATCCTAATAACTAATTGGATAAACTCGTTTTGAATAAAAACAGGTGGGAATAAAGTTATTTAAATTATATACAAATTATTACGGAAAAGATAAAAGAAAAAATAACAGGAGAATGTTGAAGTATTTATGCTATTTCTTTACCAAAACGAGATATCCAATAATAAGTGACTTTGTTAGTGTTGTACACTAAATGTAAACAAAAACGTGTAAAACACAATTAAATTTTTAGGTTAAACAAAAGCGAAACATTCATATTTGGTGTCTATTCCTTGTTATGATGTAATTCCTATTTCTGTTTGGAATACAAGTAATATGACAAACAGAAAACGAAATCAGATACAAAATAATATAATCTAAATTGCACAAATCCAATTTAAATTCGTTAAACAACTAATAGGAAATATTGAACATAATATATATAGGTACCTCATAACCTTCATCTTTGCTTGGAACAAGAAAATTGTGTTCTAGCAAAGATAGAAATACTTATATCTAAACTAAATAAATTTGAAAAAGGAGCAAATAAATAAAAAGGTTTAATAAATTAAGAACATAAATCAGCTAATAATATAATAGATTGCTGTATAATTTGTTTTTGAGATCAAGTGAGGTACCTCTTATATTCACAACTAAATTAGTTATTAACAATTGCTTTAAGCAGAAGTATTAATAAATGCCAGCGAATTATTTACTTGAAACTATAATTACCACTAAATATAACCAAATGCAAGGTTATTTTTTCATTATATTGTAATTATTACAAGTATGAGATGAAAATTTGATTTTGTAAGAACATTGCTAGTCAAAAACCTGCAATAATATAATACAACAACTGGCAACTATACACAAAATTTCCCCTAAAGTATATCCTAAAACATTAATCTGTAAGACAAATATTGATGATATTTTCTCACTGAAAGTTATGAATAATAAATTGTAGCAAAACGTGAGTCAATATAAAATTCATAATTATAGTCAGTGCTATAACATAATATAAGTACACAACTTTTAATTTAAAGATGTAGGTATGCAAGCAATATACATCGGTGGGCTTAAATTTGAACTATTCAATACTTTGTATTTAACTAAAAGTATATAATATCTTTATTCTATTACCCGGGGTGGGAATAACCAATTTAATTTGATTTACCACTGCAAGCATAGCAACACCTTTAACAATGTTACCAACATAATTTATACACCACACAAAAGTATACCATTTTATATGTAAAATAGAATACAATTGTAATTAATAAAATGACTATTAAGAATATACATGATATAAACAAATTAATGTACATTCATACAAAATGTAATATTTCATAATGATGACTATGATTATTACAAAAATCACTAACAACTTTGACTACAAAATAATATAATGAAAACTTCTTTATAAGACATAATTGTGTTGTAAAGAAATTATATATATATAAATATGAAACAGCCAAGCCAGAATATAATAACTCAAATAAAAGTATATTCCATATGGAAATAATAAATAGGTCCAAAATATACATTGCAATGATGCGCTACAAACACAAAGTGTAACACACTTCACAAGAACTGATATATTTCTCATATGTCACTTTTACTCCACTGGCTGCACTTGTTCAGATACACTTTACTTTATCTCAAGGCCGTGTAGAGGTTAAGAACACTTTTGTTTTCTTTATGTGATGGTGTTTTAGAGAATACATTCCAAAATCTAAGTGTTTCATCTCCAGCGCCCGTTACAATTGCTTCTCCGTCCGGTGACAGCGCTAGATACAGTACTCTGTATGAATGGCCGGTCAACTTTGCGACCTGGGAAACAAATAATTTCAAGGTTAATGAAATATATATATATATATATACAGGTTATTTGTAATTAGTTGATCACCACTTGCAGGCAGCCTCTTTACATCAATTCCAACAATATTGGTTCTACAACTTTTTACAAATCTTGATAAACAACACAAAAAAAAACAAAACAATTTTTTTTTCGCCATTTTCCAATAAATACAAAAAAAAACACATTATATATGTACTTAAAAGATTTAAAATGAAAAAAGTTTTAACGAAAACAAATTAACAATCAATCTTTTATATTTTTCCAACCGATGGAAGACATCTTTCATGAACAAAACAGCTATCATTTCTAGAAACTCTTCCTAAACTTTTTGCATATGAACAGCCAAGGTATTTCTGTATGGAACAGAAGAACTTTGTGTTAAGAATCGTGATCCTAAGTAGATAACAGACTTCTCAAAGCGCTGCTTTTGTTGTAGTTTACAATCATTATAGTCGAGTCCAAAGTATGTCGTAATTTCTGTGGCTAACCATTGAGGGATTTTTTCTTGATCTTTTTAGCTAAGCCAGATTGTACACCTATCATTGCAGGAGCGCTTTGTGCTAAGTCCAATGAGTTTATTCCATTTTTTTTTTTATTTACATTAAATTAAATATATCGGCAGAATTGGAGTGCAAAGTCTCTTCTTTTCGGATTCGTCGAAGATATATAGACTATTAACTGTGCATAATTAACGATATCAGTGGATATTGATTACAAAAAAATGCGATAATTTTACGTTGTTAATTATTTGTGATAATGTCATAAAATCTACGCTTAACTGTGTTATTTTTTTATCAGATTAATTCTCGGAGCTTTTAGGATACGTGGATTTATTATAATTCATTCATTTAGAGGTAGTATGACGTTTATTTGCTTTACTATCATTAAAGTTATTTCATTTTGTAATTCATCGCTTATGTTGTGACTTGTCGAAACTTGTAGAGACTGCGATTGAGTAGGTCAGGTTTTGAAAGAGCGGTTAGCAGGATAAAATGTAAATAAAAAGTATGCAATAATAAATATAGTATTACCTGAGTGAGAGATGGGTATTTCCATACGAGAATTTGATTCTGCGAGTATCCGTGCGTCGACACCAGCTCGCTTGAATGTTTCGACCAGGCCAAGTTGCATACTTGCGAACCTGTAACAAATAAATATTTGTGTCATTTTAATCAGGGTAATACACACCCTGGCAGGCAGTTGGTGGGGGAGGTCGGTAGTAGGGGTAAGTATATAAATAGTAAATCGTACCCGTGTCGACACACTGCATGGGCTGCGAGGTGAGCGTGTTCCAGAAGCGGATGCACCTGTCAGCGGTGCCGCCGCCCGACGCCAGCAGGCCGTGCTGGTGCGGCGACCACGCTATCGCCTTCACCGCCGCCACGTGCGCTGAGTACGTCTGCACCGGGGACGTCGAGTGCTGGAAACAATATTGGAAATATTTATATCTACATATAAAAAAATTTTTTTTGAATTTTTTTAATAATATTAGATTGACGTTAATACTATGCACATAATAAAATAGTGACAAAGTTAACTTTGTAAATGAAAAAGTTTTTAATCAATGTTTGAAAATATCTTTAAACATGTATAGCCATGTTAAGCTTATTTAAATTTATATAAATAAAGAATGAAAAATAAACCGATACGGGCAGGGATTCGAACCCGCGACTACTGGAAAACCGTCTCGTATTTATCTTAAAACTACTAAACAGATTTGTCGTGATGACAGTTCATTATCTGGTTAGTATATAAAATAATTTTTACGACGGAAAGACAATAAATTTGGACATAATATAAATTTTGACAAAAAAAAATGAAACAATGCGAGAAAACCTTACTATAATAGAAAACAATAAATTAATACTATAAATATCCTATAAGCAATGGGTAACGGAAATTAAACCTAAATAAAGTGATATGTTATCATACAATAATATTATTTTATTAATACAACCACAGAAACCGCAGTTACACGAAACGTTAACCTCCACTCTATAATATTCAAATTATTATTCTAATATCATACGGGCATTTTTATATTATCATAAAAATACATGATATTGTTAAATGTAATAAAATTTAAGTCTTTTCATGTTTTTTATTAGCGAATTATTAAAATGTTTTTTATTGACTTCAACATACCATAGACCATACGAAGAGTTTATTATCGTTGCCGCCGGATGCAAGCGACTGTCCGTCGGGCGACCATTTTAAACCACAAACTTCTTGTCTATGCCCTTGCAGCACACGTGAAGCTTGGAGAGCTGAAAATAAATATAATAAACATACCGAAACGAAAAAACATTCTTAACTGCTATAACAAAACGAGACAACAATTTTGGTATTCACTTTTTTATGTTTTAATGTGTCGTTTTATAAAACTATACCATAACTAAAAATACGTATTTTCTTGTTAAACAAATTAAAGCGGGAAAATTGACATTTTGTTTTTTTAATGTCAAAAGACGTAACTTTATTCAACCTTTTCAATATATAAGCATGATTTTAAATATTTTTAATAAATGTATTATTTATATTAATTATATTAATTTTAATATATGACTCACGTGGCGTCCTAGTATCACGTTGTCGTATATGTCTGTCCCGGGAACCAGAACTCAGTATGTCACCGTTCCACGCCAGAGCCCCCACACGGGCTATATGACCTTGTAGTTTTGTTACCTGGGGAAATAGACAAAAAATTACAATTGCTACTTTCTTGAAAGTCTTTTTCATATAACCATAGGACTTTAAATAAATATAAAGTGAAAAAAGAAACCGATACGGGCAGGGACTCGAATCCGCGACCTCTTGGAAACTGTCTCGGTGAATTAAGCATATTAACCTTAATGTGGCTATACATATTTAAAGAATTTTCAAACAACAGTAGGACTTTTAGGAGATTATCAATTGGATATATACTAGACATATACACGATAGTTGCTGATTAAACTAATATATGAAAGAAAATTACCGCATTGGTAATTAAGTTTTGAGCTACCTTCTTTAGGGTTCATGCAGATATTTGATGACAAACACAAAAAACTCCTTTATCTAGATATATATGTTTATAATATATAAGTACATATTATAAGCATATATGTATATCTAGACTACCAATTGAACCCGGTAGATGGCGCTGCTGCTAGTTTTTTTTATTTTCATTACATACGTCAAATCTGCCTTTTAAAAAAAAAAATGATTAATATATTACCTCTTTATTGACAACGACATCCCAAACACTGATATGGCCCTTCTGAGTGCCGACTGCCACCAAGTGACCTCGCTCACTCCACGCCACTGACGTCACAGCATTACCCTCTGATGATAGATCGCACAGTCGCGTTACCTGATGATGAAAAGTATATGAAGATCTATATAAGGAGTGGATATTACAATGACAATAATAACTATGATTCATATAAAAGACCTTGAAAGTTTGAATACAAAAATCAATATATTGAATATAATAAAACCATTCTAACCTAAAATAATAATATATTATTATTATATAAGTATTGCATCCACTAAACTGGATATTAAAAAGAAATACCCAAGACATCTTTACAAAATAGGTCTAACATAAGCACTAACTTTAATCTAGATCGTAGCTGCATTAAACTCGAATAACGTTATCAGGGCATATGAATTATTATTAAATCCAGGTCATCGAACCTGGTCTAAAACTAGTCTACCCCCGCAGTCCACGTCACGCCTACCTAGGCTACTGGTTCAAGCGCATACTGAGAGTTCATATCTAGTACCTGATTTTAAATACTTGGACAATACTATATTGAAGATCGTAAAGACCAGATTGTAAGTTTATGATGTAATTATTCTATTAAGGAAATATTTACAACGATATTGACGGGTTTGAATACTGGTTATAAATAAAAATATCGTCTATAACATAACCTGCAGTACTGCAATGATTTGATTTATCTAGTTTTTAGGGTACCGTGGAGAAATTAAAAAATCTAAAAAATATATATTAATTTATTAAGTATTAACTTTAAAACTAAAATAACAAATGAGTTATTAAATCAGCGGTCAAATCTGTTGGCGAATATTATATATATAAATATTTATTATTAAATATTCACATTGATTGTTTTAATCAAACAGAACGACTCGCGCTTGACTTTTCTAATCACGTTTTTGTTAACACGTAATTCATCTATAGACCCAATGCACAAATTCTAGACGATTTTATTGCTTGAATATCAGGTTTTTGAATTTAATATTATTTCTGTCTAGATAGTCATTCCATTTTTTGGCACCGTTGTCGGCCCATTAGCTCAGTTGAATAGAGCGTGGTGCTAATAATCGAAGGTCGCGGGTTCGATCCCCTCGTGGGCCATTGACTTTTTTTAGGTGCATATGCAATATTTCTATAACATAATATATTCATGTATATTTTGCCTTGTTTTTTATCCGTTTCCTTTACGACATTTTATATTTGTAGTATTCCAGACCTGATTTGCATAATTTATTTGACTCATGGGGATATAAACCGTTTTTTAAGTATAAATTTATAAAACTGTATATATGTTTAGTATTATTAGGTTGACAGGCATTGTGACAGTTAGGCGAGCACAGATTCAATATTTTATTCGTATATTTTCAGAATTTTGTTTTTCAATGATTATTCCTCAAGTACATGACCGATGATTGATTTTTTTAATCATCAATGATAATGGTGATATCAAATATAAAATACACGATGACAATTAGTTCAGTAGTTCAGAAACATCAGGGAGATCGCATTGAAGGCACAACACTACACAACTACATGAGCTTAGTTCAATTAGTATGTATGTGTAGGTATCCCAGGTCATAATCCTAGCTTACCTGGCTAGTACACGCGCTCCACAGATACACACAGCTGCCGAGACCGACGCTCAGGACATTCTGCGCAGACCAGTCTACGAGATTAAGATAGAAGTCGTCTTGTAATTCCGGAGCGTCTAAAACCTGACGAAATTAGAATAAATATTTGTAGGTTTTATTATTTTGCAGTTAGTTTGCTTTTTTTTTTGGCTAGAAATTTCCCAGCTTATTATTATCATTATAAGTGAAAGCCATGGTTACTTCAGATGTATTCAAAATTAAAAAAAAATATCTTAGTATTTAATAAAATGTTATGTTTCAGCTTAACTGCTAGCTTACCTTGAAGGGTATACGTGAGATTTTCCGTGTAGCTTTTCTTGGGGAACGCAAAAGTTTTTGTGATTTTGCAGACACAGGTGACAGGCTGTATGGCGAAGGATCTATATTTTCCTAAAACAAAAGAAAAATATATTAAAAAAAAACTTAAAACATTCTACTACACTATTTTAAATATTTATCGTGGGTTATAGGAATGTCAAAACAATTACTTAAAACATAATACAAATAAACAAAATATTTTATCCATAATGGAGTCGAATAAAAAACTTATCGCATTTTTAACGCCGTGAAGAGACATTTATTAGTCCATATTTCTCGTAAAATTCTCACGTAAACCTAAAAATCTAAAACACGTATACAGTACAACAAGACAGACTAAAATACATGAAACCGAGGAGAATAAATAAACATTTGACCATTTGTAATTCAATCAACAACTTGAAAGATAATAAAATATATGGACAGGAAAATAAATTAAATTTAATCGAAATCTTTAACTACTTGAATATCCTTTCGTCAGAGGTTATTAATGTGTTGGTCGACAAAAAATAATAAAAATATATTTATTACTATCATCAAAAAAATAACAGACGGTAAAAATACAGAATACAGTCTTGACATTCTCATTACAAAGAATCTTATCTAGATAATACAACTAGCTGCTGTGAAATAAAAAAAAACGATGACAATAGGTTTAGTAGTTCAGGAGAAAAAGCATCAGGGAGATGGGGAAGTCAACCATATGAGCTTCGTTCCTCACTGCTCGCAATAATGGTTGGTGACCTCTGTCATTATTAACCACGAAACTACCAGAATCAAACCTATTGGTCCGGAGATTATTAATGTAGCATGTAAGTTCAATTCTGGTACAAATGATGCACCCATTAGTAGTTAGGATAATAAAAAAGATAAATGCTCAGATGGAAAAACAGAAATGACTGATGAACAAAAACTACTGACGGATTGAATCAAATCATTCAAGTGTTTCGTAGTTTGAAATATTAGACTCAATATGTTTTCAAGTAAATATAATATTCATATAGAACTTGATGACTGAACTACAATAAATATAAATGATAGAAACCTAGAAACGGAAATAACATCCGTTGAGCATAAATTAAGGAAATAAAGAATCGGATTGTTTTTTCCAATAGAACAGATTAAATTTTTGAGACTTTAATTTAGGGGCCCAATTTAGGTATTGTGTACAAAACCTCCTGAAGCAGAACGCAAGTCCTTGAAAGGTTCGGCTACCCGTAGTCTTTTGTACAGATAGCAATAAAAACCGACTGAAAAAAAACAAACGTAACGAAATTACTTCGTACATTTTGATAGCGTCTCGATTTGTCAGCGATTTTTTTTTCTTGGCAACATTAATTATTCGTATATCTATTACGTTTTGATTAATTTTATGGCCGAAGTGTTATAGCTGGAACAGGTACTAATTTTGGGTTATTACATTTTTAAACATCGTTTAAGAAATATTATCATGTTTTTAACTACCATACTTATTACAAATGTCGTTACGATTCACATTTATTAAAACTTCCAAGTAGTTTAGAACAAAAAATGCATATTTCGCGTAAACTCGCGGCAATAACGGATGGCCGTGAACTCGGTTTTATAACTTTTATACCTCGTCTCGGGTAATCTAGAATATAACACACCTTAACACTAAATTTCGTGGGACTCAATATAACATTCTATTTATGTTGTTTTGTTTAAATCATAATTTAAAACTAAGCGTGGGTGAAACATTCAATGACTATAAAAGCTATATGGATATTGCACAAAAAGGATCATGGTAGTCATTATGGCCATTGAAATGGAAACAACTTGGACACCCACATCCAAAAACACAAGAAACTGGAACATAAACAAGAATAAAACACACTCACAATAAATATCGATGATAAAGAAAAGGATATACAAGTAAAAATCGAAAATATTGACTAATAAACCGTTATTACAATACTAAATTTAAACAAACTCATGTCAAGAACCTGGTAGAGACAGATACTATAATTATGATCTATGAATAAAAATATAACAGAATACTGAAATAAAAACACACAATAAATATTGGTGATACAGAAAAGGATATACAAGTAAAAAATATATATTGACAAATAAGCCGATATTGAAATACTAAATAAACAAACTGATATCAGAAGCAGATACTATAATTATGATCTATGAATGAAAACATAACGGAATACTGAAACAAGATGGAAAGTGCATTGTGTTCAGGATGATAAATTCACAACTGCCACTTAAAAAGATATTGACTTAGCTGATCGCCCCGCCCATAATGGTCAAAGCCTTGGCCTTGGTAGATGGTCGAAAACGAATGCATGTTGTATTACGTAACCTGAAAGATGCCTGCAGGGAACTGCAACTGGTTTTTAAAATGCCCGAACAGGTCCGTCAGCTGAGATTTTAATGATAAGATAAAAGATAACATTTATAGTTAACTTGCTTGTTACTATAACCGTGGCTATAAATGTTATCGTGGGTTTGACATGTAAAAGAAACCGGCCAAGTGCGAGTCGGACTCATGCACTAAGTAGGTACTATTATTTATGAATCTATGAAAAACGGCAACAAAATAGTTTGTTTAAAAATTTATTTTTCTGATTAAATTAGTTGTTATAGTGACAACAGAGATACATCATTTGTGAAAATTTCAATTTTCTAGCTATCAGGGTTAATGAGAAATTACCTGGTGACAGACAGATGAACAGCAGATTCTTAGTGATAGGGTTCCGTTTTTATCTTTCGGAACCCTAAAAAGTTCAAAATAAAACTGATAGATGTAATGGTATGGATGTATGGTTTTATTATATTTTACATACATATTATTGTTTATGTATAAATTTTTTTAGTTAACACTTTTTTAAGCAAACTTTTAAACTAAAAGCATTATAAGCGAAGCATGTCTATCTAATATGTTTATATAATTATCTATAGGTACATCACATTGAGTGAAGAGGAACACAAAAATATTTCTAAAGACCATTCTAATGCCATTTTGATGAGACGAATTATGATTTTTTTTTACGAATACAAAAAACTTTGTGAATGTTTGAATGATTAGGTTTTAGTCACGTCATATCGTAATAAAATAAAAATAGACATCTAGGTAAATTAAAAACCAGTTTCCTGTTCTTTCTCATCTTGCATTAACGACAATCAACACCTACCTAAACCGCAGACATAGCATAATACAATAATCATACAAAATGGATGGATGGAAATTAGCAACGGACTATAGATATAATAATATGACAATAGATGTACAGTACTAGCAATTGCCTATTTCCGTGACACACACACACAATTATTCGTATGAATAGACCAAATAACGATAATAGACGAGAAAGCGATGTATTCAAAGAGTGTATAATAAGTCCATGCATTTATTGCATTAAAGGGACAATTTATTATAATTTATATAATTGTGGATAACTTAAAGTACATTGACATTTAAAATTAAATTTAAATCTTAAAATAATTAAATGTACCCACGGTATGCAATGTAGAGGAATTACGTTAATGACATGACAGCATTTTAAGAAAAAAAAAAAAGAAAAATTTCAATATAACTCAAAACCACAATGATGTAAGGTGAATGAGCAATCAGAATTCAAGTTCATTAACCCTAACCACCAGACGCATAAAAAGCTAGAATCCACCATGTAGTGACTAGATCACAGATAACAGATTGATTGGTACTATAAATGGCATTTTGTGACCTGTCTGTCTGTCACGTCAGGTAAATAATAAAAAAAAAAAACTACTGCACATATTGTCAATCCCATTTCAGTACGCAAACTGTGAAGAGAATACAAATTTCAAACACGGAACTAATTTAAATTTTCACAACTCTTTTACGACTCAACAGAAACATCCATCTGCGTTTAGTCATGAGAGTCTACGTGACGTCTCTGGATGTAAAATTTATCTTACCTAGTAATAAATTACCATAGATTATTAACATTTTTAGAATATTTACTTGCGAAGCAGAATTTAAATTACCAACAGCAAATTAAACAAAATACTTGAATATTTTACTTGAAAGATTTTATGGTTTTGCGGTCGACTTGAAAGTTCCACTAATTTGAAACTGGTGTTAATGCGGCTCGCAGATTCAATTGACATAACTGTGTAAATAAACGTAACCCTAACGTACCTCGATCTCGACGGCCTCTACAAACAAACTGTTATTTACATAGCCGACCAAAAAAATAATGCTAAATAGATGTCTCTCGCGACATTTTCCCGCGAACCGGTAGATGTTGTTTCAGTCAACAGACCACTGAGAGAACACGGTTGAGCACTTCTGAGCTGTTCGTAGTGCTGATGACACAGGAGCTAAGCACGAGCTTAGAAGTGATATTATTAAAATTAATTAATATATATATTTTTTTTTAATTCAAGCAACAAAATCATTTATAGAATGTTGTTCATAATAGACGATACAAGAGCTAGACATGTGGGTGTTTATAGTAACGTTTATTAACAACAACAATAGAGGCAAACGAACATCTTGTCTCTGGATAAAATATCAAAGGCCAAACCTAGGTTCCGATCGCGAATAAAGCGAGGTACTTACAGAGAAGTAATAAACCATTGTATTGTAGACATACGTCTCCCCGCCGTGCACTGTCAGTCAACGACTTTGCGTATTTGGAATCTAGACCACTCTATGTATCAGATAACATATATAAAACCTGCATGGTGATTAGTGATTGGTTGATATCAAACAGTAAACTTTCGTTGAGTGTTGTAGGTAAAAAAAATATGGCATTAAATAATCAAGGCCACAAGCACACCGCTGGCACTGACACCGGACACTTAGTAAAAAACATTAAATATAATTTAAGAAACGACGAGGTCTTAGAAATTAAAACCTGCACAATGACTCCATAGCATGACTCTGCTCTTATTACGGAACAATCTGAAACATGATCTAGATTGTACACCAACAACGGCAGCTAGTCGAACTGACCAAAAAGAACAACAAAGAATTCGATTTGGACAGATAACAACTAATGCAATTGCAATCTAATAATGAAAAACTTACAATTCATCCAACAACAATAACCGTAGGTCTAGACTATGCTTTATATTTCGATTTTACAAAAAGATAATAATGTACCGATGAACAAATATGACTTTTCAAAATGGCGTATCAATTAGTAATAGTTTTTATTAGACATCATAGCTATTACATACTGACGTTTAAGAACTCTAATTTGTATAGAAGATTCATGTAATTACAATATTTAATAGTTACATCTAAATGAAGTTACATTAGTTTTTTGTTCAGCCACTCAAATCCATTACTTTATTCACGTGAGAAGTAGCAGTTAGTTCGGCATTTTTTGCGAATTTAAAATCAATCTCTTTTGGTACATTGAATGCCTATCCCGAAGGATACGGAACATTAATTAAACGTAGCGTGTTACAATTGTACTAAAGGCAATTAAATTTATCAGATTGCAATTTTAAAATTTCCATTTAATGCTAATTTGGGCTAAAACTACTTTTTGCATCATTGCAAAAATAAATACGTCACGCTATATACTTCGTGCGTTGAAAATTTTAATCACGGATACCTCCTGAGTCTTAGTAAAGGTAATAAAAAAGAAACAGCAATGGTACCACAAACAGACCAATGAACCCTAGGATCGCACGCATCATTGAAATGCGCAAGCGCAAAATTTGTAAATGCAAAGCGTCTAGACTTTTATCCGTTCAAGGTCTCAAAGGCATTAGATAAAACCACGATTGCTTGCGCCTTGAACAACACCAAAGCTGAAGACCACAATTATTCAATTGCAGCCTACATCGCATCAGGCGCCATCTTATGATGGATTATAAAACGTCATGAAGAATTAAATCCTGTTTTAATAGATATAACTCTATAATGATCGACATATCTTACATATGTACTTAGAAACTCGTGTCACAAACCGATACATCTAGATATAAATCATCATGGACAATTGTGCGGATATAATCGTATTATCTTGTTAAATGAGAGGTGCTTTACCCTGCCAACATGTCAAGCGGATGAAAGATAAAAAATTGGCACGTGTTCACAAAGTTTTTTTTATATACGCTAACCAAATTACGCATAAGAACAAAAAAACAAGAATACTATATATTAGATACAACTGATAAAATATCGACAGCACAAGACACGAGTGGAGCTGACGATGAATGCATCAAATAAAAATTCATCGGTGGTCAGAAATTTGCATGCATCGAAAGAACCGAATATACTTTATGAAGACGCATTTAGAATTGAAACGCTACCAAATTTAATGCATTTCCAACAGAGCCGAAAATTGGTATTCAAAATGAATTTACGAGTAATCCAGTGGGTGGTGCTATCTGGACAAATCTAGAATGTCATGAATAGATTTAATAGTTTTTTTTTGACGAAATCATTTCGTCTCAACATACATTACATGTGCCTACATGATCCGGTCAATCTACTACTCTTGGGTTGTCAGCAATCTCACGATTTATTTCTTTTACTTCATAAGATGACATTGAAAATTTTATAGCGATTATTATTTTTTTAAATGAAAATTTTCAGGTTCATGAATATTATATAAGATTTTGTTGATTACTTAACATTATAGTAGATTTTTTTAATTACTAGCTGAAACGTCTCAACTGAAACCTTCTGAAATGTCTCTTTTAGTGAAATTTCTAAACATGTATTTATTTTTTAAATTATAAACTGAAACACTTATTGACATAGATAAACTTGAAAAATAACAGATTTTCATCCCCTATTAGACAGTTTTAGAGATATAATTTTAAAACATCCTTGCTCAACGAATCGAACGAAACGAAATATAAAACAAACCTATGATTCAAATATCAGTTAAAGAGTGAGCAGTTTTGGTAAAGCGTTAAGAGTCAGTAAGGACAAACGATTTTATAAGTATAGATTCGTTTGTAAAAAATATAGTGTTATAATGACTTGTTTTTTGTTCATTGTATGTGTTTGTCTTTCATAAAAAAACTGTTTGGTAGTTACGGAGATACGTAATCAGTACTTCCCTGGCAAAAATCAATTAGGCGTTTAAAATCTACTAAACCATTATTCGACCTTCTCACCTTAATAAGTAAGATGTACTCTGTTTTTTGTCATTTTTTTTACTATCTACCTGTCGACGAGGTTACGGGCATTACTGACCAGGTCGTGAATTTCAATCAACACTCCTGACAGCACACTAATGCACCTAAATGGGTTTTGGTTAAAAAACCTACTACTGCTGTTGATAACATACCAGCCATGGTCCTTTCTATTTTCTGTTTACCTCAAATTTTACCTTTCTTCGTTTTGATTTCAAATTTTACCTTTCATTTTAATTTCTGTTTACTTCAAATTTTACCTTTGTTTACTTAAATCCTGTTTTAATGCTAGCGTTTGAAAGAGGTCATCGTACTTATAATATGCTTTTTAATACACAAAAGAAATTCAGGAGACTTTCAAAGTTAGTCGTGACTGTAGAACGCAGACTGTATTGACAAACCAAATGATATGCAAAAGTTAATATTCTAAACGTTTGACCGTAAAATTTTAATAATTTATTGTAGGTCATTGTCACCGAGTGATGTCAGACGGACAGACAAATGACGGGTCGAAAAAAAAAACAATGGCATTGTATCGATCGATGGCTAAAAAAGATGCACAAGTAATAAAATTAGACAGACAAACTTGTGCAAATTTGCATTTTGCGAAACAAAAAACATAGGTGGTTTTTATTAACATATCCTCATTGTCACCGACCCGCTAAATACTTCATCCGCGATAATGGCCATACAAAGGTATTTACGTAAATGGATACTGTCATTTCTTTACCGACGAGTTTACTTTTGCTAAATTTTTCTCTGCTATGTTTATTCACCGTGTGTACTTTGAACGTAATGAATATTCAATATTTTTGTATATATATGTTAAACTATTCAGACGCTGATATTATAAAATATTCAAATTCTTAACAAATAATAATTTAAAAACCGTTAGAACAGCTTGACGATCGTCTTACTCTTGACATCGAAGTATTTTTAAACGTCTGCAAAATAAGCAGTACATAATCATTCCTATACGATTAACAGATCAGACCAAATATTTTCTTCCCACAAAATTTGCAAAAGCATTTCTAAGACATAAAATTATTAACACCAAAATTCATTTATTTCTCACGGAGTATCACGGATCACGTATCACGGATTATCTTTAGAATGTTACGTTTTCTTTTATTATCTCAATCTTTTAAATACCCGTAATTATTATATAACTTTCAAAATACTTGAGTGTCTTACATTATTTATTAATACGACAAGACAATACCCAAATATTGTATATAAATATAAATATGAACAAAGTTATAAAATTTAAATATATTTGCATAATAAGCATACAAAAGAATAAATTACAACAAACGCGAATGTCGCTACTGGACACTATACAGAGTGACACTCGATAATTGGTTTGAGATTACAAAGAAACCGCGTTTCTGAGATTTCACCGTTACAATAACAATAAGAAACAGTTTTGCAAATTACTACAAATTTAATATTATTATTTGAATTCTCATTAAGGTTACTCAATACTTAAAGTTATATATATATATAAGACATAGTTTGTCTCCCGGTTTCTAATGGAAATAATCAACAATTATGATACACACAGACAAGTGGATACTGAATGAAAAATAACGCTAATATAAATTTAAAATCAATGAACCTATAAATTTACGAAAGCAGTCTTTGTATTGTATAAGATGCATACTATATATTAATGACAGAATGTAAAGAATTTACGATATCCGGTTTTTCAAGTTATACATCAAAAATATAACCAAATAATAGAAAATAAAACATATTTGAAAATCCTGACGGATTTAAGACTGCCAAAAATATATCAAAAAGAAAAACAAAACTGACCCTATAATAAAAGTTGACAGCCCTGGGATCATAAGAATTTTATTTTCAAAATACCCAACAAATATACTGTCGGCGCAGGATTCGATTCACATTATATATAAAAGTTTATTTAATTGACAATTCGAACACATTTTTTAATTCAATCCGATGCCACCATCAGAGGGTTAAGCGACGATGTTGAATACATTTACGAAATTTAATATTCAAAGTTCAAACTGTAATTTTTATTATCATCAATATTGATACAAAACGGTAGGTAGTTACGAAAAAATACTGCAAAAGAGTTTTCTACCGAGATGACGTCACATGTATTTTTTTTTTTGTATCTAACGTCGTTCATGTCAAACTATTTGGAAAAATCAATGTTATGATGATTAAGAATCAAATAAAAAAAATCTACAATGCTCACTTTATAATTTGCTTAAATAACTCATCAAGTGTTCGAGAAAAAAAATATTTTTTTCATCAGCATGATGAATTCATATATATCATCGTGACATCAATGGATGGAGACTGGCATTCATCCCAACGATATTTATCGACAAAGCTTCATGATCTGCATAACCGAATAAATCAAATGTCCTTACAAAAAACACGTCTTCGGACATAAAAACGCGTTAAGTACTAATTACCTTTTATACTTAAGGTTTATTGTTACCATTTCAATTTACAACATCTACAGCATCCCATCTTCATGATACTTATTTTTATTGTGTATTTTTTTTTAATTACCTAATAAACTATGTTTATGTAAAATATACTATGTGTATGTAAAATTTTCTAATGTTAAGTGTTATATTCTTACTGTGTAAATAAAAATAATCATAATCACAGAGAAAACATCACGAGACGAATTTAAAAGTAAATCACAAAAGTGAAAATGAAATCTTAAATCACTCGAGATAATTAAAAACAAACATTTAGACGAGGTTATAATTAAAACAGTTTGATCACTGGCAATAATATTTTATAATTTTAACATTCTAAGCTATATATTCATTTTATCTGCCTACCTGCACTGATACGTTCAGATTTCAAGCAAAAAAGGTATTTTATTCGCATAAGTATACTAAAACCCTATATAAAATTTAGAGTTTAGTATGGTTTTTGTTATCAGTTATACACAATACGGCATAATTTTCATCATTATATTTAAAACTAAATTAAAAGATTCTGATAAGTTCGAAAGAAAATACGAAACAAAATTCTTCTTAGTCATCTTTAATAAATAAAATATGCCTTTTGGTCAAGTGGATAGTGCTCCTGTTTACGAGCCAAGGGGTTGTGTGTTCGATTTCTACTCGATACAGTGTTTGTGTGATTGTTGTTTCGAGTCTGTGTGTTCTTTTATGTCTATTATATCTACGTTTGTAAAAATCTCTAAAGTGGGAACTGAGATTACATCTCCAATGTGGGAGTTGTTTTTTTTTTTACGAAAAAAAAAAAGAAAAAATATATAAACACATCTTTTTTTACATACCTCTGCGCTGTGTACGGGAGCTCTAAATCTGAATACAGGAGGCGAATATGCCAAAGCAGCCCTAGCAGCTGATGCTAACTGAACAGCTCCTAGTGCAGCCCGATTTCCCTCAGCACAGTTAGTGGGAGGTCCCCTTAGTTCCTCAATCTGAGCTCCGAGGAGTTCATTGCGGAGGAGACAGCCATACGCGAGGTGATCCCGGCCACCCCCTGCACTATCATTACTGCCATCGCTGCGAGGTTTCTTAGCAGGTTGGTTTTCACTACCACGTCGAATAGCTGCAACGAAAACAATATTTTAATATAATATTTCAAAACGAGGTAAATGTATTAATTATTAAATTGTAACTGAAAACTAACAAAATTATTTGCCTATTCGCAATAAAGCTATACTGTCGCTACATTAGCCACAAACACAAAACTGATTTATTTATACTCCTGGCGAATACTCTTAACTCTTACTGATACAATGTTTAATATTAATGAAAAAAGTGTGAGCTTTTTCTAATATAATAAATAATAATATTATACAAATATTTCGCGAGATGAAATTATCTTGGCTCATCCAAATCTCTAAAGATATAAAAAACGAGGCATTTAAAAAATTAAGAAATCAGAATTAATAACAAAATTCGCAAATTATGTAATGTTTGGAATATCCAAACAAAAAACTAAAAAAAAATTAATAAGCCTTCGAACAAAAACTCTAAATAATAATAGAACAGGTTTTCAATTGAAGTTTCTTAGGACACAGGTACATGTTACATGGTACATGTTTAACTACAAACGATTAGTTATATTAGTTACGGCTGTAACTAATCCTAAAATAGCATGATGCGCGTGCGCCGATCAGTTTCTGTCACAGCCATATGCTCCAGCGCGTGTCGGGTGATTCATTATGGCAACATTTTTAAATATTTAGACGTTTCCACACCTATTCCAGTGCATCTGACGTAATAAAATGTTAATTCCATTGTCTGTTAGAATAGTGTTTTTATTTTATTCAAACCGGCGACCTATGGGTTTAAATTACCTAATTTATATTACAATTTAAATTACCTTAACATGGCTATAAATGTTTATAGATATTTTCAAACATTTTCATAATATATTCTAAAAAAATCAAATTAAATTTAAATCAACTAAATAAATTAAACCGTCTGCATGTGCGAGATAAAGTATCACAAACAAAACAAATTTTGATCTACACCACATGGCCAAAATTCAGATAATTCGACACTAATCATCAAATGACAGACAGATCTACATCCCTAATTGCAACGAGCAGTGCTATTTATTAGCAACCTGGGAGATATTGCCAAAAATATTCTTTTCCATTAAAAAATACCACCACGGCTTCTGAATCATTTCGTCGTTGAAATAAGGTGATTCATTTGATGCAGAATTTTGTTCTTCATTTATTTAGGGAAAATGTTATAACAATATATTTTCGTAATATCGTGTTTTGTATTGTTTAAATTAAATTAATTATTATAACAGTCACAATACGAAAAATAATAATCCACCAATTATTGAATTTCGTGAAACTTGTTTAAAACTGATATAAAATAACATTTAAATGGATAAAGTAAAATATGAAATATATTTTATTACTCATAGGACTTCTTAGAATCTAAGGTAGTAAGAATGCATTATTACCATGCGTTGAAGTAGGTACTTGGTACGTATTGTATACAAAAAAAAAACACAATTCAGAAAAACATAATCCATATATTTACTGTTAATATAATTGTTTCATAATTTAGGTTCAATTATTGATAGATAAAATTTACATCAAATCAATTTCAAATAATGACACTTAATTGCTTTCATATAAGTTCGTTGAACTCAGAACCGGATGCAGGAACATCGGAAATGCTAACCGAAATTGCATTTCAATTCTAAGTCAAAACATCAACTAATAAATAGTACAGCCACACAACTTCCTTCCTGACCAACGTCCATACAAGGTGCGTTTGACGTTACACTTTGTACGTATTTGGCGATGTACGTGACAAACCAAGACATAATTAATTCTTACAACGCCAAATTTGTCGGTAAGCCATTATTTGCAAATTTGTGCTGAAATATTGTTTGAATAAGGGTGATTTTGCTAAACCAAATAATGTAATTGTCTAATTCTAACCGCCTTTCGCGAGGCCTCCACCTACAGCTCAACCCACTACCAATTTACTCTCAAATTGGCCCAAACTTCAATCCTTACCGGGTCCTTGATAAAGATTTCGTAACTATAACGAACATAACATCCAGACGAATTTGTATTCAAAAATAATATGTATTTAAATATGTTTAGCATGTTCATACTAAAAATAGCATCTTTAGGTCAAATTCAATACATTATATATATAATACTCATTTAATATTGATTTTAAAATTTTGCCTGAACCGTAAACCAACAAAACTATCTCAAAGTAAGCTATCTCTGATCAAATATTAAGGTACAAAGATGAGAACATTTTTCTTATTATATAAAAAAGAATGCATATATAAATATATAATTATCACATATACATATTTAAATTTATATAAATATAGAATAAAAAATAAACCGATACGGGCAAGAATTCGAACCCGCGACTACTGGGAAACCGTCCCAGTCGCTCTACCGACTGAGCTACCGTATCCTTCTTTTTTTTTAGCGATACGTGCAGGGATCCCTGCAAAAAAAAGCATGCATATACATATTTATTATTTCAATTGTAAAATGGATAAACATAGCTGACCGCAATGACGTCTTAGATAGAATCATGACTCAGGAGACACATAACTCACTAACGTGGCAACAAAAGCATTTAAAAAATACTTTGATAAGGCAACACTAAAACCATTATCTATAGAATTTCACTGTAGTGTGTCACGTGCTTGAACGTTATCAATACCGTCGCAGGTGAAACCGACGGAAGCGAAAATGAACGAGTTTACTTAACTAATATGTACAAGTGTACTTAACGATTTACGAGTCTATGGTTAACTAGTTCTGTAACCAACTGTAAAACTGAGGTTTAGTAAATATCAGTGAAAATTTTATAACTTCCGCAATGTTAGGGAGTTTTACGACGTATTGTTTAGTTCAAACTTTGTTGCTACATTTATTAATAACGACAAAATTTATTGACTTCTACGTAAATAAGTTGCAAGTAGCTTTCAGGTTAGGAGTTATCTTTTACAATCTTTCCATTTTATATTCAACTCGTATATAACCGATCACACGTGGATGAAATGTAAAATTATTTTAATTTCCTAAGTTGCGCAGAATAAAATTTTAAATATATTCGCATGGTCTAAATACATATAATAAAAATATAGAAGTTGTATTCATGTACATTAAGGACTTTAAAAAAAATCTAGTCTAATTAGACTCTAGAAAAATCATTATTTGGTTTAATTAAACCAAATAAAGATTTTTTTTTAGTTTTTAAAATGCTTGTGCATTAATATGATTGTCTGTTGTATAACGCGAAAAATACTGTATCGATAATAATAAAACTTTCCTTAAATAAAAGCACTTAGTTCATGAGTTAAATTAGTTTATATTTCATCAAAATCAGACCACCTAATTAGAGACCGTATTTAATTTTACATGATCATGGTAAGTATGGTAATATTATAATAATAACAAAAAAGCAGATTTATATATATTTTATGGGATGTTAAAAGGTACTATTATTGAAGTCATTTGCAGACGAAGACATTGACAAGAGCTTGTAAAATAACACAGATATGCATTGTTAGAGATTTATAAACATTTTAAAATACAGTATCAGACTGTTTAACATCTACAAACAAACTACCAAGACGATAATAGAAGCATGCATTTAACTTTCTTTCCAAGGGCTCTTTGAACTTTACTTAATGTGAAGAAGATAATTAGTTCATTCCCCCCGCTTCTGGATATTGGCAAATGCAAATGGATGCATGTTTTCTTTAAGTGACTTCGAGATTAGGTAGGTTTGTCACACACAAACATGATATTAATTAACATACATACATACATACATAAATATTAAAATGATCAATATATTGTTCAAATATACTATTTAATTCTGTTAAGCATATACCATACTACAACGCTAGTTAGAAAATACAACTGGCGGTATTATAACTGTGTGTGTGTGTGTGTGTTTCGAGCTAGGTATGAAGTAGGTACCAATTGCACGACCTAGATTCTAAATTGCAGCACGACGCTACTTAGTACTCAACGATCAATAAAGGCCCTAACTGTGCAATGTTGTAACCAATCAAACGTATCCTAGACCAGGATATAATTAGAATTGACTTTTATTGCTTTATATCCAATAAAGAGATTCGATAAATATAAATAGAATGCGTGTTCAAACTGTTTATCTTAATAGTATAACTCTAAACATTATACTCTAAACTAGTGGTCATAGAATATAATGGTTGCGCATGCGCATCTAGCAAAACCTGAACAAGTTTATCGACTGTGTTTACTTCACAACATAGTCTATTAACTATAATGTCTTGCCGGTTAAGTGTTCCTGGTATTGTACCTGGAAAATATACTCTTTAAAGATTAAATATTATATTTTTTATTTATTTCCATCGTAGCGTCTTATGAAGCTTAAATATTTAAAAAAATCAAGTTAATTGAGGATAATTTTTGTTGCAATATTATCTGCTCAGATATCGTCAGTCAATTTAATTTAAAATTGATTCACAAAAAATATATAACCAAGCTATATCGATTCACAAATATTTAAAATCAATTAAATTTTTATCTAAACTAATTTCGGAGTAGTTAAGAGATTTTATGAATTCCAAGGGCATTTAATTTTATTTTCCCTACATTATAGTCTGGACAGTTATTGAATCATATAGTTGAGTGTGTATGTATAATAGTAGTAATTGGTAGAAGTCTCATCTTAATGCATAATAATGCTTGAAGAGTCTTCAGTCGTAATATTCTTTACTTATTATCTTGTTGAAATATCAAGACTTGTCCGACCCGCAGCAACTCCAGACTTGGGATTAGAAACATCTTTGGAAGTAGATGCTTGAAGAGTATACAATTTATGCAATATCTAAAACTGGCTAAATTATACAAAATACTAGAATGCTTACAAGAAATTTATAAAAAGATTTCGTAACAAAATTTGAAAGTAACTAAAGCAAAAAAAAGTTAAGAAATAGTATTTTTAATCGAAATAAAAAAGTATTGTAAACAATAATTTAATATTACAATAACAGAAATAATACCACAACATTTAATATAAACATGATATACATAATATTAGAACATTTGATTTACTATTATTCCCGATATCGTAAATCTTAATTCGAGAGCTGGCTTTTGTTTCGTACAACAATTGAAGAGAATGTATATAATATATTTTGCATTGTATATATATATATATATATATTGCACAATCCCTGCTCAGTTCTAAAATGGAATGCCTTATCCTATATCAAAGCTAGTTCTAGCCTGGCTCTAGCTATGCTAGGTTCATTGCAAGGTCAATAACGGTACACAAAGCAACGAGCGCATCGCAAGCAGCTCTACTAATGCATCTTGCATCACAGTGCATTCTCTGAACGATAGTTCCTTGCCCTCACTTATCAGACTTAGGACAACTTAAATGCTATAGAAGTTTCGATTGTTTTAAATGCGTTTCTTATCGCCGCGTTATCTAGTGACCGGTCATATTGAAAAGGTACTTTTTAAGTACCAATGTTTTCAATAGTGTTTTAAAACCTTGAGTCATATTAAGTATTACCACAATATTATTTCGAGTAGTGCTTTAAAATCTTGAGTCATTATTAAGTTTTAACTGTATAAGTAATAATAGTAAAATGAGTAGATAAGTGTTCAATTACGAAATAATATACACATTATTTCGCAAAATACATTAGACATCATTTTGTAATTTTCCGTTCACTACCGTGTGGTTAGATAAAAACACAAAAAATATTATTACATATGATAAAATATAGAAGGTTATTCGAATATTGTAATTAATTTAGTTGAATAGACAGTTTAAAAGTATTTATCTATCAAAAATAAAATCAAATTAATAATGTAGATAGAAAAAATATATGACGAAAAAATAAGCTGGTAATAATCGAAATAGAATAGACTTTATTGGAAATGAATTTACAGATGTGGGTGTATCTTGATCGAACCACAATTCAATGGACAATTGAAGACAATGAGGATAACATTAATTGGAGAAACAAGGGAGATAATTTTTCATCATAAAGGAGCATTTAATATGAAATTACATGGATATTAACAATTTTCAGCACGAGTATGAGACTAAAACAGTAAATAATTACATCTTAAAGTCATTACGAAATTCCCGCGTGCACTGTATGTATGTATGAATAAAATTCACGTATGTATGAATAAAATTCACGAGTGCGATGTGTATCTTATCATGCATTTTGCTAAATAAACAAGTCTTGAGACTTAAATGGATCAACTTGAAGTTTCTTGAAAATTTTTATTCTGGACGAATAAATTTTAAATTTCCTACATCATGCATGCCTGTTATGACTACGGCCAATGTTTAATATGCATAAGTATATATAACTTCAGCACTGATATCTGCAATAATTAAGTAATTTTAAATTGATTGCATTTGTTCGTCAGACTGCTGAACAAGAGATTGTGGGTTCACACAACACATCCACAGATTGTTGTCTGTGTGGATGTTCTTTGTATTCATAATTATATTTGTGAAGCTACTGACAATATAATCCAATCCATAAATAAAATGACTATTAAAAAAAAACTCCAAAAATAGTTTTTTTTAACTAACTACCTACATCTTATTGATAATGTATCACGTAATAATTTCATAATCATATGCAGGTTTATGAACTTTACAAATGACCAACAAAGATTTAAAATTTGAAAGGCTTGAATATGAAGTCAGCGTAACCAGTGACGCAACGTGGAAAACGGAAAATATAAGGGAACCTAAATACAGTACGTTGACCTGTCATTGTCTGGTTTAGCTAATAAGATAGCTCATTTAGAATAGTAAAATAAACTGACAAACATTTATATATACCATTAATGCAGACTAATGTTTTCGTAATTTATTATGTCATTCTAGTTACCAAGTCGCCATTTTGTTAACATTAAAAATATAAAATCAAATTATTATTATTTGTAAATAATATTACGTTTTTTTTTTTTAAGATATAGTATTAATATTAATCATTATAATAAGGTACTAATGAAACAGACAATAAAGAATAGGAAACATAATTCGTGCCAGTCGGGTTTCAGATAATGTTTGTTCAAATGAATTCGTCGTCACGGTATTAGATATTCAGTAAAATTATGTTCCAGAGTGCATTGAACTAAAAACGTAGTTGATTACCAAGACTTAGTCGAAGTCGTGATCAATACAGTTTTTGCGTATTTTAACTTAATAACAACACATTTAATCAACGATTGTCGTATTGTCATTAACACATAAACACGACCCATACACAATACACATACATGTACATATATACATATAAATATCATTATTCACATATAGTCATAACTTGTCAAAGTTCAGCGGACATAAGGATGATGTCAAACAGGCAGACCTAAGTCGACATAAATGATTATACAACATTGTTTGCAGTCGGCCTATATCCTATACGTTGACAACTGATTTATTCTCAGGTGTCAAAAGCAGTGACGAGAAAAAATACCAACAATTATGAGACGCTACAAAGATAATCGACTTGTTACCATCCGGTTATGTAACCATGTAAAACCAAAGTCGTCATCCAAATTACAAGACGTGCTTCACTTTTTGTCATTATAAATATACTAGACAGCTATGTGGAACATAAATATAAATAGACAACAGTAGCATTTGTTTGGAATGAAATAGGCGAAAAAAGCCTTGAAATCTGTAATGTGTCAATCTATTCTAAAGCAGCCTCGGGCCCCGCTGAGGCCAAACTTATAGTACCAGCAAATACAAGTACACGAATTTTTGTTTGATCATCTAACTGCTCACAGCCAGGTGCTAAGTCCATTATAATTAAGCGTCACTAAAAATCAACAGTACAGCCTCATAGGCCTCAAATAGAATACCTCCAAACTATTTCCAGTTGCTTATGTTTGGTTAATGTTTCGTGGCTGTCCACGCTTCAGTGACTTCAGCTAGTTTCTCCGACCTACTTATATTTAAGTACCATAAATTTGAAAGTCGGAATTCTAATTATAATTTTAATTGTAACATGTACAACAATAAATTTTATGAGCTCCAAAAAACAATGATAATATTTTTTACTCTTTGTATTCAACATTTTAATCTAGATGGAATTTAAGAGCTACAGCGGGACCAAAAAAAAACTTGCAACGCATTCCAAACTAAGAAATGAAAAAATATCTAACCTAATACAAATCTGATGCGAATAATTTTAATACAATGTCGATGACATGATAAGGCAAAATGAATCATATATACATGCAGCACCATCAGCTGATCTCTTAAGAGTCAAGGTTAGGACTCAAAAAGTATTTCACGACACGTTCTTACATGCTAATACAGGCAAAAATAAATAAAATGTAAAATCGCTTCGGATAAACGAATGACATCATAAACCAGCTGATCGATATTTTTTTTAGGTTTATCCGTTTTATAACATAAGAACTGGATATTAACTCCTGAAAAAACGCCACACAATTATGTATACCTTCAAAAAAGTTCAAAGTTAGTGGTGCCAATAATGTTCCAAATACTTAAAAGCAAAAATTATGATCCAAATAAAAATTTAGAATTTATATGGGTTTAAAATTTATGGGCCCATGCCTTGAGCAAGCCTAAACATGATCATTACGCAACAATGTTCGAAAATTATTTTACAAACACGTGGTCAGTAAAATAAAAGAGCATGTTGACTCAGCTGATCGGTGCATTGAACTTGAACAGGTAACATTCTGTTAAATATCGAAATACCACGATACTTATTAAAAATGCAAGGATCACTGAATCACATGATCAGCTGATTGCTCTCGATACTTCAGTTAATGGATATATATTTTTTTTCATTTACCTTCACTAATTACAGGTTTCCTCAACCTGTTTTTGTGAATAATACAATAAGTATGCAATTTACTATCGAAGAATCAAATACACCAAATGGGAGCAACAAAAAAACACATTTGGATCAAGTTTGCTACTGTTTAATTAACTATTCTTTATTGGCGTAATAAATCTTTGTGTATCTTCAAATATAAGTATATATAGTATAAGTTATTGCAAATTTTAACCTTCAGAGTTTCAATATTGACAGGCATGAAGCAAGCATACCATGGGCCTCATCTGAGGTAAGTTTAAGTGTTAAGTAAATACTCGTTAATATTTACATGACATCAGCCTCTCAGCTGATCATGAGTTGAAGGCTGGTCAAAACTGTTACGTAGGTGAGGTAGCCACGGTAGCCCTATTCTGGCCTCAATACCCCATGCCAAGTGTGAAGTACAGTGTCAATAGCACATTATAGAGTAAATTCTGAAGCAATGTTGATCCGGAGTCTCCGATCTCGTGTTACAATATAGATAAAAATATTACGAAAACGCTAAGTTAAGCAGGTTAGGTAACAGGTCAATGGAATTTGGAGACAAATTAATGATTTAAATATTTTCTCGTCTGCATCCTGCGATGATCAACTAAATAAAACACACACATTGACATATCAACTATTCAAGTTGTTTAATATATTACGGGATCGTGTATTATAATATTTGTAAATGTGTGAAAATATATATTTTTAGTTTGTATACTTAAAAAAAATGTCATAGGTACATAATAAAAAAAAAATCAAATAATTTTTTTTCCTCATTTTTTAGATTAACAATATAAGGAAATTATGAATACAATTAATTTGATCAGACTTGCTAATTTATCATTTTCAAATATGCACTCACCCACACAAACATCTATCACACGTACAAATATTGTAGATATTGACACACCTAAAGAAATTATCTTTGACAAGTGTCATATTGATACAAACTAAAAATGGATACAGTGAATGTCGAGTAATATAATTGAGATGAAAATATTTGTACAATTTTGCGCAACATAATTAAATGCCATCAAGAAAGTAATTAAAACTGCATTGTTGTGTTTTAAAAAATCCAATTCTGATAAAAATATTTTCCTTCCTGAATAAATACCAAAAAAAATCATAGCAAGACAAAACTTATATAAAATTACTCAAACTTGTATAATCGACCGATAAGGATTTCTTATCAAAAGTCAAACAATTTGTATCGAATGTTACTGGGACATGCTGTTTAGCACTATCATTTCGAAGCTACAGGTTGCAAAAGCTATCTAAAAATGCATAAAAGATAAGATAATTTTCGTAGAATATCCAAGCACGGAATATTAAACGCGGATAATTATACTTAATGTAAACAAGATTTCATTACTATAAAAAGATATAAACATTTCTGCACTCGAAGAATTTAAATTCAGTAAGGACATGTCATTAAACTTCTCCAAGCAATAAAGTCGTGGAACCATGAACAGATCTATTACTTTCCACGGTTGCAAGTGAAGATTCACGGCTACCGTCAAAGGGGTTCAATCACCTCTGTCGACTCCCGGTATGGAGTACATTTAACTACGCCTCAATAGAACTAAAATGCTAAATGCTGGAGTCGCAAAAGCAGTTTATCTTTGTTATTTCAGATTTCATGTACTACAATGGGCTTATTAAAATACTATGAATGTTCAATAACCAATTATTTCGAAATGCTTATTTAAATTGCCGCCTTCCTTTCATCAAGTTGCTAATTACCTGAATATAAAAGTTCTATTGTTTGGAACTCACTCGAGAAAACCATTTAAATTACCCAAACTTATTGGGTAATTTAAATATCAGAGATAATAAACCTTTTTTTATCTAAATTATAGTAACCAAATATTCCCTCGTTCACTCCTAATTGATTTTTAGTCGACGCGTGCATAATATAATGAAGGACAATTGACTCCGTGACATTTAACCCTGACCCTGACTTCTGTGATTGGTTTAGTACTAATTACCATGCTAATAGAGGATGCATTTTCGACGTCCGTTCCTTTACCAAAAATTTACATTTATTAGTTTAATAGCCTGGCAACATTGGTTTTTTTCGGAAAATAAAATTCTTAACAAAGACCTAATTTAATTTGCAATAAGTTACTGCTAATTGGGTAAAACATAAAGGGTTCAAATTGCGCTAGGTCGATAAAAACTCACGTGCTAATTAAATTCTCTGCAAAAATGTAAAGTCATTTAATAAGGCTTGGTTTAGATGCAGGGAGCGCTGACCACGAACTGGCTACCTTTTTAAAGATAGCCGTCTCGGATGAAATCCCGCGAGCTAGACTCTTCTGTAGGGCGTCGCCCTTTCGCCACTTTCTACGGTCTACAGATTTCTACCTATACCTAGGAACATGAAGGCGGAACTAACAATTATAACCTTTCGAGATTTATTTTGATATATTTATTATTTGTGATATATTATCATTATGCGCGCCCTATTATGGTTTTAATAATGGTATGGGTGAATAATATAGTTCATTATCAATACGAACAAGATAACCTATTATTACTTAAATTAAAGTTTTATTTTTAGTATTTTTTATATTCATTATGAAATTAATTGAGTACATTGATTTATTTTATGTAATATTTATTTTAAGTTTACTTAAAGTCGTAAAATATATATAAAAGTTTTATAAAATAGAAAATATAATATGTACTATAATAAATGTACCGTTCCCTTTTCTACAGAAGCAGGAAGAATCAGTGACATGGTTACAGTTATATTCTCGCAATCCCGAATTCCATTACAGCAAAAAACAGGAGATTTCTCTGGCACTGACAGCGTGATTTAGAACGGGGACAATAAGGAAGATTATAAACGTTTTATTACTAAGAAGTATGGTCGAGTGGTTTTGATTATCTCAATTCCCAGATGCTCTCCAGAGGGATAGGGCTTCAATGCACATGAACTTTCTGCTCGATAGACTATACGCACGCCATAATGCACGGCTGCATACTTCGAACTACGTTCGGAAACAAAAATACTCCGTAATATATTACGAGATATAAAAAAAAAAATTTTTTTTTAAAAGGTTATAACAAAGGCTTTAATTTTTTTTATATGGTTGATAAGTGCAATATATTTTTGTACTAAAATCTGGCTTCCAATAAATGAATCAACGAAATATTTTAAAAACAAAAATTTTATGAATGTCATGAATTTTATCTTGAAAACATTTGTCTATTATAACGTATATAAGATAATAGAATTTGATAACCCCATCATAGCAAAACATGGGTTAATAATAGTAAAATATAGTAAAAACATTTTAACATACCTACTTCAAACAATTTTATATATTATGTTTTAGGATATAAGTCATAATATCCCATACTTATACATTTTCATGTTGCTTACCATATTATGTACTTAGCCACCCAAGTGGAACATTTGAGCTGAGAAGTAGGTATTGTTTAAATTTTTGGTTTAATCAATTTTTTTTGTGAGTAAAATGTATTATTAATTGAGAATTGTAACCTAAGCTTATACATTATAACAACTTTAATAATAATAAGTGTATAAATACCTATTACCATTTACTTTGCAATAAATAAATTGTAGAAAGTTAAGGAAAACTGCAACTAACAAGATCTTGTGTTGTATGCTCAGCCCCCCTCCCCTAACCCCTCTCCCTTCCTAGACTCTCTCAACACTAAACCAAGTTTCATTCTAAAATAGAAACACATCAAATCAAACATAAACCTTGATGATAGAAACATGTCCATACAAGTTTCAAATACAATTGTTCAATGACAAACAGATTGATAAAACATTTATTTTAATGTGAATAACGTTAGAAATGTTTATCAAAGGTAGTTCAATATGATATATATATAATCTTATAGTTTTATCTTATTTGCAACTTCTATGATCCTACACATCATGATGTCCATGGAAAAATAGATATATGTTATATATAACATACCTAAGAAATATATATAACAATATATGGTTTTGTAGATATTGTTTACTAAGATAAAAGAATGAAGGTTTTATATATTTTAGGATGCTGTAACATTGGTATACTATCTATTTTATTCTTTGAAACAGAAACAAAACTTAATATATAAACTTTTTAAGTGGGTCACTATATTTTATATCACATTATAACTTATCAGTTACTACACAATTACCCATGAACTTGGTGGAATGGAACAACAAATAAGATGAATTATCATAACAATATTAAAATTAAACGTCACCATGTAGATTTTACTAAGTAATTACAAATATCTAGCATCCACTTTAAATATTACCAATTTATAATATGGAATATGCTCGTTATTTAGAATCTTGTTATATAGATAAGATATTAATAGTAAAAATAACTTTTCTATTTTTAAGATGTAACAACATATTATTAATAAAAGATATTTAAACATTGAATATACTATTAATTTGGAATTTAAATTTAAATTAAATGATAATAGAATAGACAGACCATATAGTTCATAAAATAAAAAGGAAAAATAGTTTCTTGAAAAGCTTATTTAAAATTTGAAATAAATATAACCAGAGATTGGAGGTCCTGCTCATATTTATGTAATGTTCATTTCCAATATTTAAAATTTAAACAAGCTGGACATGGCTAAACATTTTTAAAGACAATTTTAAAATATTCTTTGAGAAGGTTTTCTAAATCAGATTTAATGTTATAGGCCAAGTCTTTAAATAAATTACAATCAGGTATAATAAAAAGTTAATGACATGTTTTGACATAGTAAATATGATTAAAATTGTATGTTATATCTATATCTACAAATAAAAGTTGACCTTTTACAAATAACTCAACACAGTGGTTCCCAAAAAGTAGTATACATAATCTCATACATTCAAGGGGCATTTTACAAAAATAGATTTAAATTTTTACAGGCCAGTGATTAAATTAATAATTACTAATAGTTTTTTTAGTATGCCAAAAAAACTATTAACTAATTCTGAGATATATTTAACAATTTCTTTGTAATCTATTAAGTTTACACAAAGACTATCATTATATAATGAGTTGGTTAAAATATATTATAATACTTTTAAGGCATGATTCATATAAAATCCAAATAATATTTATATGAGGATAAGAAATATTTGTAAAACATTATTTATGTAACCTTTGACCAAACAATTATGTTACACTAATTATGAAACGTTAGCGGGCCCAAATACTTAATATGAAATTAAAATCTTATGTAATTTGTTATACAGACACACAAAACACTTCATGATTAAATATACATATATATTAAATTTGTAATGAAAAAAATATGATATAAAAAGTTTGAAAATAAATTATTCCATAGTTCAGTAAAACCTTTAAAAGAAATATTAACATAAACTATAATAATATTAAATGTTAGTATTTGCACATTCCCAAAACAAATAAAACTATGCACAAAACTTAAGACTTACCTTGAAAACTTGTCTGCCAATTATTTTCCAATCTGCATGGAATAAATCTGTCCATAGGTTCTGGCCGGACCAGCACAGACTGCTTTCTGCTCACAGGACTGCATTGCTGCAGCAGCCTTCTCTCATAAGATTCACTAAACATTTTAGTCTTTTACACTATCTGAATATAACAGTTTGTATATAAACGAGGGTATCAATATGGAAGAATCAAGACTAGAATGTTTTTAAATAATATTTAATTAACCAGTCATGGTATTAAGAGTTTTGATTTACGATGGACACAATGTTTGAAATGGGCCGATGTGCAGCGAGAAGACTACTGATCCCCTCGACTGCTAACAATCATTTGATTTTGAATGCATCTTCATCTGACATGCCCGATAGCGCAACTTTTTATCAATACAGGTTGAAAGTAGATTTCACAACAAACTTTAAATACTACAACGTCACTAATTTAAGTTGTTTAAATATTAATTAGATCAGTGATTTCTTGAAATTTAGATTGTTTCTTTTACTAACAAATGGATAAATCTTTTCCGTTTTGCTTTTTGGCATTCATGAACGCTGTGTTGCTATAAAATAAATGTCTACTATTTTTAAATAAAACGGTTTTATCAAATTGGAAAATATAATCTGTATCGAGTACTAAGAACAAAGTTTATATTTTTTTATTTTTTTTTATTATCATTCGCTGTACATTGTTCAAAATGTCTTCTATTTAAGAAAAAACTCAAAGAAAGAATCTGCTGAAATAGATTTATCTGCATATAGAGGTCATACAGATATATTTATATAATAATAAACAGAGTTCAAAAATAAATTAAATATTCTCAGATCCTATAATGCTTATTATGCCCGTTTTTGTTTTATCGTACTTGTAAGCTGAACCGTAAAATTAGCGAAGACAGTTCTTCTATTATGTATTAAGATTCGCGAAGAGATCGAATTCCACCACAACATTTGAAAGAAATTTAGGATATGTGTTCTATAATTCAGTTTTATATCCAGTCATGAAAAGTTAAAAACTTAGGAACGATAAACCCTATTACAAAAACTGGGGTACTTTTTATTGTTTTAAATGTTGCGATTTTTCATTTCAACAAGATTTTCATCTTTGCGTTTCGCTTTCCAATTATTCCCTTACAACTTCTATGCTGGTTTTGTATTTTGTATATTGTGTACAGAACAAGTAGTTATTTTTACATATTTATTAAATTGTTGCTACTGGCAGCTGCCTTATTCATTATATACTCTGGATTGTCAATTGTCATACGTCAGTTGACAGTTGTCTGTTGTAATTTTTAATAGTAATAATTGTTTATTTATCTTGTATGAATATTCGCACAACATAAACCATTTGCAGACAATAAGCGAATGGGTAATTTAATGAACCAAAAATTATTAATAATAATATTTAAGAAATTTACGTTGCTTGTATAATATATTATATTTAAATTCTATGTAATTAATAACACTAAATATTAGTGTTAAGATCTTAGTACATCTAAGATATTATATCATATTAATGTAAAATAAGGTGTGTTTATCTCTTCTCTATTTGTCCTAATTCCAATGGATAACCGACGTAAGAATCCACGAAATGAAGATCGAGAGCGTGAAGATGTGCCTGTTTTTTCACGATTGTTTATCGTTTGCGACCGCAACTTAAAAGAAGATAATTTTAGAGAAGTATTCTCAAAATTTGGTTATGTGGAGGATGTGCGCATTCCAAGAGACCATAATTCAGGAGAACCCAAGGGGGTGGTATTTGTGAAATTCGCTAAAACATCCGAAGCAGCTCACGCCTTAGAGGAGATGAATTGTAAGGTTATGCCATATTCAAGCCGGCCCTTGAAGGTTATGGTAGCAGCAAATCGGTCAGATATACAATCTGAAGATTACAACAATGAAAAATATCGTAGACTGTTTTTACATATTCCTAAAGATATGACTGAGGATATGCTTGAAAATGACTTCAAAAAGTATGGTCACATAGATGATGTGCTAATACAGAGAGACAGAAATACAAGAGAACCGAAAGGGTTTGCTTACATAAAATTCAGAAAATTTTCTGAAGCAGCTGTTGCATTTGAGAAATGCGAGAAGAAATACAGAGCAATCTTTGCTCAGCCCAAAGGGTCTAATAGGCGTACTGAAACCAGTTTTGAAACAAACATTAATCATTTAGCTATGTCTTCTTCGAACCAGCGAAACTCTATAATGTCCATGATGAATGTAAGCCCCAGGGGCTTTACTCGCGTTAATTTTATGTGTAATCCATATTTAACACAAATGCATATTGAAACACTATTTGATATAATACCAGGACTTGTTGATTGTCGTTATTATGTTGACTTAGTTAGGAACTTCAGCAAAGGGACTGCACAGTATTCAAATCCAGTATCAGCAGCCTATGCCATTGAGAAATTAAATGAATTTGAATACCCACCTGGTCATAAAATATTTGTTAAACCAGCAAATACAAACTTCGATAATCATGAACAATCATTTTCTCAAATTCCTAATGCAGTTAACAATTTGAAAAATGCTATTGCTTCAAATTCTACCTCCGCATCACCAGATTTGGCACAGCTTGCGGAGGCTATCGCTGAAGCGTCGAAATTAATAAAAATGGCAACTGCAGGTGTGTCTGATGATAACATCCCAGACAGCAATGATTTGAATTACTGTAGCGTTAAGTTACCACCCACACAACCATTGGCAGATATTGATAGCCCTGTTGCTAAAAGATGCTTTCTGGTATGTAAACCTCAGCCTCCACCACTTACAGTTCTAAGGGATATCTTTTGCCGTTTTGGATCTCTTATCAACGTTTACACTCTACCTCAGAAGACTGTGGGATATGCTCGGTATGCAACTATTGAGTCTGCAGACAATGCAATGAAGACATTGCATGGGGCGGAAATTTGTGGGGTTCGTATTAAAGTGTTAGAAGCTGAGGATGAAGTTCCTTCTAAGAGAATGAGATATGATTATTGAGAAAAGAACAGACGGACAGGACAGGTGACTTGTGACATATAGTAGACATACAGACTTATCTTGTACTATGAGCATAGTAATAAACATATTAATTTTAAACAGACGATATTCTTTATTGCTATAAAATAAATTATTTTATGGCCGATTTTCCTATAATTCAATCTTAGATTTTACTATACTGACCACTGCAATACAACAATGAAAATTACAGAAGCATTCAATAATTTTATTCATAATTAACTCCATTACATTATTGCACACACAGCCTTATACTTGACGACGGTTAATTGACTTTGCTAGGATTCTTAACTTTACTCCGATTCAACTATTGCTTGGTACATCAACGGGAGTAAATGGTTTTTGTACAATGGGTGTTTTTCTCCGTGGGTGGCTTTTATAATCTTTTCAGCACATTTGAATTGTTGCAGGGCCTTCGTTAGATTCATTTTGTATAAAAGTATTTTTCCATATTTAATATGCAGCAAACCCAATAAAGGATGCAGTTCGCCGTAATAAAACCTGAAAGCAGAACCACTTAAATAATTAAGCAATTAAAACACCAAATAAAATTATATTATAAATTACTTTAGAATTATATCGATCGTAAAATAAATAACGATCCATCAAGTTTTTTACATAAAATTTTGATAATATATTATTGCAGGCCATGACAAGGATGTAATAAAAAGCTAAGAGAAACAAATAATTTGCATTATAATGCAATAGACTGTTTCATCAGATTTTTATGTTAATTGTCTCTAGGTTTGTTATTAAAAAAAAAACTGAAGCAGAAAAAAAATTGACTTATCGTCATAAATAGGTTAGATGTTGTCATTGTTTATAATCAAACAATAGCAAATTGCAAAACAGCATTTCTTGCTTCACACGGGACGAAAACAGTGGAGCAAGAAAATTTAAGGAACGTATTGCAAATACAAACTTCGCAATTGCGTTGACTTTTATTAAGACAACAAAATGAATGAAATGACTGCCTGGTTTAATGACCTATTAGTTTGTCTAACTGCGGAGCCAAAGATTATGCGTTCGTTTTTCAAAATGTTCAATGAGATCCTAACCATGATTACTGATACTAAATAGTATCCTTACCCGGATGGTACTACGACGAGTACTAAATGCATTTATCCTTTTTAGTACAACTCGAAATTTGTTTTCGTATTTTAGTACGTTACTTTCGTTACACGAATTATACGGTTTCATGTCCAGTAGCGAGCATTACTTCCATAACAAGATTTTACGGGTAGACGCACCGTAAAAACATTTATCTGAGCATATTTATATGTTTTGAGTTTATAATACAACAGTTATTACGAATAAGTATTTTTTTTTCCTCGAGTCTCATATATGTTATGGTAAAGGTAAAGCATCCTATATGGATCAGAAGTTTAAAAACTAAATCAATTTTCTAGTATCTACTGTAATAGCGCTGCCGTACGAGAAACTAGTAAATTTAGCTGTTGTATATTACGTAAAATGTGCCAAGTTATAAAAAAACTCTGCATAGTCTAAAAATACAACACATTGTTTTTAAAATGAATCGTGTTGACGGATACTATCACAGATGATTCTCTTTACCTCTGTATGAAAGTAGTCTGAAATACAATTTTTCGACAATGTTTTGGTTACATACAAATCGAAGCCGCGATTTTTTTAATTGTTGGCACCTTTGAGGCCTAAGCATTACTTACAACTTCTGGTAGACGAGGAGTTAAATTTTAAAAAAGTTTATTTTTATATAATAACAAGAAAAGAGGCGAGGTTTTAAATTGATGTTTTTAACTAAATTATATGCATAAAGTTATTTTAATTAATGTGATAATGAAATTGTATACGACCGATGAGTGTTGTTTCTGCGGCTTATCATCGTCATTTAGCAAACCAAAAAAAGATAAAAATAAAAAAGTCCTGTCTGACCATTGTCAGACAGACATTTCTGTCTTATAGTATTACTAACTTTGCTAAGTGGTTTCGGTATAAAGCAGCTTTATTATTTTAGACAAGAGGTTTTTATACTATCCCTCGGGTACAGTTTCTTTTAGAGATTCATTGTTCCCTATATTCTTTTGTATAGCTATGGTAGCCTGTCTTGAACTTGTGTGAACATTCATGTTGATCGGTTAAGTAGTTAAGATATAAATGCGTGACAAATAAACAAACTCACATTCTCCTTTATTAGTTAAGATTACTCAAATGTAGATAAGCGTCGAAATACAATATAAAATATTATAACCAAACATCCTTTTGGGATTTTTAAAATGTTGTAGGTAATATACAGGGTTTTATTAAAAAAAAAACTAGCCTATGTTTGCTCCTGGGACTTCAACTATTTTCTTTCCGAATTCCATCCAAATCGGACCGATGCAATGGTTAAGCCATGAAAGGTAACAGACAGAGACTTTCGTATTTTTAATATTTTAGCATGTATAAGTATAATAGTATATATGAATATTTTAGTGGAGTTTTAAGAATTAGAGCATTTTGACTAAATGTAATAATGGTAAAAAATCCTTTGCAACAAAAACTTAAAAATGGTCTTAAATAAAGGCATTAATCAACAAAAAATCCATCATTGATGCCATTCGACAACATTACAAAATTAGCCTTCGAATGGCGTGGAATATTATTTGAGGAAGAGTACAATATGAATGAATGAACGAAAATGAACGTAAGAATATCGTTTGTCAATATTCTTATGCAAAATAAAGGTGTTAAAGTCGAATACAGATAACATCAATATTGAATACAGATAATATCAGAACAAAATATGAAAAAAAATGTTTACCTAAAACAAGGTATGAGCTTCTCAGCATATACAGATGCCTGTTCCCACAGTTGAACCAAGATGAGAGCGTCAAACGCATTATCCAACGTCTGTGCGTACATTACGTTCAGTGGATGCAAAACGCCTTCTTGCCTTCCCAGACAGTGTTTGCATATGTCGACATCTATTATTGTAGTTAAGGAATTTACATACAAATAAAAAAATCGAAAATCTCATCAACAAGATCTTATTATTGTTGTTGACGAAGTTGAAGAAATCAACAACACGATCAAGATTCAAAGCCGTGAATTTAAATTCCGTTCCCGTCTTTCTGTCAACTGAGCTATTGTGTCGTTAATCCCCCCCCTTATGAATTAGCATTCTGTGTCATTTTTTTTATGGAATAAAGAGATTAAGTTTCCAATGAAACGCCGAAAGTACAAATTCTATTTTGTCATTATATTCATAATTATCCATATATTTTTACCATTAAAAATTTAAAAAAGGATACACGCTACAGAAGTTTCCTTCATATTTTCCAAATTAACTTCACTCTCCTCCATAATCTTAATAAATGTGTCAACGTGTTTCTGTAAGTAGTCAGTCCCGCATTCTTCACAATATACGGAATTATCGTCTGGTAGAGGAAGTATACCGTTAAATTTCGATTCACTATGTCCGTTGGTCATTATTTCCCCATTCTCTATCTCTTTCTCTCGTTTCCTGACTTTCTCAACCAACTTCAAGTCAGGACGCCATTTTATATTTACTGGATTATCACATTCAGCTTTCAAACACTTAGCCGCGTGCACATATTTCAGATGAGATTCGTCTAAAATTGTTTAAAATTATTTAACTGTATTCGATAAAATAAAACTTTTCACAAGCATGCGTTTAATTTTGTGTAATCATAACCTAAAATACCAATACAGACAACTGACAAATTTCAACATAATAGCAGAAAAAATACATGTTATAATTAACACTGACAACACAAAAAGTATTGTTGTTGGATTCATCAAAAAAACAGGCAATTATCCAACTTTATGCAACCCTTTATGAATTTTTTTTTCAATAACAAGCAAAGATACTTCCCCGTAGAGTATTATACATAGAGTAGGGAAGCAAAGTTAAAACATATCAATTAAAAAAAATGAGAAAGCAAATGGCATTACTTTCTGTCTCTATTTTTCGCATAAGTGATTAAACAAAGATAAGTATTGGTTTCTCATCTTCCCTCTTTAATTTTTTATTAGACAATTGCACTCACAAGCCTGCCTATATCTCCCTTTTTCTATGTATAATGTAATGATGCGACTTGTGTCTTATTTTTACTTGAGTAAAATTGTTAAGCTCTTACTTGAATGAAAACAAGTTAACTCGAGTCTGTTTGCATTCGACATTTTATTCATTAATTTTCTATTCTTCCTACGTAACTAACGTAATTAGTTAACTCAAATAAATTCTAAAACTCGAGTACAACTAGAGTGACTCGTAATAATTGAGTATAACGAGAGTGGCTCTAAAACTCAAGCACAACTAGAGTGACTCTAAAACTTGAGTATAACTAGAGTGGCTCTACAACTCGATTACAACTAGAGAGACTCTAAATTTTTTTACAACTCGAGTAACGTAGTAAAACTACTTGTGTAGCTCGAGTCACAAATTGCTACACAAGTCACATCATAAGTATAATAAATCTATGCATTTCCCACTGTAGAGCACATCTAAAGCATTACCCAAGCACCTGTCACACTGGCACAGGAAGTAGTAGCTCTGACGTAACTCCATCTGCCTCTCATACGGTGTCTTCATTAGGTCTATGTAGGATATTCTAATCTGGAATAATTAAATAAGTAATCGTTATTAATTAGCTTATTTATAATACTAGATTATTGAAGTAGGTATAACTTTTCATTTTAATATTATACAAATTTTATAAAAGGAAAAAAAAGCTTTTTATATACTATTTAAGAATTTTAAATAAACATAGAATGAAAAAAAAGGATACGGGCAGGGAATCGAATCCGCGATATTAGGGAAACCCCACCGCTCTACCAATTGGGCTACCGTATGAGCCCATATAATACGGTGTCATAGGTATATTTTTAATTATATATTTAATTAAAATTTAAATAAGCTTAACATGGCCATACATGTTGATGGATATTTTAAAACTATACAGATTATAAATTTAATATCGATAATGATTAATTACCTGTCTCCAGTCTAAGCTGTTCATGTTTTTTAAGGCTCTAATATTAATTGTCTTTCCATCAAATATGGCAACTGCATTGGGATTGCAGCTGTGATCTATAATAGACGACGCGAGATAAATACCGGTACCGATTGAGTTCATCTCAATATCCAATATTGTAAAACTGTTTATGACCATCTAAAAATTAAACAATCACAAACTGTATTATAAAAAAATATATAAAACTTTTTTTAACTGCCAATAGGCTATTGGGTGATGGAAAAATTAAAGTATCAATTACTGTTATCAGAATGAGTGTAGAAATGGTTATTTATTCACGTAACACAAATCGTCACGTGACCCAAAACGTTCCTGATTGGACGGGTTTATGATGACGTCACTTGCTTGTAAACCTTCTTTGCCTACATGTGTTATACATATTAGGTTACGGAATTCTTCTAATAAGACTTTCCTTTCTTATTCATTGTTTTTGCGTGATTTATTTGCGATATTTTAGAAAGTACTTTTGCCACGGATAACGATTTTATAAAGTCGACGCAATTACTGTCGGATCATTTATCAAAAATATTTCCCATTTGTATGCTTTGGATAAAATGTGAAAACAGCAAAGAAAGTAATAATAAGTGTTGAAGTTAGTATTTTGTAAGCTTTGGAAGGTTTTTGTACTTAAATTTCCAGACTATCTATAATATATAACAAAATCATCACTGATTCATTTCTGTACATGGAAAATGTTAAATAAAACATCATAGGGGGGCTTTATAAAAGCAAGAGAACCCAAAATGTTTTTTCAGTTTGTCTGTAAGTTTGTGCACGCCAATCTCATTAACGGCTTAATCAATTTGAATGCGGTCAGGAATATATTATCAGTCTTCACTTAACATTTAGTGTTTATTTCATCTAAATCGGTTAAGAAATAAAAAAGTTATGTCAATTTATGTCAATCCCGTAATAGGAACTATGCAAATCTTGTTCTATACATTTAAAAAATCTGTAGAGGAGTAGTCTTTGTACACTGAAAATATTTAAAAAAAAATTACCAGGATGTGAAATGATAACTAACATAATCTATTTTCAGCATTTTAAAAATCTTTGTCTGACAAAAAAGACAAACAGATAAATGTTTGTTTTTGTATTGTGTAGGCACAGCTAGTCAATAATACAACTTACAATGTGATAGTTGTGTCAAAAGGAAATAGGTAAAGTCTTTCGAATAGATTGTTTAAGTCAAATCAAATCAAAGCTAACTAACTAACTTCACACCATTTGTAACTCTTTTTGCTACATACGTAAATCACTGTTAAATTTAATTAATTAATTAAATCTAAATAATTATGAATTTAATCTAATCGCACATTCGTTTTTCGTTTGGAATAAATGTATGTGGATGATATGTGCCACAGATCACTGTACAGGCAAGTGACGTCACAGATCCTAATGCAGCGCCATATTATTTTAGTAGCTTTTTGGCGTGCTATTTATATATTTTATTTTTAATTTGATTTTTTTTGCCAAATATGTAACAAGAATATAAAACAACTTTTACTCAGTTCCTTATTTTTTTTAAAACCTGTCAAATAGCCTATTGCCAATTTCTATGATATTTTCTCACCCTCCCATACAATCCCATGAGATCTACGGTGTTTGGCAGTGAAATGTCTTTCAGGAATTCAAATAATACCATACATAGACTAGAGAAGTGATCCATCCTCTTCTTATCTGATTTAAGATCTGAATAATCTGTAAAATAGATTTTTTACACAATTATTTTCAATATTAGACGTAATTAACATTACCTTCCGATTTCTAAACGAAATTGAAATGATAGTTATACTATTAATATCGTTTGAAACAAGCAGACAGAAAACTTTTACATATACTTACGCGACATAAGGTCCTTCCACATTCTAAAGGAGGTAGGTGTGTAGTAGGCTTTATATGAACTGCCATTACCCCGTTGCAAGCGATTGACGATTTTTGCCAAAAGACGAGCCGCATCTGGTATAACTTTAGGGGCTACTTTCTTTAAATTTGCACATTCCCACTGTAATGTTGTTTATAAGAAGAAAATGAATACAGATTATAAATAAACTTCTAATAATAAAGACCAGGTTTAATTTAAAAAAATAAAATAATAATCAATTATACAATTTTAATAATAAGAATTGGCATAACTTAGCAAATAGATATTATTTTTTTGCTAAAATATATAAGTACAATTGTAACCGTACTATTTTAAAATATTTCGCAAATGTTTCACATTTAAATATTACTATTTTACTGTTTAGACTGACGTCTGTAGGATCATATTTTTAATTCAACTACCTACGACATTTCTTTGTAGGGATCGTGTTCATATGATCACGGAAAAGCGAGACGTAGGTGTCTGTCAGTAACTAATCATCTATCTCCGACAAAATTCTACGCTCTAATATTAAAATAACAAAAGTCAAGCGCAGTGAGTTTCTGTCACCAGCTCTTGTAATTTACGGGTAGCTTAGACAGTGAAAAAATTAAAAAAATTTATTAAATTTATATTTATATTTATTTATTACTTTTAATCAAGAAACTGATTAAATTTAAGGAAACCGCCACTAAATTTAAAAGGTCTGATCTAAGATCTACCTAATTCAAAAACGCGATATTTTACGATATTTCATTTAATAAACAATATGATAAGAAAACAACATATGATATATTTTAAGCAAATATGATACCTAGGTATATGTTTGATTTATTGGTTCTATTTCCAGAACCTTATTTCTGCACAAAAATAAAAGATTTCAATACTATAACAGATATATGGCATGGAGCCATGTAATGACGTCTGGTGTTGATCAAAAGTTACTTAAAGTAATGCTGATAAAATGAGTAGTTTATGACAGAACATTGCTTCACCGACTTTTTTATTTCATGTTTATTAACATCTGGGTTTGATCTTACAAATTAAAATTTAGGAGCATTTTATTTCCGTAAGAAATCTTAAAAATAGATCTGATGATTTTCATTTTAGTAAACTCATAGTATAAGTTTTAAAAAAATATATTATTTTTAGTAGAAGCAGCAGCACAAAAAAAAATTTCACAGCAGCAAAAAAAATATTTTCAAATAAATAAAACAAAGTAGTTGTTTGTTCAATAATAATATAAAACAATATATTCTTTTTAAAAAATGGTTCTAAAGTCCAAACTTTGAATAAGCAAAATTACATGTGTATTATATTATATTATGTAACTTTGCATTGTTTAAAATTATTATTTTTTTATATTTAAGATTATAAACTTAAACACTTACTTTATGATCTTCCCAGGCATCTTTTTGACAATTTCTATTACAATAATGTACAAATTGACAACCAGAACATTTCAAAACCTTCCCCCTACAATTTTAAATGAGTTTAAACAAACTTAAAATAATAACAATTTTATTAAAATAGCAAATATATGTATTGAAATTTATTTTGAAGAATAATTAACACCAATTGTTAATGTATGGTTAAACTTAATATTTAATCTGCTAAGTTAGATTAGTTTGAATATGAAACAATTCAGTTATCTTAAGTTGCTAAAACTTTAAGAATTTATATTCTAAGAATTTAAATTTACTTAAATAACATAAATTACTTACTTTTGCAGACAAAAATCACATCGACCTCCTTTTTCTTTCGATGATAACACATAGGCAAAGGGTTCTTCAGACAAAATAAGATCACCAGTCTTAACAGTGTTTAATTGTTTTAATTTATACATATCTGAATTATTGCTATAAATATTAGTTTTATGTTGAGTAACAGCGAACTATCTGTATTAAGTCATCAGCGAAAAACTGTTCGCAAGAAATCTTTGCGGAATGTAAATAACTGAATACGCAAACGGCGAGCAGTTGCGTATGAAATCTTTAAATATTAGCTTCACCTGCGTTTCTATTTTTAATCTTATACTATCGGTTACATTATTTATAGTTCAAAAACTCCACCACTTCCGTAACGACAAATATCACAGCAAAAAATAAACAACAAAATCCTAATTTTAGACTTCAGGTACATTGTAGTCATATAAATGTCACCAATCAAAAGTGACAATAAATGTCATGGTTTATTTGCTATTATTGAACATAGATATTTTAATATAAAAGGTTTAGTAAAAATATTTGGACCATGTTTAAAAAAGTCTTTTGTATAATTAACATAATTAACCGCCCCGTTGGTCGAGTGGTTAGCGCAGACGCCTAACATGTCACGGCGCAATGGGGCTCGGGTTCGATTCCCGGCGGGAGACAGGCATTTATGTGATGAGCATAGATGTCTGTGTTTCTGGGTTTGGTCGTTTATTAAATATATTCTCAGTATTTATATATGTATTTCTATGTATTTGTATCGTTGTCTAACACCCTTAACACAAGCAAATAATTTGCTTACTTAGGGGTTAGATCAATGTGTGTAATTTGTCCTGATATTATTATTATTATTATAATAAAATAGAGATATTATTGATTATTCTAATTCACAAAGAGACTGAAACATATATATTATAATATTCTATTTTAACATGTCATATATTCATAAGTGTCATTCCAAGAACTCAGTAGTGTCAATAATAATTATCCTCCTCTGTCACTGTCAATTTTCATTGTTTTCAATAGTCTATTTTGACAGTGGTCAATAATCACGTGTGTTAGTTTATTTTCTTATATTTTATGTTTATAACTTAAAATATTCTAAAATAAAGCTAAAATGGTAATAATATAGTTTCAGTAAATATGGCCATAGTATTAACAAAAGCTGCGCTTGCGTTACAGAACGCTGAAAGTAATTTTCAAGTAGTTAAATTTGAAGCACACAAGTCTAAGAAAAAGAAAAACCATGAAAGTGAATTAAGACAAAATGAAGAAAACACACAAACCGTCAAATCTAAAAAAGACTTAGACCTGAAAAAAATCCGTCATGAAATTGTTAGATTTGGAATGTCTGGTTTTGATGCAACAAAAAAAGAAGAAGCAAAGATAGCTCTAGCAGTTAGTTTAGGTTATAACATGCACTATTTGAAAGATTATATGTTTTGTGACGAATATACCTGTATATTTATATTCATAATTTTGTTCTAATAATAACTTTTAGGTGCAAAACCCCCAAAACGAGAATATGTTAACTACAAAGAGCTTATGGAGAAACGGAAGAAGGAAAAGCAAAAACTACAAGATGACAAAAAGTTGATGATGTCCAAAACTGTGTTGCATACAGTCAAAAAGCAGAAAAAGAAAGGAGCCAATAATGATGTGGGACACCTTTTAAGTAGCTATGGAAAGGTGAGCTGTTTCTTGTTATTCCTTATTCCTAGTGTTTATAGTTAATAGGAGAAGAACATTATAGTTCAATGTGTAATAGATAGTAGTAGAATAGTAACCACTTGTCCTGACATGACATTGTAAAGTAGCTACTTCTTCCCTTTTTCTTATGGATGGCAATGCATTTACATATTATAACTTTCACCCAGGAATTTGGGCCAATTTACCTTGTATTATTAGAATTTGTATTATTGCCTATTATTTAGAAGGCTACTTATTATATTTATAGCTACACTCTCTATGAAACATTCTAATATAGTATTGTTATATTACAGGTGAAGAAAAATGATTTAAAAGAAAAACCAAACAAAGGAAGTGGAAAAAAGAAAAGAAAATAAACCTATAAATGGAATAGCTATTAAAATATATATTTCTTACCTAAATAATGGTTTTTCTTTCTATTTTATTGACAAACAGTTCTTGCATAATTGTGTTTCCTAGATATAGCTCTAGCTTTAGTTTAAATTTTTTTTATTGAATAGCACAGTATTAAATGTAGAAAAATATTTTTTGACATTGTAAGAAATATTTATGCGGTAAATAAACTTCACTCCTGTTGCAAATGAATTCGTCATTTCTGTTTAAAAGCACATATTTTTTTAATATTTTCTTTAACTTTATTACTTTATTCTGACCAGTATTGCTTAATTGAAATAAAATATATATTTAATCTCTAAAATACATTGTCTTAAATGGATTTGCTCATAGATTTCAGTAGTGTGAATATTGGGGATTTCCAGAGTGAGGTACCAGTTACTATCTGTTTCTCACAATAACTATAAAAGACTTATTTGTTGATTTCTTACTTAATTAGAAAACCGACAAACTTTCATTTACAATAAGTATTATCAGCTAACCTAGTTTTTTATTCCATTAAATTTCTCTCAAACTAACTGTAAATGTTAAATAAAATATTTTTAGCTTTATTTTTTATTATTTCATTATTAAATTAATGTTTACATTAATGTTTAAAAAATTTGGAGTTCTCAATTATCTTACTAGATGGCGTTAGTAGTTTATAAAAGCAATAATTTTTTTATGAAACTGACTTTTTCTCGTAAGCCCCAAATAATTCCTCATACTATTTTACATTTAAATACATTCATGGTTTTATTGTTTGTGAAAAATATCCTTTATTTTGGTTCAAACAATGATCTGATCTGTCACTGGTGCCATTGCACCAGTAGTAGTTATACCATTGTAATTCAGTAGTTTTAGCATTATTTGGAACAAAGCAAAAAAATTTTTTTTCCAAAACTATAAAATGTAAATATTAGACTTCATTACTTTTTATATGTACAGATCGGTAATAATCATATTATGAAAGCTGTACATAATTATTAAGCAGAAAATAAAATAAACCGAGAATATAATAATTATGATATATTTCATACTGTTATAGTATCTTAAGTAAAATAATATGTACAACACACAATTTTAACATAAATATAGTAATAATATTATGCAGGCAAGTTCATTTCTTTACAATAAATAACGAAAACTACAATAGTATTATATAAAAATACAATATACAGTAGTACACATGTTAAACATAAGGTTCAAAATATTTAATAGCAGTCGTCATAGGTTTTTCGTTGATTTTGTTCGTTGCGATGGGATTTTTTACTCTCATCTTAATATCCTTAGGTTTTAAAACACTTCTATGATTAGCACTCGGAGGGCGCATACCTAGATAATGTTTATTAGGACTAAATATAGATTTAGAACTAAGACCCGAAGTCTCGAGGAAGAAATCGAACGAACCCTTGGTTTTTCTTAAATTATTAGGTTCAGGGTTTTTGTTAAATACAATTCTTGGTTCACACTTAACGGTGTTGTAGGATCCGCTGTTGCTTCCAGAAGAATTACTAGATTCAATGTCTGAATTCCTTACAGATTCAGTCTCAACATTTTCTATATTCGATAAGAGATCAGGTTTATTTGAAAGCTTCGCGCTTTTGGGAAACCCCTTTGTTACATTTTCGTTGCTCTCATGAAATGTATTTGGTCCTTCGTTGTCCTCTTCATTACTAGCTTCGTTACTATTATGCTGATTATCTGCTTCAGGTACAGTGGTGAGTTGTTCGGTTACTACATCGGACACAGAACCGTCGCTGCTTCCAGAGCTGATGCGGTATTCCTCTGCGACGATGCTGCCGAGTTCATCATCTATTTTGAACTCCTCGAAGTCTTGTGACAAATCAAACTTGTCAATATCATCAATGTATTCAGTTTTACGAGGCTCATTTTTTGCTGGCACGTGGTTAAATTGATTATCCAACTCTGTCAAGTTAATATGCTTGCCACTGGTTTTTACACCCTTATTGATTTCTGAAAGAATAGAAGACACCGTGTTGCCCATTTGAATCGATCCACGAGGGTCTAATTTAGGTTGCAAGGCATGAATGCTAAAATTTGCCAAATAACTTTCAGTCGTTGGAGGAAAAGATCGCTGGTCTTCATTAGCTTTTTCATCTTCATCGGGTATTATAATTTCAGTGACATGTGGTAGTTTAGGTATATCTTTGTCACTTATTTTATTCTGTATTCTCGGCAACGACACTACTTTAGCCACGTTATTCCTTTGATTCGTAACATGTATTGGATACTGTTCATTATGTATTTCAACCGTAGGCTGCGTCAGTAGCAATTCTCTTTTACCATTACTGACTACTGGAACATTTATCTCCGAAATGGAACAGTAGTCCGGTTCTACATTTTTTGATGTGGCCACTTGTCCCACGTTTTTCGTCTTAACATCTGCAACCCGTTGATTAGCCGCAACGGCTTCAGAGTCTAACAGCTCCATCGCTGGTCTGATTGAGTTTTCAGCTTTCCATTTAGCTGACAAATTCTTTGGCTTAGGCGGCAGTGCAGGGGGAGTTCGTGGCACTTTTCTCTTATTGAATATCTTCATCGAACCCAGACTATTGTCTTGGCTTGTCTTTGTTTCCATTAAGTTAACAAGATTACGATTTTCTATATTTGCAGCGATATTCTTAACTATAGAGCCTCTTATTTTAGGAACAGCGTTCTTTTCAGGAGTAGGTGGCGCTCGTGGAAACGGAGCTGCAAGTTCTTCTGCAGATTTAGTAATGATGGGTTCATATTCGTTACTATAAATACTCTGTATTTCATATTGAAAGCCTTGTGCAGTATTTGGAACTTCATAACTGTGTTCTGAGGCTGTTTCCAAACTAAATTTGACGATTTTGTTAGCTCTCTTATCTGATCTTGGTAGAGTGTGATTGGTGCCGATATGGGCTCTAATCTTATCATCATATGAAATGCTATTTAAAGTGGAGAATTGAACACGTTTAGTGGCCGCCTTAGGGCTTGGGCTTGGAGCTTCACTTGATTTCGAATTATCATTGCTACTATCATCTAAAGAGTTTTGAAGTAAAATTTGATTAACACATTCTAAAACAGGATTATTCTTATAAATTTCGTTAGGCGGGGTATCGTCGGCATCACTGGTACTAGCGTACCAATTTTCACTTATGTCTGCATTTATTTCATGATCCGGGTTTATGTTATTATTTTTATCATCGAAGCTAAATTTATTATTTACATTATTTATTAACATATTGTTACAAAGAATTTCGTTTTTAGCAGAAATTACTTCTGCATTTAATATTCCACTACTTATGCCTGCCATTAAAATGTTATTAGCTGGTTCAGTGTCACCCATTTCAGCTCTTTGGTCTAGGCAGTCATCTTGTTCAGGATCACTGACATTGCAGTACCACGGTTTCTCATCTGCGTCATCGCTAAGCACTTTATTAAGAAATATTTGTCTGTTATTTTTAATTTCCTCAGAGGCTTGTCTTTTGATTCCATGAAGCCTTTCCATTTTAGTGGAATACGTTTTATCAGAATCATTTAGTGGTTCTGCATCTTTTTTGGTTGCTTCTCCGATCAGCTGATCTATTTTAAGGGAAGCCCGTCTTATATCGTTGGCTATTTGATTTGCAGTTGCGTCATTGTCTTCATTTACTTGATAAGTCATACTGACGCATTCTTCTGCGCTGCTGCTGTGAAACTGATTGTTGTAACAATTTTTTTGAGAACTTTCGTTGTTTTTTCCATTGCTCTTTCGGCCTGAGTATTTTCGTGACCTTCTAAATACATCTCTCCTGACAAAAGCTTGTTTGTTTTTAATAAAGGTAGTTTTGCTACCTACGCTTACGGTATTACCTTCTTCACTAGAGCTGGAATTCCCATAGACTAAATCGTTCTTGGGAAGTTGAAAGCTTTTACTTAATCTTGTATTTTTTTGGAAAGCTGGTGGTGATTTTCTTTCTCGGTAGCTGCAACTTCTGACAAAGCTATTTTGAAATCGAGAGTCTGTGCTCTCCAGACTCTGGAACTCAGGGTCGGTCTCGATGTTGGTTTGTTCACTCGTAAATCCAAGAAGTTGTTGACAGTTGTTGCAATAGGATTTCCTGGCTTTCAGTTTGACAATTTCTTCCTGTTGTGATTTGATAATCTTGTCTTTCTGCTGGATTGAAACATGGATTTGTTTCTGTTCTCTACTTAGCCGAGACTCCAAAAGAACCAAAGAGCGAAGAACTATTGCGAGTTGGTCTTGTCTAAGCCGTCGTTCTTGCGAAGCTTTTTTATCACGAGCAACGAGTTCCTGGCTTGCTTCTACCAGCTGATGTCTCTGTTTCAGAACAGACTCCGATTGCTGCTGCAGGGCGTTTCTGACCGCGTCCAGCTCACGTCTCAACTCCATCGCTTCTGAGCTGCTATCCATCTGAAAAATAAAATTATTTTTATTAAATGCTTTAATGTCAATAGGATAAAGATCGACATTTAATACTTAAAGACACTTCAATAGAATTTACAACAGTAAAGCGAAATGTCAAGACCGAGCTAATCACGTTTTCGTCAAATTGAAAAACATGTTTAATTGCAAATATAAAAATAATAATTTAATATCCACAGAATATATATCTTGTAGTTTAATCTAACGTTCGTAACAAACTTGATAAGAAGGTCAACGGTATCACTGTTATCAAACGCGGAATTAAAACATTGACGTCTAAGATTGATAAATCAATTTAAACTAAAACATATTCTAAAACCAAATTGTAAAATATTTAAAAATTAAACGCTAATTTGCAAACGGTTAATGTTATATACGTTAATATAACATCATATAAAGTAATGGTTATTTAGCAATAAACACGGTCTAGGTTGCAATTAAAGTTAAGAAAATTATTTGCAATTTAGCACAACTTTTACCTCACGGGCGTTCAAAGTCTCATCTAACCTGGTTAATTAAGTACCTACAATATAACTAGATACAAAGTCCATTATACATTTGGAGTACGGCAAATATATATGTATTTTAATCAGTAGTCTGTACATATATCATGTGTATCAGAAGTGATAATATCAAATATTTACGTAAGAAATATCATGCGGTTTTCAATAGATATAAGTGATCAAATCTATAAACATTTTAGGTATATAAATTTGTTTACCTACGACAATACGTTTACCTGTGAAAAACAATCCAACATCTAAGTTCACGACAAACAAAGCTAGAGCAAGTTACTAGTAGTTTAATAAATATATCGCATTCATAATTGCTAACGCTTTAAAACAAACATATATTATAATATAAGACTAATTTTTCCCGCGACTCCGTCCGGGGGATCTAACCTGGTAAGGCAAATTTATCTAAATTTCTGAAATTTGGAAAACACTTCCAATAATTTGCTATATATTTTTAAGTATAACTTCATCACCTTTGAAGGTTGATAACCTTTCTCGGTAAACGTGCTATCAAATCTAACTGGGTTCAAAGAATAATGCGGTCAAACAAAAAAAAAACATAGCTTTATAATATTATAGACCCGACCTTTGTACTTTAAATAAAATTATAAATTACATACTCACTATAACTGTCAGCATTTTAAACACTGTTTGTAAACAAATATTACATAAATAAATAACATACTCTATAATTTTGCTATTTCAAATAAATCAAAGTTCAAAAATAATTAAGTTACATTGAAAACAAACGTCAACAAAACAATATGTAAACATTAATATTTTGCAAATAATATGCGGTAAATTAAAGAATCTCAAATTTTGATCGAATAATCAAGAAATGAAATTTATTCCATTCGGTTTTTAAAAACCCACTTAAAACCAGTAAATACATTCAATTTAATAAATAAATTGTAAAATAATGTCAAGAACATACTTTTCTCATCTCAATTCTTTTTGTCAACACTCGCCCACGATGAAACAGGGAAATAAAAATGAAAGTTGAGCCATATTTGGTTTACAGATGACGGGCTGGAGATAAACTTTCCATAAGATAATATTCATTCCATTCAGTCATTCATCATCATTCGATTAAAATCATTCACTCATTCGTTCTTCATATTATAGGTACTTAAATTATAATTATCGCCGGAAGCTTTGTCTTTGTGTCAATGCTGATAGTTTATAATTATAATGTTTATAATTATATTACTTTTGATACAAAATAAAAGAATTGAAGTTGTTTCATTTATAAAATAATAGTATTTTTAACATTATACATATTTAGGATAAATATTAATTTAGATTGAAAGAAAACTAATTTAATGGATTAAACTCGTATTATAATTTTATACTTTTAACTTTAAATTTAACCTGATGTTCCGAATACATAGCAGTAAATAGTAATCGTGTCGTGAACACGAGAAGACGAGATGTATGACAGACAGAGCCGCAGACATCAAAAATATTTAAATATAATACCTGTTTTAGAATTTCTATAGGTTTTATAATTAAAAGATTAAGGTCTACTGACGCTTTGGTTAACAAAGTTCATGTCAATTTCTTTATGATGGTTCATTTAGTTTGAAGTAGAAACATGTAACACCACCTTAAAAGACTATAACTAATAGTCCGGGAGCCAGCTACCAATTTTCGTCATGAATTTCCTCCCGAGTGAAAATTTGTAAACTGCAATAGGAAGTTGTGTTATGAAGCTTCGCGATCGTCAGCTGCGACTCCGGTGGTGGAGAAGGCAGTGGCAGCCTCCCACGCACGAAGAAAAAAAAATTTTTTTTAGTCATTTCCTCCCATTCTAAAATTTCTTGAATAATAGTTTATCTAATATCTTGAAGGGAAAATAAAGTCAGCTGACCATAACATGGTGGATTATACGTCAGCTGGCCACCCGAATATGAAAAAAAATAAAAAAAATTCAATGATTTCCTCTCAACTAAAAATTTATCTGGTGATAGTTTATATGTTACTGTGAATGAAAATTAACGTCAGCTGGCTGTATCTCAGTGGAAAGTTCGTCAGCTGGTTACTTGAAATGTGTAATGTCGCTGCATTTATCACCTACTGAATCTTATCAGCTGACGACTTTTCCCTTTACTTAGAGCTAGCTGATTTGTTTTATTATTTACAAGAGTATATTAACTATTTTCTTAAAAATTTTCATCCAGGAGGAAATCACTTTTCTCAGGTTGTTTGGCAGTATATTTGATTTGATAATAAATATGCAGTTTAATAATGAAGGAAATATAGTTATAACTAAAGTTTAATTAATCAATAATTTATTGAAGCATAATTTTATAAATTAATGAAATTTTATTTTAATATAATGAATAAAAATACTAACAACGGTTATTCATTTTCGCTCTCGCTTTGGCTTGAGTCGCATCGACGCAGTTTTAGAATCATATAGAATGTAATTTAATTATAAAATACATTAATTTTAAGTATGTCTTATTTCCTTTTGCACCCTCTGCTGCGACCATATATAATTAATAATTAATTATTTGTAATTTATATTATTATTACTTTTGATAACAGCGCACATATACACTTAATGCTTAAGTAAAAAATTATATATGGGTGTTTCTCTACTAACGGGAAAGTTTTGCATGAAATTTGTCCGGCTCACTTTTTGTTTTAAAATAGGGTTTTAAATATATAGAATGAAAGCTAATAACTAGCGATTTTCAAGTCTATAAAAGGCTGGAAAATTACTCTGCTGTTTTCAATTTTAGAAGTTTTCAATTTTAGAAGACTTCACACTGTCAGCGATTCATTCAACACAAAATTGAGTCGTTATCATAGACTATATAATTTTGTTTTATTTTTTCAAATTAACCAGAGGATTGTGTTCAAATATTTAGGACAACATTCAGGCGGTAATTTCGAATAATTATTATTACATTTACGTAGTGTTTGTTCAACATATATGATTTTCAGTATATTTAGTTTTAAAATATACTTTAAATTTATTACACGCACTTAAATATTATTTTAAAATTGGATTTAAAGTGAAGATTCTGGGATGGTTGGGATTAAAAGAAAAAAAGATATAAAACATTTACATGATCAACCGGTAGCCTCAAAGATACTGAAATGTACTATAGTTTTAGATATTTTCTTAAATAAAAAATATCCAAAACAATGTGCGAAATGCTTGGGACATCAATTTTCCCGTTAGTAGAGAAACACCCATATATATAATGTATATTCTTACTGTAGAAGTTCTCAATAGTGTAATTCCCTAGTTGGAATACATTACACTAAATTATACTTTTTCTTACAATGAATTGTTAAAAAATTATAATCGAAGTAGTAGAAAGAAATAACATTCTACCCATATATTTACGTTAATGTTGAAGGTGTCTCTTCTGATGTCGTTCTTATTTTCCGATATTTTTGCGGCAAAGCAGTATAACGTCGATAACACTCACTATGATACAACTGAAAATGGTTAAGTTGTGTAGGAAGCACATTATTTTGACCGGTTAGATTATTAACTTTTCGTATTGTTAATATAATTCTACACTTATTTTAATTATCTTCACTACATCATTTTGGAAGAACATTAGTTTTTTTTACAAAAGTGGTAACGTGGTACACGTTAGACATTTTTATTTTTAATTATCCGTTACTATAATAACACTATGTTCGACTGACCAACTTAAACATGGAATCTTTCACTTACCATTCGAGTCACATTATAATTTCAACTTACACTCTCGTTAGTGTGTTTATAAAATCTGGAGAGGGTAATTTGAATCTACAATCTAGCTACAATGTAAAAAGGGCTCATGGCTTTAATTTATATAAGAAAAAGAGATAAATAGAGAAAAGTGATTTCCTCCTGGATGAAAATTTATAAGAGAATAGTTAATATACTCTTGTAAATAATAAAACAAATCAGCTAGCTCTAAGTAAAGGGAAAAGTCGTCAGCTGATAAGATTCAGTAGGTGATAAATGCAGCTACATTACACATTTCAAGTAACCAGCTGACGAACTTTCCACTGAGATACAGCCAGCTGATGTTAATTTTCATTCACAGTAACATATAAACTATCACCAGATAATTTTTTAGTTGAGAGGAAATCATTGAATTTTTTTTATTTTTTTTCATATTCGGGTGGCCAGCTGACGTATAATCCACCATGTTATGGTCAGCTGACTTTATTTTCCCTTCAAGATATTAGATAAACTATTATTCAAGAAATTTTAGAATGGGAGGAAATGACTAAAAAAATTTTTTTTTTCTTCGTGCGTGGGCGGCTGCCACTGCCTTCTCCACCACCGGAATCGCAGCTGACGATCGCGAAGCTTCATAACACAACTTCCTATTGCATTTTACAAATTTTCACTTGGGAGGAAATTGGTCATGAAAATCTGTTACTGGCTCCCGGACTATAATATATAAGAATAATCTTTGAACCATCCACACGATATCAATTGCAAAATGAAACCAATCCAGATATTAGGTGTCGTCATTTCCAAGGCAAAATATTCAGAGCATACAATCTCAGTAAATATCGAATATCGAATACAATAAAACATTGATTTCACTATTAAGAAATATTAACTTTTAAATCACTATAGCTTTAATATTCATAGATATAATGATATACAGACATGGCACTTCATATTGTTATTAGACGTTATAATGTTTAGACACGGCACTCATAAAACACATGGCTGGTACTTTCTTTTCTTATCAGATCCTTGAATATTCATCAGCTGTCCGTAAAGCGTGCAGTGTCTGTGGGTCCCTTATTAAGGTATATACGTGTTTTTTTATAAATAAAGAGAATAAATCTCAAAAATAACATGCCAGACCAAGATCTTAACTCTTATGAAGATTAATTCTTATCACACCAAGATAATAGATGAGTCATAAGGACGGATTTAGACATGTTACGCTGTAGTAAACAGAAGTAAATATTTTTTACGAAATATAGAATGAAAAATAAACCGATATGATTCGAAGCCGCAACCGCTAAAAAAACCTTACCGTCGCTTTACCAATTGGGCTAACGTGTCACATAGAATTTATTATTAGAATACATATTACATATAAAATAAGCCCTATACCTACTATTATTAACAGAACCACACCAAGCTGTTTTTCTACACATGTAACGAACATAATTTTTATAGAAACAACGGAAAAGTAATTGTTCCAGTCCAGTAACTCCAGGACTTTCCGCTTCAGGGCTTCTTGGTACCTTCGGAGAACAGTTCACACCTCGACTGGGTTACGCGTAGTTTCTACATAAGTATACATTAGTACTTTATCTTAGTAAAGATACCAACTGCAAGTAATTAAAAATTTTGAAACAATATTATTGTGGATAAAATACGATATGTTTATTTTATCACGCTTGTTGAAATTTCGGAATTTGCATAAAAAATACATGCAAATATACAAGATAGCATTAATTTATGTTTATAATTCTTGTAAAAATATATTCAAATTATAGCCCCATACGGATCTACGCCCTTTTCGTGTAAATGGGGTAAAAAGGGTGCATAAAGTTCACCCATTACCCCCTTTGTGGTTATCATCAAACAGGGCCGAATTTCAGTTCCGAGAAAATTGTTTAAAGAAATGACGTATTATATAAGGACTTTATTAGGACCGATAAGATTCAATTTTCGTAGTCAGAACAGCTTAGTTCTAAATGCCATTTTAGTTACGAGATCAGCTAGGCGATTTACTAAATATAGATAGTATTGTGTGATTTTAACTGAGTTAAGGAATACGAAAATTGATAATCGATCTACAATCTGAGATTTAAATCAAGCTCCCAACTAACTCAAACAACAGGTAGATAATTGAGTATACCTACTCAAGAAAGAAATTGTATTTTTAATGTTAAGTGGAACAATCTGAACAGTATCGGTTTTTTTATTGACCATAAATCATTTCCCTTCTATAATGTGGTACGTAACTAATACATTAGCATAAAGACCTACAAATCTCTGCACAATCAGATTACAGTGTCACGTTTCAGTTCACCCCAGCGCACGTTTTAAATTTGTCCCTTGAAGCCCTATATTAAGTACAATTATTTGATACTATTATTAAATAAGGTGACATCCGTTGAATAAATTAAACAATGAATAATTTCTACAAAAAAATATAATATCCCTCGAGTGAATGATTTATTGAATGACAATAAATGTCAGATATTTTAAACATACAGTTTGTAAAAAGAAATATTATAACATCCCTTGAACGAATGAGTTATTGAATGACATAACAATTAACGTCAGATATTTTGAATGATAAAATTTGTATAATAATGTCACCCGACATCCGAAACTGGTGGAAGTAATTTCTTTAATATATAATATTATTTAACATCCGATCACACGTCCCAGTAAAATAACTTGTAGCTATTAAGTAATATTATGTACTTTGATTGACGTTTAAAGAAATGACATAAAATAATAACCTGGGTGGCATGTCATTTAATTTTATGAACCACACCCTACTTTCACATTTGGTTAAGTAATAGCCCATTATAATGACATTCCGATTAACTGATCAGCTTATATAGAAACAATAATATATTTTTAAATAAATATAGATAGAAAGATAATCGAAACGGGCAGGGATTCGAACTCTGGGTCACCGGTTCGAATGCCCATATCGATTTAGTTTTTAATCTATATTTATTTCATATTTAATAAAAATGCATGTTAATAGATATTCTCAAACAACAATAATAATACATATATATATAAATATAAACAACGCCATAAGTTATTAATATTTTTATTTCAAAGCCTATATGACAAATAAAAAAGTAAGAAAGAAAAAAAAGATAATAAAATATACATGTTAATAGTTGTATGTAAATATTTACAATGACATAAGTATTATTTTTTTTATTTTTACGTCTATATAGACTAGTCATAGTCATATGACAAAAAAAAGGTAAGAAAATAAAAAGATATGCGCCCAACGTGGGGCTCGAACCCACGACCCTGAGATTAAGAGTCTCATGCTCTACCGACTGAGCTAGCCGGGCAGATACTGACATCTCGAAAAAGTCCGTGTGATACGATAAAAGATAACACGACAAATATTGCTAATAATTCCCGAAACATATTCAAGGTTTCAACCGTCATATAGTCGCTAACGTTATTTGCAAAATGATTATTACAATATAAAATGACTATTTTATGAGAGATTATTAATTAAATTATTAAATGAAGATGCTCATTTAATTATATTAATATATAATTACTACATTTATGTTTATGTTGACATTAATGTTTTGCTATTTATGTGTTATTTAACCCTGGTTTAGTATTAATATTCTTTATTAGACCCACAGCCTATTTGAAGTTCCTCATTAGAACCGGTTGAAGTCGCGAAAGCTTTCAAGGTTGAATAAAGCTTTCTTCTAACAAGAATGCGTCCGCGCATCTAACACGAAGGGAGATAAAATTCTTGTAGCACATGTATCGTTTTCTAGAAATATGTTCTATGTCTAGAAATATGTCTAGAATACTTTCATTGGCATGGTTTGATTAAAATGATAAGAAATGATTATGAATTATAATACTTGTAGATGAAGTTTGTTAACAATACAGTTTATATTAACAGTTTTGATCATACGAAGACTATGACAGTTTACCAAACAGTAAAATCAGAGAAAAAATGATTACAGTCTTTGAATTGAAATCTATTTAGATAATATTCAAAAAATATTTTACAGACGATATATTTATAAAGATAAATATAATTTTTGACAGATTAAACAGATGTCTATAGATTTTGCTTTGTAGAGTGTATAATAGTTCTATATTTGATTTTACGATTTTGTAAACTGTCATAGATTACGTAATGTCAAAACTCGTACTCGGGATAGAGGATATTGAAATTCAATACGTATTATTTATAGATAATGAAGTTTAGTATAAATAAAGGCGTTGTAGGAAGCTTGTAAGGTTATATATGATAAAGTATGAATGCAGTATCGATCGTGTCGTGACCGTGGGGTTACTGCTATGAGTCAGTATGTCCGTCCCCATGTGAGGCCAAGTGGCCAGAATTAACAATATCATTTAAATTCCACATTCATTGTCATATTTGAATACAAAATCATTCATAATGTGATAGTATTGTCGGATAATTCTTGAGAGTAATTATTTTTGGTCGGCACCATAGAATTGCCAAGCTACCTCTTATTAAATTATTTATCAATTTTTTAAATACCAAACGTTTATTTACTAAATTTAATATTTAAAACTAATAAGCCAGATAGTTAGCATTCGTGTATGTAGGTATATCAAAGACAATGTTTCCAAAGTATAGACAAATTAGGTTCAATATTATCGCTGACTCAGCACGACTGGTTATGTCCTACGACAAATAAGGTAGCATCATACCAAGAAACTAAAATATGTTAACCAAACAATAAGACATACATTTGTGGTACATTTGATCCAAATTCCAAGAGAGCTGTCCCGTCTGAGGGGTCATGACAATTATAAAAGTGGTCCAAGACCAAGTTAGCAAGTAATCCGGTAAAATGCGAATGTGACACGCTCTTATACGTGATAACACGAATAGCGTGACTAGAATTTTAATTGTTTCATTTGAAGGGATTCGTGGATAAAAATGAAAGGAGATGACTGGAGAGAGAGAGATAGATAATTTATATCCAACTATGAGATGGTGGGAATTTATGTCGAGCCATAAAGAGATTATTTACAGATGTTGCGTATATAATCAGTTTGCGATTTAGTTTTTAATTAAATAAATTTTATTTTGATCCAGTTTTATAAATTATATTTGTATTTATAAATATTTATGGCGATGTTGGTCAAGTCTCAAGGCGGTCTACTTTTACCTCGCCTTGTTACTATGGTGACTAAATTTATAATTTTATCTAAGTTTTGGACCAGAGTTTCGTATATTTTAGTAGAAGATATCCCAAATTTCTCATTTGTTATCTGTGGACTTTAATGTGTACATATAAAATACGATTATGAACTACCATTTTGAATAAATAGTTAGTCATGCCTCCATTCAGTAAAAGAAAAAATAACCAAGGTTATTGCTATAACGGATATAATATCCGTCTTTACAATTCTATAAAGCTTGATTTTAGATGTCAATGACATGAAGTATTAAGGTCGTCTAAAGAAAAAGAAGAATAAAGTTCAATTGAAGGTTTTTTGTCGAAAAAAATTTGTTTTCGACAAAAAATTTATCAACAGATAATACAAAAATTATTAAATCTTATTAAACCTCGACTTTTAGTATTTGGTATTGCATCTATAGATATATCGAACAAGTAGTAAACAACTAGGTTGACAACCATTCTAGCTGTTAGTTAGTCTGGCTAGTAGAGCGTAGATTAAATGATTTTATTTGTACATTTTGGGAAATTTTGTTTTTTGGTTATTATTCCTCAAATACATGACCGATCATTGATTTTTTTTGCTAAACCATCGACCATGATGCTATCAAATAATTAATAAATTTTATTTATTTTTTTTTATTTCCCAAACACAGAATACAATAAAATTTCGTTGACAATTTCGGTAGTTCAAGAGAAGAATCAGGGAGATCGCATTGAAGCCAACTAACTGCATGAGCTTCGCTCAATTAAGGTTATTCTATGAATAGATATCTCAAGAATTGAGTGCTCCATCTTCACGAAAGTCAAAAGTTAGTAGGTCAAAGAAAGTAAAGGGCTGGTAGGCGGAGAGAATGAACTATTAACGTTTTATTAGGCGTGAGATTTAAATGTAAATCACAACTCAATAGAGAATTACTTTATAAATTACTCTGATCGCTTTATTGGACAATTATTAGACTTACAGAATTTTCACTTTTATATATAAGATTAATATTGTTGGTTTCACTAATGATCGTCAGTTGGTTTCGATATATCGATTACTAATAAAATCAACTTTCTCGATATCAGTGATGTAGAGAATTATTGACTGCGAATATCAGTCAATTATTACGGCCTCAATTTATAAAATGTACTTGTAATTGTATCAAAGAAAGTAAGTTTAAATTTCTGAGTCATACTGACTGGTATTTTATTAATGATATCCAAAATATCCAGTTGTGAAATCTATTTAAATCAATTATATGAAACTTTAAATGTAATATGAACATGACATGTTCAAAAACCATTTCAAAAAAAATAAAAAAATAACTTGGTTATTTTTGTATACATCAAAACCCATATATTTTATAATAACGAACCGGTTAAAACCAGAATTACTGACATATCAATCAAGAAACAGGATAATATAAAACTGTAGATTCTGCTTTATTAATTATAATTAATTGTTTATATATTAAGAAAAATAAAGATATCATGAGAACAAGATGTCATGTTAATTGGTTGTAAATTATGTGGTAAAGTTGTAATAATTGTTTTTATATTATAATAAGGTTGATATGTGAAATATGTCTTGTATTTAATGTAATTTTTATTATTTACTATAGTGTAATATAACTAATTTAAACTAAGCTATAAATACAGCTAATCAGAGACTTTTGTTTTTGATTGGCTTATATTTCATGGTATAAAACGTCTGTCTAGTAATGGTAGCTTTAGAGGTAGGTCTATAATATAAAAAGAAAAACTATATAATATTGATTATATAGTAAAGGTCACAAATTACCGCTTAAGCTCTAATAAAAGCTTACAATGGTCCAAGTAATATTTTGTCATAATTCATTGTAAGACGCTCACCACAGGTTGCAATGATATTTCAAATCTGTATCCATTGTGTGGGATTCATTATGTTACGTAAAACGGGGTCATTATATCCCGGGATGGGTTTTTGTAAATATTTTCGTAGTTCTAAAGAGGTTTTGATAATATTACAAATAAATCTTACTAACAATATGATAAGTCATACTAGATAATATAGTTATAATAAATAGATAATATAGTTATAATATAGTTATAAAAATAATACGTACTTGTTAGATATGTATGTATTAGACTATAATAAAACAATAATTACGTACTTAAATAAATGCTTATAAAAAGATTTTGCTGTGATGTGATTTGTAAAAAAATATAATAACAATTAATCTTTCTGTCCAAATAACTGTTTTTGTCTAAGAAATATCCGTTTTCCATACCATAAATAAAAACTTCCGGTCAATACACACACTTAACACTTAAACATATGTAGGTACATATAAGTGTGTCTGTATGTGTGTGTGTAATCTGGTATTCAGTGATCGCAATTTGTCCTTATAATTTTAATACGGAACACTTTCCCCGTACTCGCATTTGCTGTCAAATTACGTAATTTAATATTGTTACGATATCGTTACAAAGAGCCTAGCTTTACCTCCTAACCTTTGGAATTACGCGGCAATTGAGATTTGCGTTTCTCTTGCAATAAGCTCCATAAGCGAAAGGATATTAGTGGCTTTTCTGAATTACATTTAATATAATAAATCAAACTTTTATATTTTATTATCTTTTAACTATAGGTTGTGTTAAAATTTTACACTGTTGTTGTTAATGTTTTATTGTATATACTAAGCTTTATAAATGATGTAACAGAAAATGTGCAATTCCATTGTATATTTCAATCATTATTACGTAGATTACCTACATACCACTGATGGAATGTTAATAAAATCTAACCAACGCAAAAAGAAAAGGTCACGTGGACACGCGCGCTAACCGACCATCGGAACGCAGTCATTAGGAGGTTCTGCAAAGACGTTATTATTATACATAGAGTAGGGGAGCTATAGGCAGGCCTTCAAGTGTCAAACATATAATAAAAGAGGGAAGATGAGAGACCTATGGTTATCTTTGTCTAATCATACATATTTTAGAGAGACAGATAGGTAGCCCCATTTTCTTCCTTTTATTTTCGATGGACACATTTTAAGCTTGCCATAGAGTCCCGTCGGGGTTGCCATAGAGCTACTTAGAATTTATGTTACGTGTTGCTATGTGTGTAATAAAAATAGTACATATTACCAACATGAAGACAAAATAACTTGAATGTCTAAGTTTTGGGTTTTGATTTAATTTTTATTTTCTTTTCTATGTATAGAGAAATTATAAAATTGGTTCTTTAAAAGCGGAAACGAAAATTCAAAATCCGTTATCGACGTCCGCTTCTAAAGAGGTTGCATATAAAACTTGTATAGACGCTATAAAATATGATGATTTGATTATAATATAAAAAGCAATGAGAAATAAATATTTTATAATAATGTGATTTATTTATCGTGTGAAATTTCGTAATATTGATTGATAGACTTTCTATTAAGATCAAAAAGACCGACAATACAAATACATTAGTACAGAACGAAAGATAAAAATATTTATATTATTCAAATTCGAATTATTACGAACTAAGCTTTTCTAAGATTTCTATATTTTATAATACGCCATTTTGTAACCGTGTAGCGTGTCGTTAAGAAACAACACATACTTATAGTAAAATGAGAATTATCTGACATCGTTATGCGAGTTGTTTCGTTGAATCTAGAGTCTAGACTTTAGACTTCATATCTGATACTTGCTTTACGAATCATAATAATGATATTTTACAATACACATCTTCAGTACATTCTTAATATTGTTGCGTAACATATAAAGATACTAAATTAAAGATACCCGTGTGGGAAAAAAAGGTATGATTGTCTCTCTCTTTTAATATTTGACCTTTTTCAATTACTTCTTATAACACTTTCCTTATATGAGTCAAAATCTTATTATAATACGATTCAATTTGGTATACATATTTAGTTATAACTTAGTAATTTGAATTGACCAGATTGAAGGAGTAAGCTTAATTTAAATAAAAAACTTAAAGGTTAAAACAAAAGAAAGAAAAAAAAATGTTTAATACAGGTGATATTATTTATTAAGTTTTACCTTATCTTGATGCTTTACCTGAAGGTAACAAAGCTCGTAATAAATATCAGGTATACCTACCAACCAAAGGCAGCAACAAAAATGTTATCCTAAATAAAATGAAATACAGTAATTATAATAAATCACGAACTTAGTTTTGGGTATTTACATATTTCTGAGTTAATTAAAAATCACGTTATATCCAGTTAGTGGAATCCATACACAAAGAGAGATTGTGGTTCAACTAATCGGATTATTTTTTTGACATCGACTTTGCATCATCGATTTATTATACATAGGGTAGGGCCATATGTAGGACTATGAGTAAGTGTCAAATAATAAAAGAGGGAAAATGAGAGAACCATCTTTGTCATCTTTGTCTAAACACAAATGCAAGAAAGAGACATATACGTAGCCTCCTTTGCTTTCTCTTTTTTTTGTAATGGACACATTTTAGGGTGGATTCCCTACTCTGTGCATAATATCTCTATGTTATATTCTAACTGTTAGGTGGAACAATATTGAACACGATATAGGCTTACCCACAAACATCAAATCATGACATGTACATATATAATGTTTGTCTGTTTGTTGATCCGTAACAAGCCTAAGAACAAAAGTTAAGAAAAAATATGTACATTAAAAATATTTTAGGTATATTTATAGCAGATTCGTAAAATTAATAAAAAAATCAATTATATCTCCATGAAGAACACATATAGTAAGAATATTATGATATAATAGAATATTGAATATTGCAATATTATTAATCTTTGCTATGCTAAATTAACTTCCTGTTATTTATTACTTGAACTCCACTGGTGAAAACACTATTGATAAGCTTAAAGCGACTTAAAGCGGTGAAATTAACACAATCTCAATGACAGTTTCAAACAAAGCCAAGCTAACTGTCATTACAACGGACAAGTGATCTTTGTCAAACACTTCATTAATCTTTAGTTTCACTCCCCTTTCTAATCATTTCGAATTTGTTATACAATCTCTTCTAAAAATGTTGGTCCAAATATTTGTATATTGCTTGTCCAAATTGGTCCAGACTTGTAGCCTAAATTTTGTTGGTAATTGAAAATCAAGTCAATAATACTTTTAATGTTATTAAAATTAGTTTTATACTAGTACAAAGAAATGTATCATTGGGTAGATAATTAGTAATTATTATCCAAGCCCAGAAACCTGTATTTCTTGTCCAAATTAATGTCGACACTAGGAAGTTTAAAATATTTGAAAAATGACTCATCACAAAAAAAAAATAAAAAAAGATAATGATCATATAATAGTAGAATATGAAAATGTTATTTTCATTACTGTATATAAATTAATATCTGCTTATTAGATTTCGTCAAATACTATTATCTAAACGAAACATTAAACTTAGAACAAAACACCAAGAGTACCCAACATTAAAACAATTTTATCAGACCGGCTTGAAGGCACTCGTCTTAAAAACAAGTTTAGAACAAGACTTAGTAAATTTTTCGAGCGGAAAATTATATGGACGTGCAATCTGTTTTATTAGGCCACAAGTTGAATTGAACATATGCAAATTTGCGTGAAATTGTGGCGAAATATGCCACGATTCACGACTAAATCTCTGCGTTGCTTGATGCAATATTGGATATAATAGGCTATTTTGCTCTGTTTGGATTATTATTGTGAAAAGCATTATTCTATTATGTCTTCATTGGAATAAATATGGCGAATTTAATAGCCATGTGAAATATAGTTTCATATTTATTTACTCATTTAAATAATAAATGGTTTTAAAAACAAAGTTAAAATGCTCTTGTTGATGTATTTAGAGTTGACAGCAGTTGAGGGCTTTCAGACGACTATTTGCGATGTTAACACGACATACACTTATAAGGTTTTATGTAGATGATAACGAAACATAAGTAATTTAAATGTAAACCGACGCTTCTGTTATACGGGTATTATCATGCTTTGTTCACGAGTCATAATAACTTGAAAGAAGTTAATAGTTCATGGTCATTGTACGGAACAAATAAACAAACATATAATAAATGTAAAATCATTAATGAAAGTGAAGTAGAATATGGCATTATAAAATAGAAAGGGTACAGACGTGCTGTCTTGTTTATAAATAAGGCGGCGATGGATTTACGAGACAGTATTGTGATAATGTTTTATTATCCTAATTTATTGTATCTAGCATAGAATAAATAACATAGAAAGAAAGATGGTACATAAATAATGTACCAAAAATAATTAAACTTTCCATAACAGAAAAGGAGAAAGGACTTACAATAAATCAATGTAAAAACATAAATATCTTGTATAGATAAGACATGAACAGCGTAGCGTACCATGGTCACAGCCCTGATGAAAGTAACGATAATACATAACATCATACCAAGATACATCAGCATATAATATTCAATTGAATAGTTCTTAGAATTGCTTGTATTTTTGTATAGTCCAAAATTTTATGTCCAAATTATGTGTATAATACTAGAAATGAAGCCAAGACAATGGAAAAGACGGTTGAATGAAATTTGCACAAATTTCTAGAGAACTCAACAATGCATATCAGCAGATGCACTCAGCTGATGTAACTTTTCACGAAGCGTGTTGGAAAAGAATCGTGCATTTGCGCACGCGCAGATCAAGGACGATCACGAGACGAGGCAAACGTGTCATTACAATTAGGATACCTATTAGATGTCTACTATAGAACTAGAGCTAGCAATGCTCAAATTGCATGACTATTTGAAGATAAATAATATTTTTGAGCTTATATTATGAAAGTTTGCCGAAAATTGTTTTCTTATAATAAAAATACTGAAGATTTTTTTTATAACAAGGTTTATATTTTGTGAAGTAAATTTAATTCGATAAAAGCATTAAACAAACAATTTTTATCTTCAAACTAATATTATAGAATGTGTTATCAGAAGCAGATAAGATAGCCAACCAATAAATCAATAGATAATGGGATGGGAACAAAAGCGTAAACAATGTGACTAAACAAGTTAGTTCTTAAATCACATGTAAAAACACCCGATTACTATAAAATAAAAGCAACGTAAATACTTGTACACAGACCGATTAACAAGCCAAGTGAATATGGGGTCGTGACGAAAGCTGTTTAACTAGACAATTGTCTATTTTGTTTGAGAGCAATTAACGATGAGAAATTTTCTCACAGGAAATATCTGAGCAGCAATACGACACTGTAAACTTGTACTATGACCTATTTCATTAAACTAAAAACAATATTGTTTTTTACATAAATGATACATATGACTGATCAAATTATAACATATTATAAGATATTTGTGTTTATGGTATTTTATCATCTGAAAGGTCAAAGTTATTAAAAAGATGATATTGCACTGATGATTATTAAGATATAAAATTAATTCCTAATTGCAATATATTAGCAAAATATAAATCAACTCATTTAAACGGTCTTAAAAATTTTAAATTAAAGAGATTTCAATTAACCGTGATGTAATTAAAAATTATGATGTACGTGAAAGTGCAAGATCTAAAGAGCATCACGTGCCATAGATATAACAACGCTGGCCTTGATACACGTTAAAGATGATTGTAAAAACTGAGACAATGCGGAATGCAACACTTCACACGATGCTGCGGTCAATGATCAAAAGATTACATTGAAATATGTGTTCTAGAACTTTTTGGATCCAAATAGCGTCGATTTATTTTGCGGAAAGGGAAAATATTGACAAATTCGAGGAGGTCAAAAAACAAGCGGACGAAACGTGTAATGAATTCCAAATTAACTGCCTGCATATTTTGCATTATAAAAGCATTGCGAAAAGTCATTACCCAGTCAAGGTTTTAAAGCAAATTTTACCAGAAACAATCGTGAAAAATAAACTGTTAGTGTGTTATCAGATAAGACCGTTAAAACGTGACGTCTAAGTTTATTGCGGTATTACTCATGTTACAGAAACGCTAAATGGTATGTGCCGTGTGAATTTTTAAACATCTAACAATATTTGTAAACAAATGTTGCAATGGTGTTAGTCCTTCTAATTCACAAGTGTACACGACATTTCTTTCAGACCTCAGCGATTGAGTGCATTATAACTTCATTTTTAGTTTTTTATTCAAAACACATGATAGACTTGAAAAATAAATTCTCAAAAAAATACACCATTGAAATTCTATAACAATATAATTTACATTCGCACTGTCAACAATTTTGAACAATAATGTAAATGTGTTTTAAATGACGCAGTGACATTCCTTTGAAAGGTGTTGAGAAATTTAAATAGCCGTGAAGAATTAAAAGCAAAATGTAATATTGGATAAGATATTATAAGTAGATATATTGCGACTGAGCCGAAACTGGCAGATGACATGTAACTTTCTCTCAGATGCCTGAACTCAGACCCGGACGCAGATTTTTGCATTGTTTCAGATAATTCAATAAAGTTATCACATGAAATTGAAAGTATACCGCGAAAGAAAAACGAAAGCATTTTTGCTCTTATTATCGCGTAAGCACTAATTATCTTCAATACAGTTGGTTTCTTCAAATCTCGTTATAGGATGAAATAAAATTATTGAAATTAACGATTTGTTGAATGATTTACCAATAATAAAATTTATGACTTGCAATACTAAACAATTAAAATTGCAGTAACATTCTTGGATGTTTATGTAACTCTTGACCAGTTCTTTCAACGGTCTACATTAGGACAGGTCGTAACAGGATATAAATTCTTTGAATTGGTGACACTTGTTTTAATAATAAAAATATCAACCTAAATGTCATACTGCTATAATCGACATTAAATTTAACAAAGCTAATCGACTATTATGTATTAAGATTGCGTCATTTATATTCAAGTAACGTAGAAATTTTAGAAAAAAAGAAATACTCACTCTCTCGCAAGGTGGAGGCATTGTTGGATCAACTTCTGTATATATGCACAAAGTAGACTTCCTCGACAGCGAGTCGCTGGCAAGACTACTGGAGCTTGAACCCGTTGAGAACTTCATTCTTACGTCCTAACCAGGACTTAGATTTAGGATCAGGTAACCTCCAATTGCACTTCCATGTGGTGTTGCCGGCACATCACACAAGTGTCAGTTACAAGATCTCGAAGTCTGTGCTAAATTCTCTGGTATGCTTCCAACGCATACGACAGTGACAGCGTATGTATTTCGTAATTAACTGTAGACTTCTGGTGTCTCTTTTCGCAGCCCCAATTGGATTAGCCAATTGCTCGATTACCCTAGAACAAGGAAATGTATTTCATTAATCGAATACAATAATTGAGTACTTAAGAAAGTACTTTTACGTTAGTTAATAACAATGTTTAATTTTATCGAAGGTCAGAATCATAATATCTAATCTATAGATATAGACTGCAGATTGAATTAGTTATTGTACAAATGCAATCTTCTGACAAGTGTTAAGCTTAAGAATAGCAGTCGTGACGACAAAACGCTTATTGTTGCGTTACATTGATCCCGTTTGAAAATAGCGTTGAAAGTGTTGAAATGCATCAAGGACTTAGCAATTTAGATAAGACGATCGACATTCTGATAGACGAATCGAATCCATTAGCGGTGATAGATAGACGATAACGATAATGTATGCAATTTACTAACGTAGATGGATAGTGTGATTTGGACATACACATTGTTACCGAAGTTAAGAGAAATATAATGACTCCGAAACATGAATTTCCTATTTCTAAGTGCAAACATGTTATAATAGTTTTAAAATCTAATTACAATTTATAAAATGTCGCGGGAAATGTCAGTCCTGTAATTATTAACGGATAAACCGTACTTTTATAACAGTGACATTTATGTGTACATTCAATACTAAATAAAGACATTAGTATATAAACAAGTAATATATAAATAATATTATAGGGCAAAAATCTTTACTACATAAAATATATCATTTCATATAGACGTTAACTTTTCCAGGTGTAATGAGCATGTGTAAATATAATAAATGCCGCATTCTTGTGAGACTATTAATACAAATATACTTAATTTTCAGAAATTTCAAACAAATAATTTAATCTAGATCGAGAACACAATTTTTTTCAAAATGGTAATGGATATAAGCACTAGCTTCATAAATATGATAAACTTAAATGTGGTATAAGAAGAAGTGTTCTGATGGCAAATAAGGAATTCTTATAATTAATATTAAACATAGAACAAAACGCTTGTAACGTTGATGTGCCCTTCAAGTTAAACAAAGAAAAGTGCGTAACCAAAGCGTATGAGAAAACGCTATTGCGACAAGTAATTAACTCGTGACTCCAGGGTTCAAATGACAATAGTTAACTAACTGCGTGTGGTGCAGCATTATAAACGATAATTGCTCATTGCGTTCAATTTATTCCAACCATAATAATTCTAAGCATATCCTGTTTTATAGGTACATAAAATATATATACCCAGTTGAACGCACAGTAATTAAATCGGAATTTAAGCTTTATTAACATGAAGGTCCTGCAGTGTGAACTTATTTTACTTATTCATTTAACAGGACTTATAAGAAAAGAAAATAATAACAAAAGTAAAACAAAATGTACAGACATATCTTTGAGAGATCTCCAGTTACACTGCAGTGTGGGTTTTAAGTTAAATAAGTAGCCTAGTAAATAATATTTAATAAGCAAACAAGTTGAGCAATACTTATATTAAAACATCTTACTTGATACAAACAAGAGTTTTCCCTCAAAATTGTAATGGATTTGATAAAATAAAATATATAACACACAATTCACATCGATTTATTTCGTTAAGATGATAAAGATGAAATTTAAACTGTCTAAAATAAGAAAGAACAGCACCTCTTTCAATTTGGAAGCAAAACTAACACATAATCAATACATCGTCAGTATAAATATGATAATATCCCACTTTTCTTTGAGGAAACGCATTCAGACACGCGAACGTCAATTCTGCATCTATGATTAGTGATTACCAGCAGACCGAGCGCAGGAAGCTTTACGCCTTATGGGTTGAACACATTGACGAACTGTCTGCCATGTATCAAAGATTTCAATTACGTGAACAGGATATCAATTTACAGCTTTCAGATATATGTATAAATATAAAATATTTTATTAGTTACAAATATGAACATGGTTGTAGCCATTTTGATTATTAGTTGAGCGCAGATTCAATAGTTTTATTAGCACATTTTGTAAAATTTTGTTTTTTGGTGATTATCCCTCATGACCTATGGCTGATATTTTTGCTAAACCATCGATGATAATGCTGCTATCAAATAAAAAAATGATACCAATCGGTTCAGTACTTTAGGAGAAGCAACATCAGGGAGATCGCATTGAAGTCAACTTCATGAGCTTCGTTCAATAAGAATATATGGAAGGAATGATGCTGAATTATTTTAGCGTGCTGCGCCCCCCTCCAGTGGAGACCATGACCAATCAGATGGAACAGCACGAAAAGTAATCAATTAAGGACGCAAGAGCACGCAATTGAATAAAGAATGATAACTAACGGTGTGCTGACCCAAGAAAATATTGTATAGTACTCAGTAAGGTATGTTATTATATCTGCAGTCGAAAGAAAATAGAGTTAGAATAGTTAATTATTGCAATTTAGTAGAATTACATTGATTGGAGGTTTTATGTAAGTTAATTGGTTATTAGTGGCTACAGTTAATAGAGCACGTAACCCTTGATAAGCTTGATATCAACAAAAATGTTAATTTCCGCTTATAAAGGACGTTCGAGATTTTTGCTCAGTGAATTTTACCAAAAGGTTCAATGTCCACATATTATACGAAGTCGGATTAAAAATCTCAAGATGTTTCCTCTTCATTACACTCACAACTATAAACATTAATTGTACAAAACTTGTTTGCTTTTTAAGGATTTTTGGTACTTTTGGAATTATATAATCAGCAGATAACTTAACACTTATACACACACATACGTACACACATACGTACACACATACCTACATACATACGTACATACATACGTACATACATACATTATACACAAGAAATAACAGTTCAGTTTAAATTGTAACACTAGCAACAGTCTGATAGGTTATAGACATAAAATATAATACAGAATGTCAGAATAAATATAGATTTAGAATCTGATCATAAAATCTACTAGAAATGCAACATTGTAGCTACTGGCCTTCGTGTGGGGTCGTAGATAAAGATCTCGGCTAAATGCAAAAAAAAATTGCAAAGGTAGATCCATAATACTTATCATTGATGTATGGTTAATGCGATAAGGAATTCCTAACATAATTTTCTTGCCACATTTGAAACAAAAAAATATTGTAATATCGTCTTACTAGTTATTTTGGTGTAATGTATGTGTATTGTATAATCTACTATAGAATACAATAGCTTTACAAGCTTTACTATACCGGATATACTTTTTAAGTCTATTAATTATTCATTGGCAATGAATATGTCTTGAACTAGAACAACTATTTTAACAATGGTTCCAACTTACATTCCTAGGTCACGATCATCTAATTCTGATGTGCTCAAGTGTCAAGACAAGGTAAAATGAACATTCGAAAATATACTCTAATATGTGTGGTATATAGATCATTTTGATGTGTTATTTGTTTCAAATTTGAAGGTCGAATAGATCCTGGAGTGTGCCATAGTCATTAAATTAAAGTTTAACTTAAGCTAAATTGTTTGGTCACGTTTAAACTGAGACCAACCATATAAAATTAATTGTGAATACCATTTTATTGCTTGTTGCAAATTATTTAAAACCATGACTAATATCTTGTGGTCACTTAGTTTTTATCTTCATTAGCTTCGTATCTTCCGTATACAAGATTTTTTTAAATTGATTTATTTTATTAAATAATTACTTATAATCATACCATAATATTCCAATAACTAGTTTTATTTTCTGTTTTCATTGAAAAATAATTTATTCTAAATATTTGAGCTCGCAATTAAACGCTGTAGGGTAGAAATCAAAACCTGTTCACTCCGGTCTTTCTACCTGATAACATTCCATACACTTCATCCCCGTCAACCCAGCATCCCGCATTTTGTGTAATTTGTCAAAAACCTTATAAATAAGGGCTGCAATAACAAACAGTACCTGCTAGGCGTGAAGTGTCTGAACATAATTAATACCTTCTGGTAATAAAGGTATTATTTTACTACTATTGCCCGCGATTTTGTCGGCTTCTTTAGTTAGCTCTTTTTTACATGGTGCATATTAAGTGATTGACATTAATTAACATAAATTGACATAACTTATTTATTTGTTAACCGATTTTAAAGAAAATCAATAAATGTTAAGTAATTAGTACAATATATTCCTGTTAGTTGCATCCAAATTGAGAACAGCGTGCACAAACATACAGACAAAATAAAAAAAAACATTGTTCTCTTGCGTATATATGTATAAAGGCATTACGATTTTATAATATATTTGTCATTTACAGACAGCGATCAGTTATAATTTTATTATATGTAAAGATTACAGATTATTATATTTAGAAAACAGAACCTTTTTACATATAGCAAAATACTACTACTACCAATACATATATGTAAAATATAGATATAAATATTATAAACTTACTTTTAAATAGTACCAAGAAACTTAAAGGTGCTTACATCTATTCCCATAAGTTGCTAAGTCCCTCTCCTATTTAGCATTCAAACAACTATATCCCAGCGAACGTAACCGGATATCCAAACAAGTGAAAACGGGTCATATTGGCTGTTTGCGGCGCGACTGTTACTTTGGCCTGCTATAAAATACTAACGATTTGATTATGATAGAATAGAACCGTTTAATACTAAGAGATGACTTGTTGGTGCAGTGGTTAGAATTCTGATTGCTCAACCAAAGGTTATAGGTTCGATTCACGGAATTCTTTGTGTTATCCACGAACTGTTGATCTGAGTCTGGGTGTACTTCTATCCGTTATAATCCAAGGTTGTACAATAAAAGGTACAATTATACAGACAAGATAGGGTTTTTCGCAATGTGTAAAAGAATGGAGCAATTATTAACATTTAGAGCAATTTTATTTCAAGAGTTGGGCAAACAATTACACCAACTTTATCTTTTGTATGACGTAAACTTGCGTAGGATTCAATATTTGTATTAAATATGTTTGTTACGCGTGCCATACCATAGCATTGTTTGTAATTACGTCATTACCAAATCGTGGGAACAATACTCCCAATATATTGGATTGTTTTTACTTATTTTTGTCCCTTTCTATATACCCTTATAGAAAAGGACACAGATAGGTACATAATGATATCCATCATACCATTCAGCTTAGGTTACAATAATTCGCTTGCATATAGAAAAATGGGATTATTTGTCTAGTCTTGTTACGTCGAGGTCTTATTATATATCTGAAGCTAATAAGTATATTATTCAAACTGACGATTATAATTTATTATTACGAATAAATGATATTTAAAATATAACATGAAAGTTATTATAAATTAAAATCAAGGTTTCATTAATCATTTAACCCGCGTAAAGCCGAGTGAGTTCAAATACTTTCCCATTCCAATAACAAAAGAATAGGTCCTCACGATTATACGAAAAACCTTTCGAAAACTTCAGGTTGACAAGAGTGTGTAAAGTGTTACGACTGTTGCAACCTCCATATCGTGATCATAACAACCATGACTGAAGGCTTTAACGCCCTAATTTAGATTTGGTTCAAGTCAAAGTGCTTTTAAGTTTGCGAAGCACATGTTATTTTCTGTATTCTTTGGAGATTTGATTTGATTTGAGTCTTTCTCAATACTTGTCTGAATTTGGAACAGGTTTTTATTATATTTGCCTCTTTTATTGAGGAAGGTTTTGGTATATATACGTAACATCAGATTCACTACCTGGCCAGTATAAGGTTCTGTACCTATATTGAGTATTCTAAAAAAAAAAAAAGAATGAGAATGAGAATAAAACTATTATTTACCAGATTCGATCAGTAGTTCTGAACTAATGTTTAGGTGAACGGAGTCGCGATCAACAACTAGCTTATTAAAGCTTTCAAAATATTACATTTGATATAGAAGAATGTAAGTAATACGCCTGTTGCAATAGGTCGTGCTTGGTGGGACCATGAATGGGAAGGTTTTTTTAATGCCCCAATTATGATCATTGAAAGGAGAGTAGGTGCTTTGTTTGACGTAAGCTATATTTTATGTCTGACATTATAACTTGTTGGTGGCCTTAGCTTTACTTGCGAAGGTAGTGGAATACTGCCTATGGAGTCTTGGGAAAGCAATTTTTTTTTTGGTGTGATAAGTCACAGGGGTCGATCTAAGTCTGAGAAATTACGATCTGTTTTATGGCCTTAAGGCCATATTTTCCCATTTTTTTGAGCCCGTGGCATAGTCTGTGTGTGTTGTCACAATGTTTTTTAATGTATGCTAGAAAAAGTTTGAAGGTTTTATAAGAACTAATACTTTTAAATGGTCATACTACTAATATCTACTTAAAAATAAATGTTTTAGTTTCTTTTATCATTGCGATATTTTTTTTAAACATGAAATGTTATCGTCACCAGCAACCAATCAAGTAAGATTTTAAAATTCAAACAATTAATGTTTTGTAATCTTATATTTTATTTAAATAAGTATAGAGTAGACGTATTTTAACCTTGGGTCCTTGTCTATTGCCTAATACAAATTGCTGATTAATGTATAAGTGTTATCGTGTTTTGTAATTTACAATAAATGACAATTTAATTTGCTTGTTAATGTACTTTTAAATTTGAGTTAATTAGATGAATTATTATTATTATTTTATAAATAAATGTCATCGTAAATACCTCATTATTTATACTTCAGTTTATGTTTTAAATGTACCTATACTTATTACCTACATCTGTGTAAATTTTACTGGGGTTTTCCTTGACAATGTTTGTTGGAAATTTCTTGTAAAATTTAAGATGTATTTATTTATAATTTTACACCTTCTGTATTTTGTATTGTTTCTCCAAGTATTACTAGATAATGTTAAGTTAGTGTTTCTCTAATATATATATTTTTTATCGCAATTATCCTAATTATTTGTGGTCGGCACTATTCGTAAATCTCTTCCAAGCTCTATCATACGTAATTTAAGTGGTCTCTGTGTCATATACTTTGGTCACTTAGTCCATGTCTTTCTTGCGTCGTTTACTTCACTTATTACCATCCACATTCATACATAACTTTACGTAACTTCATTTTCGTCCTTCTAAATTACGTGACCATACACCAAAGATTACTTCTCATATTTTCTATCACCGGTGTTACCAAACTACTTCATACATATTCATTTCATTCTTTATCCTCAACACACTGCATCCATCTCAACATATTTCAACAGCATGCTCTTCTTTCTCTTCTGCATCTTCATCTTTTACAACCTACATCATGTTAGTATTTACATACATATTTAATCAAACAATTGAATAAGTTATAGTTTCATAATTTTCCTAAACGATTTCACCTTCAGCGTTTGGTTAATCAATAGATATGTTACAAACAATACGTGCAACTATTTCTCAGGTCAAACACGTCACAACATCTGTGCAAATGAATAGGCGAAAATGAGCTTGTATTCTTTACTTGGGTCAGGAAATTCCAAAGTGAACATACAAAGAATACCATTCAGAATACTTAATACATTGTAACTTTACAAAAAGAATACAAGTATTCTGTCATAAAGTAAGTCTCAGACCTTTTTTTTGGCACTTAATGTATTAGGCAGACACAAAATATATTTTTGGAGAACCCATTTTGTAGGTCTGTTTCTGCTCTAAATACCGGAAAGTTTTTTGATGATTAAATTGGACAAGTTTGTCTGCATTTTAAGCACTATTTGCTGGAATCATAATAATATCACAGGACAAATTACACATATTCATCTAACCCCTAAGTAAGCAAATTATTGGCTTGAGTTAAGGGTGTTAGGTAACGATACAAATATATAGAAATACGCATTATAAATACTTCAAATATATTTAATAGTCAAGTCTATCATAGTCAATCTATGTTCATCACATACATGTCTGTCCCTGTTGGGAATCGAACCCGATCCCCATTGCATCGCTATACGTTAGGCGTCTGCGCTAACCACTCGAACAACGGGGTGAATGAAGTATTTCCGTTTGTAATTTAACACCTCTTCATTGTTCTAAATCACGAGGTTCGAAAGTATTCATACGATTCATTCAACGGTTTAAAGTTCATTAGAACATGTGACAAATGCATATTATTATTGAAATAGCGTTTAACGGTTAAATAAATGTGTCAAATGTTAATAGTATTGCTAAACTAGACTTGGCCAAGTTTTGGCTGAATGTGGCCAAACTTTATATTTAATGGCCAACTAACACATTTTTATTATTAACCAACATCTTTTAAAACAATAACGGCTCTCTGTCTGTCAGTTCATTTTTGCACTTATAATTAACTAACTATTACCAATAAACAGGATTACATTTTTTTTTTAGTATTGAATATTTATACGTTCAACATTTTTTGTGATTTGTTTCATAGTAGTAATCTTTTAAAGTGAAATATCGATACGGAATTTACGCGGATATAGCCAACATCAGATATGTTTTGTCTTTATTTAGACCAATGTTAACTTTAGAACATATATTTATGAATGGACTGGGTTTTTAACGATAAGACACTGGGAAACATCACACGTATTTAGTTTCCGTAAAAGATAACAGAAACGATAACGACTGTAAAATTTAACGATGTTCTCGAACTAGAAACAATGAACCCTACTGCTTCCGGCTAAGCCTATAGTTTACTTTTATTGCAGTCAGATAAGATTATATTTTGTGAATACAAAATACGCACAGGTGTTAGAAATGTATTATTATTAACAAAGAAATTTACTAATAGATATTTTTGTATAAACACCCGTGTTGGTCACCTGGTAGCGATCACCTCCAGCTACTCTTGCAATACCAGAGAAATTAAAAATAACAAAAGTATGGCCAGTCATTTATGTTTTTTTTAAACAAACTGTAGCATTTAAATCTAATGAAGGTGAAGAAGAATTCAGAAATCACCCAAAAAATATTGATTTCATGAACTAAATTGTGAAAACTTTGAAACGCTTTCTACAGCATATTTGGTTAAACATGAAACTATTTACTATGTAGAAATATGTAAATATAATTGAAGTCTCAGAGGCGTGAAAAATAACATACATTCGTCCATTTACGACCATTCTGCATAGTAATAGCACTGAGTCAGATTGTTAAGATGGCTTCATTGTGTCCTAATGTGTAAATTCGTCTTCACAAAAGAAAACGATTAATATCTCCACTGTTATTGTTTCTCATATTTAAAATTTACATAAAATTTTCATAAATACCAACGCCATCTTTTTTAACAATGGCAATTTTTAATATAGTTATTTCAATACAAAGACAAATTATCAATAATTAAAATTCTGTAATTTAAACATTGGTATTATAATATAAATAATTAAAAAAAAAATTGGTTTCGGTTTTCAAATATTATTTCTCTCAGTTTTAGTTTCTAAGGCAGTCAAACAACTTCTTGTGAGTATCTGCTATCGCTGCCGATAATTGCCGGCCATACTTTAATTGCTTCTCGTAAACCGTGCAAAATTGTTATATTTTTATTTTACAGCACCACCAGTTAGTAACGGAAAACGTGTATTTAAAACATTAGTTTAAATATACTAATAAATTTCTAAGCATCTAATTATGTCTGACTTAATGACCGCTTTTATTTTGACCGCAATTTCATCAATAATATTAGACAACAAATAGCTTAATAGAAACAATAAAATTAATAAGTACGTTTTGACTGACATTGACAGTAAATAATACAGATGATTACTAAATAACGTTCTAAAACCGTGTAATTTGGCACACATGAACACAATGTGTGTTTGGCACCTGCTTTGTGAAATGGCCAAGTCTGGGCGCGTCACGCACTGGAGAAAGTGTACCATACGTAGGTACCTGTGACTGGTCTCCAATTGGGTTGCGACCTCGAAATTCAACGGCCACGGGTCTTCTTTTTTCGTACGAGTCGACTTCCGAACCGGTTCATACCAACCAATACTGGCCGTGAACCGATCGCGACAGATTCCGTAAGATTGTCTATCCTTTGAAGATTGCAAGCTGAGTTAACAGTAAAACTTAATTGGAATTTAATATGCATGGTTTTAAGCAATATAACAATTAGTTGCGTTCTTATTTCATAATGTAGTGTCTCGTTTTTTACTGTTTAAATATATAGCCTTTGTGTTTTTGACAAAGGCAAATTGGCCTAATCAGCTGGATTTAATGTCAAATTAAAGCGTTACCACCTTCTGGATGAAGTGATCAGAAAAAATAAGTTTAAAGGAATAATATGTAACATAGTATATTTCACTTGTATTATATCCAATAAATCTTCGTCCATTTTATCTCATTGATAGTGAAAACAATTGTTAAATTTTTTGACGCTTATCAGCGGCCAAAATTTAAAAAAAAACAGCGTCACTAAGACGCCCGCAACTTAGATAAGATAAAAATGTCGTATTTAGAAAATACATTATTTAATATATATTTTAAAAATTATGAGGACTATAATAGCATTGTTTATTTTATCGTTATATTATTGGTATCCCTTAAAAAAGTATCTTACCAGTAAGGGTTGTAAACCTGTGGACTCTAAGCTATCTATAATAAATAATCTAATATAAATACTAATAAAACTTTAGTAGGAGCTACAGAAATATCATGTATTTTTTTTTTCTTTCTATAAAGCAAGTTAACATTTTTTAGATATAGGTACCTACCTAAGATTTTTGAAGTAGGTAGCATGCGGTAGTAGGACAGCTACAATTTCGAAATACCTAATCAGTAAACTGAAATCTCTCAAGAGTTATTTGAGATGGATATTAAAATAAACACGAAAATATAGGCATTTGAGAGCAACGGAAAATATGAAGAAAATATTTTAAGATGGTTTGTGTGATGTATTTATATATAGGTATATTTATTAATTATTATTTTAGTTGCTTAGTTGTATTTGAGTTTTCTTGGTCGCCTGTATTTTTTTAATTATTGCCTTTTTTGTTTGCTTATTTCTATTTTATTAGTATTTCAAGTAGATACCATCTTAAATACATATATAAAATTAACTTTGTTTTTATTATTATTATAACTATCTATCGACATGATTCAGTGTTAAGAAACATAAAATACAAGTCACGATTCTGCTAAATTAGCTAAAATATGATAAGTTAAGATGAGTAGAAATTTATTAATTGCAGATCTACTGGTTTCTTATTTTATGCCGGAATGGTTTGTTACTTTTACAAACTTAATAATCTTTTAAACATAAAGATTTAATGTATATTTTTGTAAATTCAACTTAATAAAGACAACAGCCTTGGTAATATTTACTAGGTATATAAAGATGTTTCTCTTACCTTGAATGTTTCGGCAATCCGCGTCAAAGAAATGTTTTCGCGACTTCATAAGACACCAAATTACAACACAACAACTGTAACACAATGCTAAGTAAATCTTAGTCTCGAGAAATGGTTAAAAAAAAATACTCCAAAAGATTGAAAAGCCGCACCGAACAAAAAAAGTTAAGTTCAACATACTCCGTGGAATGCCTGCATTTCAACTGTCTTGATCGGTTAGATTTCTGTATTTAACGTTTAAAACAACTCATTATTTTCACTGCACTGCAAAATAATATAACATAGATAAACACTATTTAACGCGAACATTTAAAAGTTTTGATTTTATCGTTATCAGTCTGTCACTTTACGCAGCGAAGTGTTGGAAAGAACACACACCCAACTAGCACCGCAGTCGAACCCAATATGGCGACCATTGGCGGCCGGTGGGGACTGGGGAGCCAGTAGAGCTACACAAATGAATGCAAAGAACGAGTTGAAGCAAAGCAAGGCATAAAGCCGAGGTTGGTGTAACGTTGACTAAAATGCATTCGTTCATTTCACTGACAATCAAATATGGCTGTCTTCCAAAATTTACTTTTTTCAAACTTATGTAATAAATGAATATATATTATCAATCATATAAAAAAAATTAAAGGCAATACCTGCGATTGTAAAAAATCCTTTTTAATTTATTAAAATAATTAGTAAGGAACTTAAAAGGTATACTTAATTATTTTTTTAGAAAACCCATATCATTTTAAGCCTACTTTGAATACTTACGTCTATTTATTAGCACTGATACCAAGAAAAAATAAATGAGTAGTGAAATGCATTTTTTACAGTATTTGTTTCTTTTCATTCATTTACAATCCACACAACCATAGCAAAACTAACATAGCGTAAATAAAATAAAACCTATCACTAGTATACAAACAAAAATCACATATATCCACATCAGCTGAACACGATGGCCAATACGAGTAGACACTTCGCTTTGTCCCTAAAATATGCAAAGTGCAATAAAAAGATAGAAATAATAGGATGACGGAACCAATATTCAACCAGGGACAAATAATTTTTCTTGTTCGTTCGGTTTTTTTATAAATACTTGTTAAAATAAATTGTTAAAAAATACCAATGTTGTGTTTGTATACATGATTTAACTTTGAATTAATCAACATTATAATATTATAATCTATGATTTAGATAACATTATGCAAAAGTGAATTAAAACTCTATTAGGTAAATGCAATGACTAATTCTGAAAATCACTAAATATGTATTAGTCGTTGTAGAATGTACACAGTAATGAATCACTTAAATATAAAATATGCATGCAAGATTTTACACATATACGATATCGTATATATATATATCTTAATAATTTTATGCATGTACCTGAAATTAAAAGTAAGACGGCCTAGGTGTTAAGATCTTCTTCACTTCGTGGGTTTTACTCCAATCTGATTGATCCGAACATCCATACAATTAAAAAAACAGTAGATGCAAAATCTTAACATAAAAAAATTACAAACGAAGTCGCTGATAAAAATCAGTACCAGTTCCAAATATTAGGTACTATTTAGGTACGCTTTATTTCCCAACGGTAGGTCATTTGGAACCTCTTTTGATATTTTAAATTAAGCCATTAGATATAACTATTGATAATGACAGGTATGTTTTGATAAATGAAGCCATAACAAATGTCCTAAATTTACAAATTTGCATTACTTTTCAACAATGTTTTTATAAATTATGAGTAAGATTATTTACCGGCTGGAACAAAAATCATGGCGTTGGATTTAGTCAGCATTGCGCAACCGCACTACATCCCTGGGTGGGTATTCATTATACGCAATTCTAATATTGACTGGCTGAGGTGATGTTTTTACATACCCCATTTTATATCTACCATCTGATTTCCAAACCCACACCTAACCTACCTTGTTTTTAACGAAATATTATTATATTATACAATTCGACCTTTGTTGACTCCGTGTCAAAAAATTTAGCTTAATCGGCTGTCACGACGTATCCTTACGACAATGGTGTTGGTCAATTCTGACGCCGAATGTGATTTATTAAGATGTTACTCGAACCATTAATAAAAAAAAAAGTGTCCTTTCCATGAACATGTTTCGAAAATCGATTTCACTTCTTGATTACATAATATATAATATTCTCCATATAAAGGAAAATATACATTATTCTCTATATTAATATAATATATCACTGTAATATATACACTTTTAGGTGATAGTTTCTTTTGCTTTTGAAAATCCTTATCCATCTCTATCCCTTGACTAAGAGCATGATAGTACTTGCGTCTATGTGGGACAAAATGGTGAAATTTATAAAATCACCCATTTTAGGGATACTCACTAAAACCAACGATTATCCTTACCTAGATATCACGGAATCGTTATTGCACTAGAATGTGACCTAGGTGATAATGTTTAGATAGTTTAATATAGTTGGCTCTAATTAGATGGTTCTATCTAATCTGTTACGAAGGTAATTAGCTGGCAGTCCAAGCCGCTTCTTTTTTTTTATCTTTGTCTTACTGTCGTTTATCCGTATCTTGCAACGTGTCTGCTAGTATGAACTACCGTTAGGATGTAACAATTTATGGTCAATACCATAGATGAATTATCAATCTCTTTATTTTGTACAAAATATCTTTAGATACACCGGCCACTGTCCAGAGTACAAATACCGTATTGGCGACACTTATGGCTCGACTACTCACAAAATATTGCTAGATCCTAGTGTTAACCACAGCGAAAGATTAGTGCTGTCAGACAGGACTGCTGATGATTTCCAGGTACCATTTTTCAGGTTTTTTTAAGTCAAGTTTATGGCTTAAATATGTAGGTCTATAAAAGAATCTAGAGTTTCCTATACTTACAATCTCAAATATCATAGTTACATAATTCATCTAATAACCTTTATTTTATATATTTTATATAATATGTATCTAAAACGTCATTTTAGTATCTTTAAACGAATGATAATATCTCTATCAGATTTACCGTCCACCGCAAACTGACATTGACGTCGTGAACGCGCGGTTCCGCAATGGCGACCCCGTGTACAAGCATCCTATGGTACCGGGATATGAAGGTAATCTATATACATATAATAAAATTATAAGAAGGTCAAATCCGTGTATTTAATTAAAAAAAAAACGGCTTATAAACAATGTATATAAAAAAAAATATGCTGACAGATCACTATCTTACTAGACATATTTTCTTAATATTTATTATTAATCTGTTTAATGTGTACTCATGATACATTTTCATAAAATTTTACGAGTTCGTAGCTCAGTCTGAGTCAACCAATATTAAGATTTAAGCTGTAGGTAACGGAATGATGTTAGACGTCCGAAGTCCAAATTATTAATTCAAATCTGAAGGAAATTTTGGGCTGAAAAAGCTTTAAAAAGCTCTCTTGATATTGCTTTGACATGTTAACGATAAAAGCACACTTTTTAGGCTTACAGATTTTATATAGATACTATACAGTATTATATTAGTATATATCCTAATATAGTAACAAATAGTTTTTAAAATTAACTCGTAGTTTAAAAGAGTAATGTTTGGCAAGAAAAACAAACTCTTTAGCCTTATTATGTTAGTAAAGATAAATTAAAATATACAGTGAGTAGTAGATAATATACCTACCATGTTTCTATATGGGATATCACGTAACTATAATGATCTGATCTTACAATACCTGGAGATAAAGATAAAAGGATATTTCATATTATAATCTAACATAAAATAACCTAAATTTGTGTTTTGAGATGTTTATACAAGTTATATTATCTGTGTGTCGTATTTACTTTGTAAAGGTTGTTTCACATAGGTATGTACCTATTATATGAGTAAAGAGGTAAAAGTTTAGTGACAATTACTTAGTCGTAACATCATCAAAAATATCTTTGTGAAACGTGTTCTAACCACAAAACCATAAATTTAATAGGGTTCATATGTGTAACTTGGTGTGAAATAGATTACCGCAGAAACTTTAATACCAATATAATTTATTTGCTATAATGACCACATTTTATAAATAGGTTATTGTTTTGATTCTAAACAAACAAAAAGACAAACGAATCAGAACAATACCTATTGCTATTTTCATTTATCATAATAAACATATTTTTTGCCTCGAACGTTTGCTATTGCGTCAAGGAAAACAAACCAAGTTAAATCTAAATATCACAAGCTCTGAGTCAATGTGAGTCATGAGAGCTGGACCGGTCCGAGGAATGCCTTGTTTCCTGAGATCAACTTTAAGATTGACCTATTAAAAATATGAACTACATTGCGTGCAAGAGAGACGTTATCGTCAAAGTATATTTATCATTCTGAAAACCAAGATAAATATTTCGAAACTAGCACTTACGTAATAATAAACATCGTTGAACAAATCTTTTCAGTAGGTACTACCTATTATTATCGTGGTAAAAATGAGCCCTAGAATGTCGTCATACGTGTCATTGTTATCTACGAAGTTAAAAAAAAAGTATATTGTATTTAATATTGCAAAAAAAAAAGTGTAACTAAAGCGAAAACAGAAAATTTATCAGTTTCTACATGTTATTTATTTATTTATTTATTTATTTTAAACATAAAACTTAAATCTAACATTACAGTATTACCAAATCGTTAGATAAGTTGACATGAAACACTTAAATTATATTAAGATTCAATAAATAACAATTTCACATTTAATCAATAATGTCAACCAAAATAATATTAACAATAATAAAATCCATACAATAAAATTTAATAATTCATTACAATTAAAATAAATAATTTCATCATTTAAAAACAACATAATTATTTTACATTTTAAAACCAATTTCATAAAGTCATGCTAAATAATGTCAAATATAAATTAAATATTACAATTAAATTATATTAAGATTCAATAAATAACAATTTCACATTTAATCAATAATGTCAACCAAAATAATAATAATAACAATAAAATCCATACAATAAAATCTAATAATTCATTACAAGGTAGGTTAAGCAAATTCGTTAGGTTAAGCAGGTAGTTTGTAATATTTGCAGATTTTCTTATGGTCTTTGATTTGTAGTAGGTACTGAGAACACAGTTTTATATTAGCAAATGATTAGTAGGAGATGAGGACAAGACTTTTGCTTTGACACCAAAGGTTTATTTTTGTTTTTATTGGCATCACGTTTATTATTAATGTTTTTTTTTAAGACGACAGTTAGACGTGAATAAACTTGATTAAAAACATTAATATTAAAGTGTTTCCTTTATGGTAAATTAATAATCAATTAGGTAGATTAATTTAACTTCAATAATAATAAGATTAACATAATGTATTGTCTTCATGGTCACATAACTAAACGCAATCTTCAAGCTCTATTTTAAGATAATATTTTACTATAGTCTATAGTCTTGTTCCAAATAACTCTTCAATGACATAAGCATATGGAAAATTCGTTACGATATTACAAGAGAACAATCGCGTATAACTCAACGAAAATCTTTTGTTACTTGGATTGGGTTAATAATTACATGTTCGTTATTTAGGATTACTTTTTGTACTAGAACTAAGTAATATCTGCTTACTTTTGATTTCGGTAACCTATTTGCTTAAATAAGCTAATGTTTTTATGACCTAACGATAAATAAATGATTAATTAGTTATTACCAACACAATAAATGTAAAGTTTCGTTTACCTGTCTTTTATAATTAAAATATTTCGATTACTGGAATCGATCATAAAGAAAATAAATCTAATCTGTATAAGGCATTTCGTTGAGTCAAAACATGTGTTGCAATCAACTTACCAGGTAAGTATTTACCTGGGATTGGTGCAAATCAAACATCACAAGGAAGGAAATCGCAAGATTTATCTTGTGATTTGATAAGCATATCTTATTTATTTAATTCTAAAATACAAACGAACCTGCAATATTGGGTTAATATTATAACAAAGTAACCTATTTTGATAATCAAGGGCTTTGTAATAAATAGTAACAACTTATAACTGGAAATCAGACTTGTAAGATATCATGGAACTAAACAGTACGGTATTATGTACTATCCGTTCCACTTACGTCAGGCTATCAGATCGCACAGAGGCAGCGGTTAACGGGATACATCTCATTTACAATTATTATATATATCGTACAAAGCTCAAGCTCATGAAATATTCAATAATCATATTCAAGTCGTTGTTTACTCCATTATGATTTAAAAATAATGGTTTTATAAATATAAATAAAACATGATTGGTAGTTCATTTATTAAAACACATTGCTTTTTAAATTATGAAGGAGATTTGGAGTAAAAGTAGTGCAAGTAATACAATTTGCATCGGATAGGTTTCTTGCCTCGTCTGAATGCACACTTTGGTCAGCGATACACTGTCTCTGCAACTGAAGCTCTATCCGAATTTCAAAAATCCCAGCTCAATCATAGAGCTGCGCGGAACCAGTTAGAGAGAGTTGTAGATTTACAAGCTGGAAAAGGACAACCATGGGATTTAGTGGACAGATTCGTAAGTTTAAAATGATCAAAAAGATGGATGAAGAAGACTGAGAGATAAAAATAAAAGGATGACTGCAAGGAGAAGGATACAAGAATAGAACAACTTTAATTGATAATAACTGATATTCATATATTTTTTTTATTATGAAGAAATCTTTATAACGATAAAATAATATATGTCTTATCTGCACCTAGTCTGCCACAGCGGAGTTCAAATTGCCATTAGTAGTTGTGAGGCCAGAATGCGCTGGGATACTAAGAGACGTGCCTATGGATGAGCCGAAACTTTCACCACCAACTCATTCTACCAGTCCTTACTTTATGGAAGATAGTAATCCCAACAAATATATTATGAAAGGTACGATATACCTGTAGTGATGATTGAAGGAATTCTTGACGCCTATGAAAATATTTTTTATATTGCTACATGTAACCTCTTTCTACTAGTGGCTGGGGGGGTTAAAAACTAATTTAAGCAAATTATTTATCTGCTATTAACATGTTTATTACCATGGAAACCATTTTTTGCATTTAATTTTGTATACATTTTTTTATTTGAATAAACCATCAATGTCTTACGCCAAAATTCACACATCTTTTGTAAGGAATCAAATTTGGGGCTTTAACCCTTCTGAATCAGTGCGTAAGTTGTAGGAATTCTGATTAAAACACCTATTTTACAAATTTTATAACAGTCTTTTTAATACACTACAACACAGTTTGTGTACATAATGATTTTTCTAGGTTTCGCTGGGCATGTTCCATATGGATTCCAAAGATTTGGAGAGTCCTCAAAGAAACTTACAAATTCTGCACTATGTGACTTTTCGTCAAACTATAGACGAAGACAAAGTACAGAGTGGGCTCCTGTAAATGTAGTGAAGTAAGTTTTTTATAGATTTTTTGGTAGAATATTGTTTATATTTATAAAGTCGTTGCAAATTGTGTACTTAATAAAAATATTTACGCTATGATATAATACGCCAAATAATATAGTGGTGTTAACTGTTAAATGCCAATTCTACACTAGTGTTGTGACATTTGTCAATTGTCAACTAGTCACTGATCAGTTGTCACTTGTCAGTCTCATTAAATTTGTCATTATCCTCACGCGTAATATTGTGATAATATAAAAGTCTAAAATGACGAAGAAGAAAATATTGCCGAATCTCTCCAAAGAGGAGAAAATGGTCATAGTAATATCTGAGATAATTCAAGAATTATTGGTCGCTCATCGTCAAGGCAAGGATGTTAACCTCAATAAGATGAAAACACGTATTTCGTCAAAGTATGGACTGGGAACGTCTCCAAGACTCGTAGATATAATCGCTGCAGTACCAGCTGACGCTAAGAGTGTTCTTTTGCCCAAGCTTAAAGCAAAACCTATACGCACAGCATCCGGTATAGCAGTTGTAGCTGTTATGTGCAAACCGCATCGTTGTCCCCATATAAACTTCACGGGCAACATTTGCGTCTATTGTCCTGGCGGCCCTGATTCCGATTTTGAATATTCTACACAAAGTTACACAGGTTATGAGCCGACTTCGATGAGAGCTATTAGAGCGCGTTACAATCCCTATTTACAAACGCGACACAGAGTTGAACAGCTGAAGCAACTAGGACATAGTGTTGATAAAGTGGAATTTATTGTTATGGGTGGTACATTTATGAGTCTTCCAGAGGATTATAGAGATTATTTTATAAGGTAAGTTCTTTTTAGCTGCATTACTTCTATACACATTGTATATAATTAGTTAGAAGCCATGAAAATTACATTTTGTGTTTGTTTTGTGTTAGACATATCAACTTAGTGTTCTTTTTTCAGAAATCTACATGATGCTTTATCAGGCCATACATCAGGCTGTGTGGCCGAAGCAGTAAAATATTCTGAAAAAGCAAAAACCAAGTGTATTGGAATCACAATTGAGACCCGACCAGACTACTGTCTTCAGCGACACATGAGTGATATGCTAAATTATGGGTGTACCAGGTAAAAAAGACAAATTAAATGATTAATTTCTTTTTATACACACTTTTAATGCTAGGAAACACAAAACAGTGTTCTTTTTAATGACTTAGCAATAGCCTGAGAGTATTCTGAGCTACCACATTAATTAGCTGACAGAGGCAACAAATTAATTTTGTAAGAGAGGCTGCCTGCAAGAGGAGGCACATTAATTACAAATAATCTTGTAGATATTAATAAATAATAGTATATATATTGTTTTTAGTATTGGTGATTGAATATATATTTTTTTTAATTGAATGTTCAATATCTAATCAGTAAATATACTTTTTATGAATTATTACTGTTAGATAAACTGTATTTAATTTAATGTAAACCTTTGACAACCTACTATGAGTTTTTTATGTTTTAGGCTGGAAATAGGAGTCCAGTCAGTATATGAAGATATTGCCAGAGATACAAACAGAGGCCATACAGTCAAGGCTGTGTGTGAAAACTTTAACCTTGCTAAGGACGCTGGATATAAGGTGATTTAAGTGATATATGAAATAACAAATTCTATTTATGAATGGGCAAATTAAAAAGCCTCAAAATCTTTAATTTAAAAATTATGTCATGGTGCATTATTTCAGATTGTAGCACATATGATGCCAGATCTTCCGAATGTTGATTTTGAGAGAGATGTTGAACAGTTTATAGAGTTCTTTGAAAATCCAGTTTTCAGAGCTGATGGTCTAAAAATCTATCCCACTTTGGTTATTCGAGGAACAGGACTATATGAGCTGTGGAAGACTGGACGGTATAGAAGTTACCCTCCTTCTACATTGGTGGATTTAGTTGCTAAAATATTAGCACTTGTGCCTCCCTGGACTAGAGTTTACAGGTGTATATTGATTTTTATATACTGTATAGCAATACTAATGTAAAATAAAAAATTATCAATATAAGTTGTCTTATCAAATATTTTCTCATTATGAAAGCAACCAGCTCAGAATACTATTTGCCAAAGCAAAGTTGAGAATCTGTCTAAATCTATGTTTGTAATACATATATTAACAAACTAACACTAAATACTAATGTCAATTGTAGAGTACAACGTGACATCCCCATGCCACTGGTCTCGTCCGGGGTAGAGCATGGTAACTTAAGAGAGCTAGCCCTGGCACGCATGGCTGACCTCGGCACTGATTGTCGTGATGTCCGCACTAGGGAAGTCGGGATACAGGAGATACATAACAAAGTTAGACCTTATGAGGTAAGAAAAATATTTTTTTTGTTTTGTTTTTAAAATTATAATCCATAATAATTGTTATAAAGTGAAATTGGTTAATGAATACAGGTAGACAAATTATAAACTCTTTAAATAAAAAAAATATTTATAATGCAATCAATTTTTAAATTGAATTAGTATACAGTATATTTTTGTAATAAAATCTTTGTGAACCATGATAATTATTAAATAAATATTTACCCGACTATGTTCACATACATATTAAATGGAATTTTGCCCTACTAATCAGTGCCACGCTTCGAGCTCATGAATAGGAACCCCAAATGGGTTTGAAACAAGCTGGGTATAATTCCAATTAATTTACGTGGCTATATCCTGATAAATATATATGTAATAAGTGTATAGTGTAGATATTTTTCATATAAAATTATATTTTTACAGGTGGAACTAATAAGGCGTGACTATGTAGCAAATGGTGGGTGGGAGACCTTCCTGTCCTATGAGGACCCAGACCAGGATATCCTGGTTGGTCTGTTGAGACTAAGGAAATGTTCAAATGATACTTACAGACCGGAATTGAAGGCTGGTCCAAACTCAAACTTCAAGCAATGTAGTATAGTTAGAGAGTTGCATGTGTATGGTTCTGTGGTTCCTGTAAGTTAAACCTGAAGTAACCGGAAATGTCAACTAGATGTGTTTCCTTCATTTTTATTAAATTTGCAGGTTAACGCCAGGGACCCTACTAAATTTCAACATCAAGGCTTTGGTATGCTTCTCATGGAGGAAGCAGAGAGAATAGCTAAGGAGGAACACGGCTCAGATAAAATGGCTGTCATTTCTGGAGTTGGCACAAGAAACTATTATGCAAAAATTGGTTACCATTTGGAGGGACCATATATGGTCAAAATGTTATAAATAAAAAATATGTGCAATTCCTTTATTATTGTTTTTATATTATTCAATTAAATACTAAGGTCTTTGTAAGACCTCAATGATAAGTATTTATTAAGTTTTTTTTATCTTTAATTCCTTACCCGCCTTTTTATTCAAAGTATATTTTTTTACAATACCCTGTAGTACCTGATTAGATCAACCGTATCTTATTAGGTAGATGTCCTTAGTAATATTTTACTAAGAACAACTAGAAGTGTTTTTTAATAAGCAGTAAAATCTCAATCCTTAGAAATAACCAACCAACCAACCCTAGAATGGACCACCCAAATAACCCTAAATTTAACCAACTAACCCAAAGAAAAAAATCCTAATATCCTCCAATAATTCCAGACCAGACCCTCCTCTATCCATAAATCCTACGGAGATCTATCACAAGCACGTGGGCATGTTGCCTAATTACGCGGGACATGTGCCCGGATGTGTATTCAGGTAATTATTATTAGTGTAGGTAGTGGGTATATATTTATTTATTTAGTCTTTATTGCCTAAAAATTAGTACAATAGGCGGACTTAATGCTTAAAAGCATTCGCTACCAGTCAACCCGAGAATACAGTGCAAACATAGAGTAAACAGAAAAAGCAATTAATAAAACAACATTAGAATAGATTAATAAAACTTATGTGCATATAACACATTGTACATAATGTATACAATAAATCATAAATACTTACACAAATACATATAAATATATATTTCTTAAAAAGAGATATATATAAAGTAATTAGTTCGGAATTATGTCCAAGTTTCAAAAATATTTGTGTTCTTAAAACTGGATATACATTTCACACAGAAACTGCTAAACTGCTCTCAAATATCGACAAAAAATAATTATTTTAGATTCTAACAAAATCCTAGTTAATAATAATAAGTAGTTAATATGTGGAAAGAATGTATGTTCCTAGTCAATCAAGACCACAAAAATATTTTTTAATAATAATAGATTTAAAAATGTATCGATACGAGCGGACCCATCATTGCTTATTGAGCTACCGTATCGCTACCGGCTTCAATTTAACATTCTATATATTATAATCGACCGAGATAGGCGACATCTGTCAGGCTACCGTCAATTATTCTGTAAAAAGTTATTCAATACAGACTCGATTCTGGTAATTGAGTAGGTACAGTATAGATATCCGCTTCGATAAGTTTTGCATTCTACCTATAATTCTATCTATTAAACTTCTGCAGTATTGATTAACATTGAAAAGAAGTTAAAATTTAAATATTCATTTTCTGGATTATTATTTAGTATTTAAACTGTACTTCCCGAAAAAACGCGGTAGTGTATACATGCGTGTATGTTGGTAGTTGTGTTGCTTTTCTAGTGTTCCCCTTTCAACATTTTGAATATTTCTAAACTGTTGTCCGTTCTTGGAAAATTAATAATTTAATCTTTCTTTTTTTGATAATTTTCAGATTTGGTAAAACTTACGGCAATGATACCAGAGATGCAAAGAGATGGCTGCGCGGTGACTTTATATCTTAAAAAAAAATACTTTTTTTACTTCATCAAAATTTAACAAATTCTCTCTAATAATAATAATAATTTTATATCACAATATTGTTGTTAAATTTTGATATGAAACATGACTTTATTTAAATTTTTATCTTTTTTCAAACAGGATTTTAAAAAATAAATTTTACACCATTATTAGAATTTTATTTTATTATATATAAACAAGTGTAAAACGCTCTGGCACTGCCAGGCACCCTGGGGAAAGCCTCGTACATAAATTAATAAATCCATCCAATTCATATTACTTTATACATCTCACTTTTAAACAATATATACATTTTCTTTAAAAAAAATATAGTAAAACATTTATTACAATGATAACAAAAGAATTATTGCAATACTGGTATTGCTTACAATATATTATATTTTAGGTGATACAAATGTAGTCTTAGCGTTCCACTCCCTGATTAGTTTCTCTGCAAGTGCTAGGTTTTCATCTTTCTGTAATACAAAAAATAATATGTATTCCAGTGTAACTATAGAATATGAAGGGTATAGTAAAGGAGTATCAAATTCATGTTACTGAGTATTCATATAGCATTAAGAAGAAATTAAAAAAGGCGCTGTAACAAAAAAGGATCAATAAATTTAACTAAAAATAAAGTCAAAATGTTTAATTAATTAAAATAACTTTAATTAGAGAAATAAACCAGGTGGTGGGTGAACAAGGGGCATTCAGTTTTTCGATAAGAATATAAATTAAAATATTGGCCTAAATAAACTAAGTAATATAAAAAAACTATAACTTTTTTTTATTGATAATCGCATTTTTCTATTACCATACATATAGGCGGTAGGTTTGGGAAAATAATAATTCAATATTTGTAAAATAAAATAATACCTTAATGAAGCAGAATCTGGCAAAGTCTTCACCTAACTGCTTGTGTCCTTCAGAGTAAAAGGCGGAGGGAGGGATTGCGAGGACTCCAGCCTCCTTCGCAAACTTCTTAGTGAATCTGTAGTCTTTGTATTTGTCTGTTTCGGATTTTAAATCCAATTTTTTTTCTGTTGATTATAAAAAAAGGTATTTAACCAGTATTTTTTTTACATGTAGGTAAGGAAGTATGATAACTGATAAGTCTATAGATATTACTGTAATAGCATTAACTATTGGTTTTCACCTAAATTTGTCCAATCAGCGATAATAAAGTATCCACCATCCGGCACTGTGGGGTTAAAACCATTGTCCCTTAAAACTTTGACGAGGTAATCTCGTTTAGATACCAGTTCTTTAGCCAGAGAGAAGAAGTAGCAGTCAGGGGAGTTGTATCTAGCAAGTTCGAACTCGAAAGAACGCGCTACTGCTTCCTGCAACAGATAATTAATATGTCACTGCTGTTTCTAGGTCTATGGCAATGTAGATAATGGCTTATTGTTTTATTTAACACCTTTTTTTATTTTAATAATCATGCTAATTATCTTATTTAATATATACTTATTTGTCTGCATAGTATTATTGGTCATTTATAAAATAATCGAGCAATTACAAACTAAAGAGGTCGTAATATCAATTTAAAGCTTGTTGAGTGGTTTGCAGTAGAATTCTAATGCTGTATGGGTCTTATAGATCTGAAAGATCAACAACAGTTCAGAACACCTGGCCATATAAACTATCCGGTTTCATAGAGCGACTTACCTGTACCGGCGTACAGCAGGTGTAGACGCAGTTCTGGTGAACGACCTGGAGGTTCCGCATGAGTTCTGCGGGTCCGTACGCCCAGCCGGTCTTCCAGCCTGTCACTGAGAAAGTCTTTCCAGCGGACCCCACTGTTATAGTACGCTCCCACATTCCTGGCATAGCGGCTGTTGATAATATTTAATAGGTTTAATTTAACTTAATTTAAATAACTAATATTGAATTAACTGGAATCTGACCGAAGCCTATATATTTATATATAATTATACTGTTTGTGCGTTTGTTATAAAAAAATATATATATATGACATTATTTTTAGGAAAAATACAGTAAATTTTTTCTAGATTATTTAGATGAATGAAAACCGATAGGGCGACTTTTATACTAAAACTTAGAGTACTATGTTATTATTTACGGCTTACCTATCCTAATATGCTTGTTGGGTTCATAGACCATCCACTCATATACTTCATCAGAGACACACAGAACATTGTACTTTTTACAAAGATTAGCAATGGTCTCCAGCTCTTGAGCGGTAAAGACTTTGCCCAATGGGTTGTGAGGGGTGTTCAGGATTAGCATCTTAGTTTGATTATTGAAGAGGGAAGCGAGCTCTGACTCGTCAAGCACCCAGTCAGCTGATGTCATTGCTTTGCTGGTTGTCTTCTGGTAATTTAATTTGGGTTTTTTAAATGCTTTGGGACATATCATATCTTAATCATATATATTTTGGTATGCATTAAGAAAATATATTTTTAATATGATTGTGTAATAAGGTAAATTAGTGTATAATTACACAATAAAAAGTTATTGTGTAATTGTTACTTTACTATATTGTTGTTATATTTGAATATTTTATCAGTAATTGACTTTTATGGGACCAAATATATTACGAAATAATACATACATAATCAAGAAGCGAAAAAAGAAAATTAAATGCACTCTATCTCTTATCACAGTATGAATATATATTAGAATTTAAATTTAGAATTAGAATTTCAATTTAGAATTAGAATTTCAATTTAGAATTAGAATTTAAATTTAGAATTAGAATTTAAATTTAGAATTAGAATTTAAACTTAGAATTTAAATTTAGAATTAGAATTTAAATTAATTTTATATACTATTCAAGTATATATACTTACAGGCCTTAACGCAATAAATTTAGGAGTTCCACCAGCTGTCTTGATCATAAAATCGTAGCAATCAAAGAATGGCTCTATTACTATAACTTCATCACCTTCTTGGACGTGGCCTAAATTGAGGAAGTACAAATTTTAATTTTCGACTAATAAACATTTTTATATAAAAACTTTTTAATCATAAAAAACTTTAAGCAAATATTGCACTCACCCATAATAGTAGAGAATAAAGCCTCATAAGCACCACTAGTTACTAGTATTTCATTGTTTGGATCTAACTGCCGTCCTATTAAAGGAGAGTACAGTTTTGCTAAATTTTGAACTAATCTGGGATGACCCTGAAATTATAAAAATATGTTATTTTTGAAATTGTTCTGTAGCTTACTGTTGTTTTGAGATTATACATAAACAATAAATAGTGATCAAATATTTTTCTTGAGAATATAATGTAAGGAATAATTTATGGACATTTATTTTACGACAAGTAAAAATATTTATTTATATATTCTATTTAAATTTTGAGTATTTTGAATAATAATACTGACATGGTCAGTTTCTACAGACATCAATAAATAATTACTAAACTGAAATAAAAAAAATGGATGTATATAACTAAATTTGTTCTTTGATAAGAAAAATCTGTAATACATTTTATAAATATGTTCTTAAAATTTAATAAGATAATAGGGAGTTGGTTCATTATATTGACCCATGGGGCAAGTTATGGTGCATGATAAGCGTCTACGCAGATCACATTGACACATTTCTTTAAAATACAATGATATAATTATATCATAGAAAATAAGTAACTGATATTGTCATGACATTTAGGTTGTATATTTTTTATTTTAAATTGTAATCTGTGTAAGTACTTGATATATTTTGTTTTGCATTGAATTTAAAATTAAATCATTCCACCAACAGTTAAAAAAGATTACATGTAGTATAACATCAAAAAGCAACACTTACAACCCATATCAGAAAGTTTTTTTGAAACAAAATAACAAAGTGTAGTAATTTTGAACTAATTAATATTCAGAACTTCAAATGTCAATAATGTCATAATCCACATTAAGGAAGTCATTGCAATGAGCTGGTATTTATTACATATATTATTTACACAATAAATAATGTTATAAAGTAAATAATGATAATGCTGACAATGGTCTTATGACATCTGATAACAATTTCTGAAGGATCTAACAACTTTATATGTAACTAGCTTTAGAATAAGGTTTTGCTATATAAAATATCTGTTTACTTGTAGGTAGCCTGCAATATTAAATTCAATGACAAGGCCACTATCATTGTGCACCAAAATTATTTTTCTGAGTGCAATAGAAAAAACTTACAAATCCCCTAGTATACTGATTTAGGAGGGGGTTTTCTCCCACAGTGATTTCCGCAAGGGCTTTAGTGACATGTTCAGGAGCATGGTAATCTGGAAAACCCTGGCCGAGGTTCACAGCCGGTTTGTATTCAGCTGCAAGCTGAATGTATTCGACCCTGAAGAGAAATGTATTATAAACAATAATGTCAGGGTAGTTACAGTATCATTTTAGATTTTAGAATAGAGTTCATAATTAAGCCAAATTATTTAATATCATTCACTACAATAGTTAAGTACATTAGATAAGAACATATTATCATCTATTTATAATATTTGTTTACGTTATTGATAACAAATACTTTGTATTATTCCGAAATTAAATAAAAATAAAAATGAACTGACTTAGTTATGTAATATAGACAAGACTAAAATACCAAAGAAACTGCAATACAAAACGTACCATACACTCTTTTCGCCGGCTCCATACCGCGCAGGTAGATTGAATTTGTTATTCATTTCTTGCGTATTACTAATTGCCCGTCTTACAACGGTCTGACAGTGTTTTAAACTGTGATTCTCCTTAATAGCGGTATAAAGAAGAGGTCTCCACCTAAACATGATAAGCACTGTGACAATGAGATAAATTAATCACTATAAAATTATAAACATAACCCAATGATGACTTATCACGCAATATGGCTTCATTCAGATATTCAAATTAATGGATATCTATTTAATAAAAAATATATACGGTTATTTACTTTGTCAATGACAAATGAAATTTGCATAATCGATAATAAAGTTGAGAAAATACGTTTTTTAATAATTTAAACATACATACAGCTGTTTCTGACAACGGCGATGACACTTAGGTTTTAGCTGTCGGCTGTCGCCTGTCAGTGAGATTTAGTCAAAATTAACATTTAAGGTTGATATTTTTAAGCGTAAAACAAGCACTTTATTAATACATAATTTTCTATAGACATTTCATACACAAATAAACATATTTTTACCTAATTATCCTACTTATGCTAAATATACATTAATTAATAATATTGGTAAAATATTAAATTCGATGAATGGCCCCTTATCATCCACACAAATATACTTACATATTTATAATTATAGGTCAATTTAAGAAAATGTATTATTAAATTTATATATTTATTTATATCTAATCTATCTATCCATACCAAACTTAAAATGACAGATAGAAGTAAAAACAATAGCATTGTGTACATGTTATCCAATAGGACTTTTTAATTATGTAATATTACTTTACGAATGCTATGTGTGTTTACATAGCACACATGTACTTATACATGTATGATATGTTTACTCACATAGCACACATGTATACGTACTAATACATACTTAGAAAACTGGAAAGAAAATGGTCTGTTAATTTTGAATAAGTTATCTCTTGTTCTTTTTGTTGTAAATTGCTTATTATATATTGAAACATTGATCCGGCTGAGATTGTTGTGTGTTTTCTCTAAGGCGCGCTTGGAACCGTCGTTGGTTTAATGTTGATTTCTGGTATTGATTCCATCAAATATCTCTCAGATTCTTATATATAACAAAGATAATCGATAAACAGGTAGGTAATTCTGTTTCTTCTCTTCAATAATAAAAGTTTAAAGGAAAATAAATGGAATTTTATTAATTTATGGTAAATGATAATATATACTTAAGAAGACTTGACATAGACAAAAATCTAAGGTTTTCTTATTTTTTTACAATGTCTTTACAACGGGGTCTAAACCTTAATATATTAATAATATGGAGCCATACTTATTAATAAAATCTACATCGACGTTAGAAATTATTTTTATCAAGTCCATCTCAGGCCAATCTTGTAAATTATGCAAAACGCGGAAGCAAAGTGACGTGTATTGCAAGTTCAGTATGCACCGCTTTTAATCAAGGGGAAAAAAATCAATGAAGCCAGAAAAAAAGCAACATTAGTTGAACTACATGATATACATTACTATACTTCTGCAGTTAAGACATTTTAATTGGCACGAAATTAGAACGATGTCTAAGAGGTCTTAAATTAAGAAGTAGGAGATGTTATCTTATGGTTTTTATGTATAAAATGCTTAAATAATTTATTACCAAAAAAAGATAACTTTCAAGTAATTTTATTATAATAAAATGTAAATTGTATGATAAGTAACACACGGTTACATTTATCTCATTTAACAAAACATTATTTTTTATTTTCCTATTTAAAAAAAAAACTGGGTGGACGGAAATTTAAAACCTTTTGTTTAGCTTCATAAAAGGTTGCCTGATGCAAGTGTGGTTATACTAGTTAAACACATTCTAGGGATTTGGAAGACCCCATAATACTCGAGTAATCGTGAATGAGGCTCAGTGGTTATTTTAAATGGTTTGTAACTACCACCGAAAAAATATGATATTTTCTATATAACAAAATGTTTCTTTACATTTTCCCCAAATATGTATAAATATACTGCTTGACTCGGACGTAATTTAGACTTATGATGGAATCGTATTTTCGGTAGGTATACTTTTACATTCAAAATTACACTGTGGCGCTCATACAGTATAAAGACTAGTTCAACGGTTAAGTTCAGCGACGTATGCGTCGAGGAACATTAATCAGCTATTTGATTTTTTGTATTTAAACTTTCGTCAAATATATTGACTCCGGCATGCATGGTTAAGAATCCCGAATGGGTTCAAAACTATTTAGGCAAATTCTAATTTAATTATAATAATTACCTAGCCTTGCCATAAATACCTACTATAACAAAGAAAAAAATTTTTTTTTTTAATTGCAAATAACATTTATTACTTTTACAGGGTGTTAGTTTAATACACAAATATAAAACAATTAAAAATATAAAAAGCTTATTCGAAGTGGTGTCCATTGGTTGTAATACAGTCCTTTAAACGTTGAGACCAGTTATCAATAGAAGCACGCGGTCTTTCCATGGGGAAATTCTTCACTGGCAATCGTATGGATTGTTTCAGGGACATCAAATTATTATGGGGATAAAGCAAGCTTTACTCTCAAAAAGTGACCATAAATCATAATCCAGCGGATTAAGATCGGTACTAGACGACGGTCAGTGTACAGCTCTGATGAAATCCGAGACGATCGCTTCCAAGCAAGACTGCCTGGACCGAGCTTTATGACCCGGCGCCGAGTCTTGCTGGAAGGATCATACTTGGTTATTTAACATGGTGTTATTAAGGGTCTTAACTACCTTCTCAAGAATGGTATCTTGTATCTTGATACACTTGTGCCGATGTTTTGATACCTTTTTCACAAAAATATTATGGCTCCGTGACTGAGTCTTCATAGCTAACACCCCACCCAACCATCATTGAAGTCGGATAATGCCCACGTTGCACTCTGTCGACTAATTGGGAAGCTTCCTTAGAGCTTTGATAAAAAAACGGTCATTTTGTTTGTTAAAATGTTTCTCAATTGTAAAAAAAATCTCATCACTCACCGCTTGAGTAGTTGTTTCGATTTTACTACCCTACTCATCTTTAATTTATCAGCTAAGAAATGACCAGTGCGTCTCTTATAGGTCCTAAGTCATCTCTTAAAATAAGCGACATGGTTCTAGGTGCTATCTTCATTTCCCGAGATAAAATATTTTGCTTTAGGATAGGATTTCTTCGAATTCTTTCCTTTACTGCTTCGACCACCTTTTTCGTACGAACACTACGTGGACGGCCAGATCTTTCTATGTCACAAACAGAGGAAATCTCATTGTACCTATTCATAACCCGGTACACAAACATTTGACTAATACCTAGAGGATGGAGAGTTTTAAAAATTGCATTTGGCTCCATACCTACTTTGTATAATGCAATCACAGCAATTGTCGTTCTCTTTATCACCCTACTCCATTTTAATATCGCAAAATATTGTACAATGTACTGGCGCCAAAATGAGAAAACATTACGAACAGATTCCAAATGCAAATGTAATATCTTTTTATTTTTAATTGTAACAGTATTTATGGCCAGACTAAGTACATGTAGGTATAGAAATAACAGCTAATTGATGTTGCTGTAGCTAAGTTGATTTACTTTGAAAAATTCCGTAGTAGGTATTGACGTCAGATCAGACTGAGGAAAAAGGCCGGATGTTGAATCTATTTTTATTTTACAAAAAAAATACAGTTTCAACTGTCTGTAACATTTATCCACATGAGTCATATAGGGATGACCAAAATTTCCACGAGTGTCCACAATTAACTCAATCGTACATTTACAAAATAGATATGTTAGGTTATATTAAATACAATTATAGTTTTTTAATTCAATATTTAACTTTCATTGATAAGCCAAGGCCAAGCTAAGCCTTAATACCTTAGTATTAGGCACTGTTTAAATCAACAGGAAAACATAAAACTAAAGTTCTTCAGTAATAATAAGGTAATATATAAATTAAATATTTTTTTTAACTTACCTGTTCGAACGTGCGCAGCTTACCGTCTTTACATCTAACTACACACTAAAGAATAAAGATTGTAGACACGATCAAACAAGAGAATGTGCGGAGCGAGGGGTAAGCGGTTAGAAACTTATGTCCATAATTACCCCGTGTCCATGCTTACCCCCCTCTCCCTTACCAAATAAATTTCAGTCATTAAATACAATATTTTTTTTTACAATAATATTATGATTCTTTTTAAACAATTTCTAGATAGATACATTTGTTCATTACTTAAATTATTTTATGGAAATATCGAAGAAAAATATAAAGCCCAAAAAGCAATCTTGCTTTAAAGGGTTATTATAAAATTTAAGACTGTGGCTCATGATATCGGGCAATGATCGATTTGTTTATAATTTGGCAAATGGCTTCCTTACTTACTTCCTTCTTCCATTCATAGGTAATATCTGTTTACAAATTGATTTATAACAAAAATAAAATTACATTATTGTAATTTTAAGATATTTACAACTTTTTGTGGATGTAAAAGAAAAGCAACCAGTAGTAAATTAGTTAATGATTCTTATCATCTTTTTTGGTACTATTTTTTACTTTGGTTCTTATTCTCTACTACATATCACTTATAAATGTGTTCTTAACAGGTTGACTGCACCCGACTGACTAAAGATACGGTGTGTTCTTCTCTCAACCCCTTGAGATTGAGGGGAAACGGTACCAGGGCGTGGCCCCCCTACCGTGGCAATCAACGGAGCATACTTATGTATGCTCGTAGTTATGTTCGGGCAATGTCGCCCTGTGGAATCTAAATTGTTGAGGGGAATGAGCTGCGTGTTAAGGGCGGTCCACCCAGCCAGGTGAGACCCCTGCGCTGCAGGGGAGGCCTAGCTGAGGTTGCCAGCGACCTTAACGGCGGCTTGTGGAAGGGGAAGGGGAGGGGGAAGGGGGAAGTACGTCCCTAGGGAGCCTTCTTCTGGCTCCGTCGGGGGGGCGAGTGTGCCATGGCGCGATATCCCGAATGTGGACGAAATTCGAGATATCGGCCCGGCCATACATCCTCGTCGCTGTGGCGGCAATGTGTTGGTCGAGGCTCTCGATGCGGAGGTCACGCGCTAAGGTGGCGTTTCTCACGCACCAGGTGACTAAAGATAATATTTTATTGTAAATTAATAAGTTAAAAGAGAATCTACGCATAGAGTTTCTATTCCGATCTTCTCTATGGAGCTTTAGAACTGTGCAACTAGAACTTGGTGTTTCATAAATGCAATGTGCGCCATTGAAATTAAAACAAAACACGAACTTTGATTCATTGCAGTTTCTGTAACTTTGCGCTTACTTTTTTAAACCGCTACTACAAACATTTAAATGGAATGTAAGGATGTTCTTCACGTCTGATTTGACAGCTTATTGCAACTCTATTCATACCATTATGAAAGCCTTAAAATCCTAACATTTGATTATATTGAAGTCATAGAAAAATAATACATATTTAATATAATTGTATAAAGATAGATGCGTTACGATAAAAATACTTAATATATTATTATTATTTAAGTTTCTGCAATATTGATACTGGATTTTAAAAACATGTAAAACTAGAAGAAGGATTTAAAAAAATCAGTTTTCCATAAATATCATTTACATGACTAAAGTTATACAAAGAAATTATACAATATGGCAACATTCAGCGTATTTAACACCTATAATTTTATACTTTTGGTTGTGTTCTAGCAATCCATTCCTTTAAAAGTTTCTCTGCTAGCACAAGGTTTTCAGTTTTCTGTAATGCAAAAAGAATAAATAAATAAAACATTCAAAAACAAGATCAGCGTATTTTTATCAGACTATCTATCGGTGTAATTATATGTATTTAATGAGCATTCTTCTTTCTTAATAATTGGATGTGAATATAATTATACCTTAATAAAGCAGAATCTAGCGAAGTTTTCCCCAAACTGCTTGTGTTCTTCGGAGTAGAAAGCGGAAGGAGGGATAGCGAGAACTCCAGCCTCCTTCGTGATCTTTTTCGTGAACCGGACATCTCTGTATTTATCTTTTTCGGTTTGAATATCTACTTCTGGAATATGGAATATGGAATATTTATGGAACAAATAATATCATGAGCGATAACATAGAGAAGTAATTCCAGAGTTCTCAACAGATACTTACTTAAATTCGTCCAATCCGCAATTATAAAGTATCCCCCATCTGGTATAGTTGGGTTAAAACCATTTTCCTTTAACACTTTAACTAGAAAATCTCTTTTTGTTAGAAGTTCTCTTGCTAGTGATACAAAGTAACAGTCAGGGGCATTGAATCTGGCAAGCTCGATCTCATAAGAACGTGCTAATGCTTCCTACAAAGAAAAATAAAAATATTGAGTAATTTTGATTTCAAGATACTAGGTACATAGTCATGTAAATATCATTTAAATTTAGATAATAGGGTACATAATGATAGTTTTATTTCTTTGGTAAAAAGTTGTGAATAGGTCCTACAGATTCAAGGTCCGATAGATCTAATAGATCCAATCTTTTGATGCAGATGAGTAACATGTAACAAATTTATTATTAAAACCATCGAAAAGTTTGATAAACTACCTGATCCTAAGACACACCTGTATAGGGGTGCAGCAAGAGTCTACGCAGTTCTGGTGTACGACGTGAAGGTTCCTCATGAGTTCCGCAGGACAGTACGCCCAGCCGGTCTTCCAGCCTGTCACCGAGAAGGTCTTGCCCGCTGACCCCACAGTTATCGTACGGTCCCACATGCCCGGTAAAGCAGCTGGGGAATATATTATTTAAGTATATTTTGTTATGGTTAGCAGTACAAGAGTTGGTTTTAAGTTTCTTCTGGTCGGTTACCTGTCAGAAAAGTTGATCAACCCTTATTTTCTTGAACAACTTCTATTATATGTAAAATGCAAAATTGCAGTGAAACTGTGTCTAACCACACTATTTCCATGTAAGTAGTAAAGAATTTCTTAGAAGTTTAATAAAAAAAAAAATACATTTATATTTCTCAGCCACAGCTTACCCATTCTAATGTGTTTTTTTGGTGGATATACTAGCCACTCGTACACTTCATCGGTCAAACACAGTACGTTGTACTTTTTACAGAGATTGGCGATAACCTCTAACTCCTCGATACTGAAAACCTTGCCCAAAGGATTATGGGGTGTGTTCAAAATAATCATCTTAGTTTTATTATTGAACAGGGAAGTTAGTTCTGATTCATCAAGAACCCAGTCTGCTGATGTCATTGGTTCACTGGTAGCTTTCTGGAATTTAAATTTGATTTTAGAAACATAAAATACATTCATATTTAACAGCATTTTGACCATGTTTTTAATTTTAAACATTTTATATTTTTTGAATTCGATAAGAATAGTTAAATTATATAAAACCATTTTTCTATATTTATTAAATGCAGAACCAAAATAGACGGTAAATTACAAAGTTTATAATTTGTAGTATGCAATCTTATCATTGACAGAGGTGACAAGTTTACTCTACAGAAATTATGTTAACCGGGAAGAAAAAGTTATGCTTCTCGAGAGTACATCTAGTCTTTTCTTATCTAAAATTTTCTGTGCTATTAACAAGTAACGAATGGTTCTTAAAAACCTTGTTTATCTTGTCTAGCTATGGTTACAGTTCCTGTTAAACCAACTATGGACATCTTCAAAGTGGATTGGTGTAGATCAACAAACGGATGTAACTAATAAAGCTTGTTTTAAAAGAAGACAATTTGTAAGCGAACTAAGGTAAAGTATGTCTACTTACGGGTTTCAATGCAATAAATTTGGGAATCCCACCAGCGCCCCTGATCATGGAGTCATAGCAATCAAAGAATGGCTCTATCACTATAACTTCGTCACCTTGATCCACATGTCCTACAATGGGAAATGTAAGCTTAACTATATCTTATTAGTTTCTATGTTTTTAGAATATTTCTTTTCTTACCCATAATAGCAGAGAACAAAGCCTCATAAGCACCACATGTTACGAGTATCTCATTGCTAGCATCTAGTTCCCTGCCTATTAGAGGAGAGTAAAGCTTTGCCAAAATTTTAACTAACCTGGGATGACCCTAAAATAAATATTATGTTTAAATTATTAGCGCTTTCGTTCATGCCAACATTCTATTGATGTTTAATGTATAACATATTTATTCTTTTTAACATACAGATCCTTTGGTGTATTGATGGAAATGAACGTCGCCTGATGACGCAGCTTCAGCCAGGGTTTTAGTGACATGTTCAGGTGCATGGAAGTCAGGACTACCTTGCCCAAGGTTCACGGCTGGTTGGTAATCCGTGGCAAGTTGGACGTATTCTACCCTGAAGTGTTAATGATTGAATCAGTTTCAGTGATCCATCGACAAACAAAAAATGTTTTTTGAACACCCAGTCAATCAATCAATCAATCAATCAATGTCAGTCACAGATGAAATGGTTGGACATGGATAGAATTGAGGTTCTAAGATTATTTTAATACTAGATGTTTCTTCTGACTTCGTCGGCGTGGCATTTTTTATATCTCCCCTAAATAAAATAGACACGTGAACAATATTTCACTAATTTCCATTTTGTTTTTTACAAAAAAAACTTTTTTTTAATAAAAGCAACCTAAGTTATTCGTATAGTAAAGAACATCAGCTAACCGCCAGTAATAATGTGGTTAAAGTAGGTTGAGCCGTTTCAGATATTAATAGAAATAAACAGACAGACAGACAATATATAATTCATTTACTAAAACGCTGTTAATTTGGAATTTCAAACTGACACTGCATTTTTATTTATATGTATAGATAAAATGTATGGAAGAATTGTATTCTCTCCAGATATAACATGTGAATAAACAATGTTATTTCTATACAACACTTTACCAAAAACCTGTTATGTATGATTGCATTTTAATACCAATACATACTGAATGCGAAATCTCGTACTTACCATACTGTATTATCTCCGGGTCCGTACCTCGAGGGTAGTTTAAATTTATGACTCATTTCAGTGTTTATTTATAGTTCTCTATGGAGTGAGATTGTTCCGACTGAGAAGAGGTAATCTGTATAACTGCGGTACTTCTAGGAAGTCATGATAATGATATCTAGGATAATGAGAGAGTTGATAAATATATGATAAAATGTGTCAACAATATAAGTAATTATTACATTGTATTTAATGTATGTCAATACTGTATTTACTGGAAATCTTTCCATTGAGAAATAGCCCATCTGAAACCTTGCTATTTATTTTTGGTAATAGTAATAGTTGCCTTTTTTTTCGGGAAATATTGCAATTTATTAAAGTCATGTAGAGCAATCTTTACCGCTACTATTAACCAAAATGCCAATTATAAACACTAACTCATTCAATATATATATATTTTTAATTAAATTAACAATGTAATTATAGAACATCGTATTTATTTGCAATACAATTGCATTCAGTTAATTAGATTGTTCAATGATGATAAAGATTTCTATCTATTAATGATTTCTATCGCAATATTTCCGGTAGATTCCATAAATAATAATATAAGTAATAAAAAATCTTACCCTGTAAAGTATTGCAAAAGATTTAAGCGTAAATTTAATATATATTTTTTATTTTTTATTACTTATATAATATGTATACAGTTTAAATTATATATTAATGTGTGTTTATTATAAAATGATATATATTATATATTCAAAATAATATGTACTTCGCACCATCCCTGTCTTCACGATTTCTCATTTCTTTACTCGAATAGGGTTGTCTTAAAAGAAATCGCTACTTAGCGATAGGGCCGCCTTGTTGGAATTTTTATAAATCGTTTTCAATGTATTATTTTATTATTATTTTATTTTTCCGTAACGTCGAGTACAATAAAAGTGTTATTATAATTATCTGCTTGCACTCCTCTCCTTGCAACGCATGGGCTCGGCACCCGCACCGTGAATCCACGGAATGCTAAGAAGCTTCGTCTGATATGAATAAGGATTTCGGTATTATTCCGGTGCTAGAAAGTACTAAGGGTATCAATGTAGGCATATGCTATTCATTTTCTAAATTCTGTGGACTTCTTCTTTTAACTCTGTGTATTTATGTATTTTCTCTGTTACTGTTTTTTGTAAATTGTGAGTGTTAGGAACTGCTACGTCTATTATAAATATTTTTTTATTAATTTTATCTATTAATGTTATATCAGGTCTATTATTATGTATGGTTTTATCTAAATTTATATAAATATAGAATGAAAAATGGTTTTATCTGTAAGAATTAAGCGATCAAAATACAATCTATAAGTTATTATTATTAATATAAAAGATTGTATCTAATCGAATTATTTTAATTGATGATCTTCTAATCCTAAAAGTATGTAATAAAACCTTGGACCTAAAAATGCCTAATGAAACCTTTACTGATCTTTTGCAAAACAGTTTTAAAGAAAAGAAATTCTGTTTTTTTTTCCTTGAAATCTTTTTAGCCTAAATTTTCTAAATGTTTTGAATCATTTCTGAGAAACAGATTCATCATACTCATTAATCATTAAATTTTGTTCGTGACAAATAACTTTGAAGTTTTAAAAAGACCTTCCAGAACATTTAAATAACAAAGCCTTTTTTAACAACGCAAGAGCATTAAATCGTGATGGATTTAATTTCTAAAATATTGTATGGTTCACAAAATGAACTAATATTTGTATGTTAAAAGGTATTTGCAGTTAGAACTTCAATGTTTGAGTTGCATAACTAGGTTTCAAATAAGTTTCAGGGTATCGTCGGATAAGTTTGTTTGTAGTTGCGAGATTGTTAACAAAAGTTTCACTGCTTCATATGACACGAATCGTTACCGTTTAATAGCCTCTATATATCATTTTTATTTTCACAAAACAAGATTGTAATTTTAGAATTTAACAGATAAAGTCTTAAGTCATTTTTTTACTATAATAGATTCATTTTAGTTTCCTTAATTGTTTTATTATAGATGAACGACTGATTTGTAATAAAATGTATATCATCATACATATGATCACATATAGAATACTCAATTCACCGAGATACGGTAGCTCAGTTGGTAGAGCGACGGGACGGTTTCCCAGTAGTCGCGGGTTTAAATCCCGTATCGGTTTTTTTTTCATTCTATATTCATATAAATTTAAAATGTATATTTCGATCTAAAACTGAAAAATGTATTTAAAATAATAAACAATCCATGTAAATGGTAATGACTTCAACAGACATTCAGTCAGTCGGTTTGTTTGTAATCTACAATGTAATAGATGTAAATTTGATTATCGCTAAGTCTTAAAGACTGAAGCCTAGGAAATTTCTTGAAGTAACTATGACAGTTCTGTCACAGTAGAATCTCAGTTTAGACTATCAAGCCAATAAAACTAAAAAATCCACCAAAAAATAAAATATTTTTCTATTAATATACACTTATTAAGAAATACCATAATGAAGAAAAAAACCCGACTTTTTAAGAAAATATATTTCCGTGTGTCAAAGAATTTTTGAAGATTTAATATTCAATGGTTGGTATTGTTCAGCTTCCTAAGTTTTCGGGTCGGAATTCCTTAAGTTCATTATTCGCTTTAGACGTTCATCTACAACATATTTATAATACGGTTTTCCCTGAGGAATGAGAACAGTTATCCAAGGATTGTGGTGCAAGCAAGCAAGACAATGGCTTTACATACCTTTTCTTACCTTTACCTTCTTAGGCGTACAATTTGAACAATTTATCAAGGAATGGATGAATTTATGAAGGATGTTATTCAAATTTAAATTAAATTAAATTAAATTAAATTAAATTAAATTAAATTAAATTAAATTAAATTAAATTAAATTAAATTAAATTAAATTAAATTAAATTAAATTAAATTAAATTAAATTAAATTAAATTAAATTAAATTAAATTAAATTAAATTAAATTAAATTAAATTAAATTAAATTAAATTAAATTAAATTAAATTAAATTAAATTAAATTAAATTAAATTAAATTAAATTAAATTAAATTAAATTAAATTAAATTAAATTAAATTAAATTAAATTAAATTAAATTAAATTAAATTAAATTAAATTAAATTAAATTAAATTAAATTAAATTAAATTAAATTAAATTAAATTAAATTAAATTAAATTAAATTAAATTAAATTAAATTAAATTAAATTAAATTAAATTAAATTAAATTAAATTAAATTAAATTAAATTAAATTAAATTAAATTAAATTAAATTAAATTAAATTAAATTAAATTAAATTAAATTAAATTAAATTAAATTAAATTAAATTAAATTAAATTAAATTAAATTAAATTAAATTAAATTAAATTAAATTAAATTAAATTAAATTAAATTAAATTAAATTAAATTAAATTAAATTAAATTAAATTAAATTAAATTAAATTAAATTAAATTAAATTAAATTAAATTAAATTAAATTAAATTAAATTAAATTAAATTAAATTAAATTAAATTAAATTAAATTAAATTAAATTAAATTAAATTAAATTAAATTAAATTAAATTAAATTAAATTAAATTAAATTAAATTAAATTAAATTAAATTAAATTAAATTAAATTAAATTAAATTAAATTAAATTAAATTAAATTAAATTAAATTAAATTAAATTAAATTAAATTAAATTAAATTAAATTAAATTAAATTAAATTAAATTAAATTAAATTAAATTATAATTTGGACATCACCTACATTATTATATAACTCAAATTCAAAATACAAAAGCATTAAAACAAAGAATTAAAATAAAGTAAAAAACAAGTAGAAAAAAAAATATTTACTGCGACATCCAAAACGGATGACCACTCAGCTGTTGCTGGAAAAGTTAATTGATTCCAGCGTTGATTTTCAGTGGCCGCCGTTCCATGACGTAACTAACACTAGTGACAATTAATTAACCTAACAAAATTACTTAAAACAACATGTACAATTAAAAAAAAATACATAACATCAAAATTCTATATAATCACATATGCAAATAAAATATACAATAAAACAAGAAATTAACCAAACAATAGTATAACAAATCAATACGATAAATACATATTCTAAAAGCCCATTTAAACTTTCAGGGGTTATCGTAAATTTAATCTTTAAACCTCCATAGTACCTATTTAGTTTATAATTGAACGCATTGTGTAAAGTAAGTTCAACGACCCAATAATTAGGACTTTTTTAATTAGTATAAAGTACCTATTGGTGTTTCCCTTAGAATCCCATACGAGTAGACAATAAATAATTTAACGGGACCCTAAGACTCCGAATAAATATTATTTATAATGTACTTAACATTAAAATAGTAAACATATTTAAGAAAGGTTTCCGTAAGTAGTAATATAATAATATTTTCCGCTTATTTTAATAAAAATATGCTTCACTGTGTTATTACGAAAAGGTCTGTTTATTTTTAGATATAAGGGTCAAATATTTAGGAAGCTCTTATATCGTCCCTTTGTCTTGAACCTAAAAAAATACCAGTAACGTAAAGTATTAAGTAATTAAAAGAATATATATATTTATATTTTTATTAAATCTATTTTATTTACTTCAATAAAATAATGTTATTGAATTTGACATATAAAGTAAATAATAAAATTTATTTTTCATAAATGTTTAAAATGTTTTCTTACCTTACATAATAACATTGTTTTCGTTTAGACTTATGTACATAATATGATGAATTTGTTACACATAACAAGAAACAAGAGACTTGTATGTGACATATAGGCTTTCTGATTATTATGTACCTATGTATATAATATATAAAAGTTAATCTTTATTTACCATCACAACTAATATCTCTTTGTTCTTTGTAACCTCATTAGAAAATGACTGACTTGAGCGGCTGATAGCTCAATTAATATTTTTAATATCTGTTCAAATGTTCATATATTTCTAGTATACAAAGAAAAAACCATTAAATTATACATCAAATGTTACTACTCTGTATGATATAAACGATTCTGTTTTATTTGAGTTTATTTACTACAACATATTTATAATACGGTTTTCTCTGAGGAATCGTAACAGTTATGCTAGGAACGTGCTACGTCCTAACTTTTCCAATAGATAAAATATGTGATATATGTATAGATATATATCAGTATGCTTCCTTACTTACCTTTACCTTTTTAGGCGTAGAATTTAGGCGTAGGCGTAGAATAATTCATCTGTTTTTAGCGCATTTCAATTTCATCATCCAAGGAATATTTCATCTTAATTTTAAGTCTTTATATATTAAGTTTAATATTTATAATATTCAGACTGGTTAACACACTTGTTAAGAATCTATTTCGGTGTATTTTAGTAATATTTGCTGAAAAGAATTATATTCTTTTCTAACTACTTAACAAAGGGTAAAATACTAATTGTAATGAATGGTGTTAAAATTAATACGATAAATACAAATTCAAAAACCCCATTTAAACTTTGTAGGGATTATCGTAAATTCAAAGTTTAACCCTCCATAGTATCTCTTTAGTTTAAAATTGATCCCATTGTGTAAAATAAGTTCATCGACCCAGTAGTTTTAACTGTTTTAATTAGTACCTAGATGTTTAGTATCTATTGGATTTAAAGGGAAACACTCGTTGAATTCCATGCCAGTGAACAATAAATGTGGACCCTAGAATTTGAAATAAATATTATATATAATGTACTTAATATTAATATAGTTGAAACATATCAAAGAAAAGTTACCGTAAATAGTAATAAATGTGATATTTTCCACTTAATTTAATAAGAATACGCTTCACTTTATTACGAAAGGGAAAGTATATTTTTAGACCTAAGGGTCAAATATTTAGAAACGCTCTTATTTCGTCCGTATCTGTTATGTATTTGACCCTACAAATACTAGTGACGTAAAGTATTACCTTATTTAATGTATAACAATTTGATTTAATTCAACTAAATAATGTTATGAAATTTGACATATAAAGTAAATAATTAAATTTATGAAAACATTTTTAAAATGTTTACTTAACTTACATTTTAATATTATTTTCATTTAAACTTATGTACATAATATGGTGAAGTTACTCAAGGGTCTTGATAGATCACGTATGGGACATACAGGCACTTTCTGATGTATAATTTATTTTAATATTATTACTATATTAAAAGTTATTGTTTATTTGTTATGACCACTAACCAAAACCTAGGCCAAAAACTAGACTATGTAAATAGAAATAAAAAAAAATCTCATAAGGGACCTGATTGACTTGAGTGGCTGATAGATCAATTAAAAACTATTTTTTTGTGTTCAAACGTTACGTCTAATAGACAATAATTTCCATATTTTTTCATATAAGGAAAAAACATTAAATAATGTATAAATCGTTACTTTATATAAGCGATCCTGTCAACTGACCAAGTGATTCTTGTAATCTATTGTATCCATAAAATCCCAGACTTTGTTAAATTTTAGGCCATAGTCTTAAAAGAAACTGTACCGGTTTTCATGTTACTCTTACTGAGAGATAAAGTGATTGACAATTAGGTTTTTTATTAAAAAATAAAATAAAATTTGGCTTTTGAATTATTTTTATAGCTAGATAGTATTGTATAAAGAAGCCTGCCAACTGAGATGTTAGCTTGCTAGTTACTAAGATATAAAACATAAATACAACAATTGCCCAACAGATGTTATATATAATTTATTAAAAAAACAAGATATGTTCGGTAACCACAGATATGGACAGATCATCATATGTATGTATGTATATCTTACTACTATTATAAAGGCGAAAGTTTGTAAGTATGGATGTATGGATGTTTGTTACTCTTTCACGTAAAAACTACTGAATGGATTTGAATGAAACTTTACCACAATATAGCTTATACATCAGAATAACACATAGGCTATAGCTTATACATCAGAATAACACATAGGCTACAATTTTTGAGGTTTTTAATGTGAGGTCGTAAAAAAAACACTGACTGAATCCTACAAGATAGATCAAAACAATTTACTACAGTATTGTACAACTTAAAAAGGTCTACAAAAAAGTCCGTGATGGTATATGTTTATCTCTTAGGAATAACCCACAATAACCATTTTTTATCCTTTACTTTGTACGAGAAATAATGGCTTATTTACGAAGCGATTTTAAGCAATACAGTATTAATCCTTATCCAATTAAGTATCTTAAATACATTGTGCATTTAATAAAGATCAATATGGCTTTTTACAGCATGTAAATTAAATAAATATTTTCGAAGATATCACAGATTTAAAATGCAGAGTCATAGCAATTTCGACGATAAATACCGTTTCGGTGATAGACGTGTTATATTTCGGTTATGACTAGACGGGACGAACCTGAAGTCCACGCGAACGAAGTCGCGGGCAAAAGCTAGTTTATTAAATAATTATCTTTACATCCTCCACATTCTTCAATCGTACTTCCTCTCCGTGAATACTTTCTTCTTTGCTACATACTACAAGCACTCTATCTTATATGTTTTCTTCAGTAGCTCTCGTGTGTATTCATACACATCATAACATAAATGTGGAATATTCAAAGAACAGATTAATTTTAGATGCGTTGTTTTTTTACTAAATATATATTTTTTATATTTGGAATGTTTTTAAATTCTCTGATTTTTATAATTATTATTTTTTTATAAAAATTTACTATAATACGATTTAGAATTTAAATATGGAATGTGGATAATATTGGCGATTTTCACCTTTATTTTCCTTTAATTACGAGAAGATAAAGACAGTAATTTTGTTACTCCGATTTCTTAAACAGAAAGGGTTTTCAGAAAAGCATTGGCCGCTTAAAGTAGTGAAGCTAATTGATTTAATTATCTGTTGTAAGCAGTTTTAATAGTTTGTTGAGATTCAAATACGGTTTAGAAATATAAAATAATAACAAAGCTGAAGATTGTATGGTTTCAACGCACTAATCTTTAAAAGCCAGGTGTTAAAAACTCATTATAGTTTGATAGACCATTTTTCAGCCAAATAAAATATACAAATCTACACAATAACTTTAACAAATAGTATAAGTATTTAAAATATAAGATATATATTCTTTGTTCCCTTTTTACACAAACATATAAATCATTTTTAATTATCTTTCACACATAATTTAATTTTATGTAATTGACTATTTATTAGTATGTTTCGTAAAAGTCAGTTGAAAAGAAAATGTTTCTTGTATTAAAACAATAATCTTATAATTAAAAAATAATTATATATATTAATAATATATATATTATAGTATAATGACTTAAGATCTGTACCTTTGACCTAAGTAAAATGCCTGAACATAACGTGCGAGGTATATAAGTGTTACCATTCGAATGTGTAGCTTAGGGACACAAACTTAAGACATATTTTGCAACTCTTGTTTTTTGTTGACTCTAGACTCTTTCTTAACCTTTTAATGAAGCAATTAAAAACCGAATAAGTAAGGCACTTTATGTATTTTACTTAAGTGTTTTATTTGTGTGCAGGGTCAAGAAAGGTGTTGCGGTCACAAAAATTGTTATCGGTTACGGTCGCCGAGGAAATCGCCACCTACATCCCCGGAAGTTTTCTAGTATAAATATATTTATTTAATTATTGTAATATCAATGTTAATAATAATTATTATTCGAAAGTCTTTTTTAACTATACCTGTATTGTATTTATATCAGTTCCTATAAATAAAAAAAAAACTCCATCTGCTCCCAGCATGCTGTTTAATTCAAAATAAAATAAAATCAAAAGTAAATATTATTTTTCTTGCATAAAGTTAATATTGTGTTTCGTTTTTTATTGACTATTTATTTGACAAAAAAAAATGTATATAATGCAAAATATAAAATAATGAAGAGTGTAATGTAATAGAAAAACAAATATTTTTTTCAATAAATATAGAATGAAAAATAAACCGATAACGGCAGAGATTTGTACCCACAACCTATTTTAAATCGTTCCGTCGCTCTACCAATTGAGTTACCGTGTAACCCGTAATGAAGGTAGCATTCTATATATCATCGTCTTTATCGGGGCGGTGGTGATATCTATTAGACTTTTTTTGAAAATCTTAGCCAATGTTTCTATCTCTGCGGTATAGCTTAATATGTTAGAAAGATGTTACTACAAAAATAAAATTTAACACTTATATACTAAGACATTATGTAAATTTCAATATAAATACCACATTTTACAATCTACTATACAATGTTTGATTTTCTACATGTCTAATTCGTGCCAGTTGTCGTTGGGTGATTCAGCCTCGTTGGTCGGGTGGTTGGCACCTAACTTGTAGCGCCGCTGAAGGGAACTCCGGTTCGATTCCCGACAGAGACAGTCATGTATGTAATGAACTATGTATGTATGTATATATAGATGTCTGTATTTCTGGGTTTGGTTGTTTATTAAATATATTCTCAGTATTTATATGTGTATTTCTATGTATTTGTATCGTTGTCTAACACTCTTAACACAAGTAAATCATTTGCTTACTTAGAGGTTAGATCAATGTGTGTAATTTGACTAATGATATTATTATTATTAATATTCATATCTTAACATTTTCACTAATACATGAGTTAATATATATAAAAAAAACTTTTTCTCATTTTCTTGTATTGTCTTGGACTAATTCTCTTCAACCTTATTTCCCAATCTTAATTCTAATCTTAATGTGCTTAATTGCTGTTTGTTTTCTTCTCAATTAAAGTATCTTAATTGTTCATCTCTACACGTTTATTATCCAAAGCTTGAGGTCTAAAATTATCTGGTTTTGTGGACTTTATATTAATGTACGTAGAATAACAATAGCAGTAGCAATAATTGAATGAGCAAAAAATATTTTTTTTCTGCAGATTTTATTAATTTTTTAAATTGTACAGCTGGCCAGTTTTATTTTGTTACATTATTTATCGTGAAACAGATAAGCTGAGAAAAAAAAATTATAATCTTATAATAAATTAATTTTTATTTTGTTACTAATCAATGGTTAATTAATAGCAATTTTATATTTGGGGGTCGACCCCCAATCCTGTCGTAAGGGTATACTTTAAACTAATTCATTTTGGCTATTGTATATATTTTTTTTCAGATATTTAGATTGTTTCTATCATATTATTATTTAATATTTCTTACTTATATACTAAGTTCTGCATATTGAAATATAGTATCCAAATAAAATAAAACAAGAATTTTGGTTCAGTTTTTTAAACTGAGAGAACGCTTCACAAAATAAAATATTACCAAAAATGTTTTTACGTGAGCCATGGATATTTCGGTATAAAACGTAACCTTTAATAATTTTCAGCTAAAAATGCACCTACGTAAAAATATACATATACTGGTTGTTTCGTTGTTTTATAAAGATTTTAATATTAGTAATATAATAGTACACATATATATAATAGTATAAAAAGGTAGGTTTTAAAAATAAAAAGCTAGATATTAAAACTAAATTTATTATCTTAAAATTAGAACAATGTAAATAAAATTGACAACTGATACGCCATCGTCAACTTAATGAGTATTTCTTTGACAGATAAGTTTTACCTAAAACTAACATTTATGTGACTTAAAAAATACATTCAAGTATAAATATTACTTTATACCTAGACGAATTGAAGAAAATCAGTGGTGGGATATTTCAGACGATGAAATAAAAAATATAAATAATTTTCTTTAAGGTTATTGAACCCCGTGAATATTGTTATAGTTTTTCATATGATAGTTCGATGAACTGTATATATTTGGAGTATTTAAAAAAAGTCTTAAATATTTTTATTACTACCACTGCATAAAAATTTGGTAAATATGCCCTTTTGAAATTATATTCTGAGTTAATATTTAATTTCTTTGCTTCTGACGAACCTGATTTTCATGATACTCTTGTTGAGATGGCCTCTTGGATTGATGGGGAGGCTGTAAGTGAAAATAGTTTTAAATTATAATATTATTAAAGAGAAAATATATTTTTTAAAGATAACTTTAGTATTGGAGATTATAGTATCCCTGTGTGTGTCCATGTGTGTCTACCCTTGCCACAGGTATAGAGCCTCAACTTTTATAACCGAAAAGGTTGGTGGGGTTGAGATCCCATAAACATAATCATTAGGACTGAAAGAGGCGAGAGAAGTATCCCTGTGACACGGTGGCGCTTCAAGAATATTTAAATAACAGACACACAATTTATAGATTTATATAAATATAGAATGAAAAATAACCCCATACGGGCAGGGATTCGAACACGCGACTACTGGGAAACCGTCCCGTCGCTGTACCAACTAAACTACCGTATCTGATACCGTACCGTACCGTATCGATCGTACGGTAGCTCAGTTGGTACAGCGACGGGACGGTTTCTTAGTAGTCGCGGGTTCGAATCCCTGTCCGTAGTGGTTTATTTTTCATTCTGTATTAATATAAATTTAAATAAGCTTAACATGGCCATACGTGTTTACTGTTTATAGATATTTTCAAACATCAAATTATAGATATTAGTTTGGGACAAAAACATTTGACACACATTCTAATATCTGTATCCGGGTACTTATAAATTACAAAATAGTTTACATATTTCATGTATTCATAACCAAAAAGGTACGAGGAGTATATCCACAATAGAGTAAACTACTAAATAGAAAACATACAGGATAAAATGGGGTCATTGAACTTAATCGGTTGGATGAATTTTGAGCGTGCGCTTAATTATGCTAATGGATTATGAAATTGATGTCATGCTGCATTACCCTCACTTAGCCCCCGAGTTATATAGGAAAATAGATTATATTCAAACTTTCCATAGTATTTATTATGCGCTGCATAATAGAACTTTCTGATTGCCTTCTAACATTTTGGATAATAAAAAAGAAACTAATAGTTATTAAAGTAAAACAAATTAGTTCAAGAAGATTTACAAAAATAATATAATAGTGTCAAAAGAGAGAAGTTCCTCACGTGTCTGACTTCCGGTTCTTCTTCGGGGGGTGATGGAGTTGTGGTAGGGACGTCGCATTCCTCAGTAGGAGGCACTACACATCTCAAAGAACGTCTGTCGAAGACCAGCATGGCAGGACAACGCTGAAGCCGAGGGTATCCTCCCTGACACTGCCAATATCTGTTGCATGACTTACCCAAGGGTACATTGCCATTTGGGTCTTCATTACATAGTGCTGTAAAAGAGTGATTCATGTAATTAGTCTGTGTTTCGTCTATTTATTTGTATTTAATATTTTAAGAGTATTTGAAAATTATCATATACATAGTTAGCCATGTATATCCTACTTACATTTTAAATAAATATTAAGTTCGAAATATTCATAAAAGTCCAAAATTACATTTTCTTCTTATTTCAATGAAGATACGAAGAATAAATGCGTATATAAATATCAAAGTAACATTAACATTTCCTTTATATATTTATTACTTTGTTTTATTTTTTATAAAGTCAGTTAGTTAAAACAAAGTCGGTCTATTAATAGAAAAGTTTTAAATAAAAATATCAATTCGGTGTTTTTATTGCCTATTTCATGTAGTAAATTCTACTTTCTACCTTTAGTCAAACATATATTTTTTTTAGGTTTAGCTTTAAGCAAATTTTATTATATTTTCATAAAGTAACAGTTGTATTGACAATCCATTTCAAGTATCTATTTCTAGCATAAACAAACCGCAGGAAGAACTAATAAAAATAAACTAGAGCAGTATTGATAATAAAACAATAACAATTTTTATTTACACAAAGTTTAAGGAATTCCCAGAGCTTACAATGAGCATTGTTGATTGCTGAGTTCGTAATTGAAACTCTATATTCAGTACAAGATCTCGAAGATTGCGAAAAGGAAAAAGGTTCTTATTGCGTTTGCTTAACAATTCGAAGATCTTAACAATTTTATTGTTGTATTTAAAAGCTTAAGTTTATTTAAATCTGAGAAAAAACTTGTCAATGCCATATAAGCCTAAGTATTATGTTAGTTTCATTTTCGTAATAATAATGTTCAAATTGTAGTTGCGAACAATTAATCAGACAGAATTGATGGATGAAAAATGTTTCTTCCTGGGTTATTGGTACCTTATGTACTAAATGACCGATAGTTTGGTTTATATAAGCCAATAAATCACTGGTCGTTTGCTATTATCTGCTTTCCTGCTCTATGTAATTAAGGTGAAAGTTCCCAGAAATGGCATTCCGTGGATTGATAATGGAAATTGGTAATAGCGCTGACCCCTATAAGGAAGATGATTACTGTAATGGACCAAGTGACGTTGGCAATCTTTTTGTGAGCTTTTTGTCAATTTTGTTCTATATTTAGAATATTTTATGGCAGAAAATGTACCTAATTTATGTGGGTTGAAAATGGTCCCTGGGGAAGTAAGTTTATTTTATCAATATTTTGTAAACCAATTTTGTAAAGTAAGGCTTCCTTTAAACTAGGAGATCGAATATTGAAAAAAAATGTGTTTATAAATCAAAATGAATAGTTTGATTAGTAAAATATTATTAATATTTACTTTTACTATTTCGATTACTTCTTGATATTTTTATACTTCTTTAACAATATGGATATAGAAATGTTTTTTATAACACTTATTAGATTTAATACTCACGATGTTTCTGACAACCGTCAACATTTTCTGGCCAATCACAGGAGTGTGCGTTCTCATTATACAGGAGCCCACCAATGCACAGCTGTTCCGTGGCAGTTCCATTCCAGCAAGTCCAATATCTGGTGCACGAGGTCTCATGTCCAAAGATGCCATAGAGCCAGTCACAGTGCTCAGTGCCGATCGGTGGATCTAGTGGAAACAATAATATTAGGATTACCAAATTGTGAAACTAAACATGATGTATTTTTGTGCCCAAAATTTTAGATTTTTAAAGAATATGAATATGACAGCAGCAATTGTGCTGACCGTAAACAAAGCTCTTAACCGTTTATTTCGCTGTTTTACGACCGCGCTAACTTTGAAACTTCTGAACAAATACTCATGATTTTCACCAGGAAGTTAGAACTTTTATTGGAGATGGTTCAAAACATAACTTAAAGATGTCAATTAGAACAAAAATATATAGTAAAAACGCGCTTGCATTAATGTTAAATACATTTTTTTTGCTAAATTAGTAGCGTAAAAAGAGGGAGGGGGCTCAGCTCAATTCCCTGACAGTGGCGGGTCCTAGTTAATAAATTAATATAATTATGTATTATATATATATTTTTTTTATCAAATCCACATTTACGTAAAAAAGAAGTGTAACTATACTTTAGTTCAGGTGGTTGAGCGACGATGACAAACTCCCAGAAGAGACAGGTTCGTGATTACAAACTTTCCAATGTACCTATATAATAATCTATACTCAGATACAAACAATTTAAGTGATACTCACTTATCTGAACTTTTGGATATTCACAGTAGTTCGACCTCCAAGGATAGTCACAGCCTTCGGTGACTCCTCGGTGCTTTCCTGCGAAGACCAAACCGTTTGGACAGTCATTCTGGACGGATTGACCATTTTCGCATTCCCAATATTTATCACAATATTTGTCATCACCAACCACTCGTGACTTGATCTTGCATGGGTCATCTATTTGCGTGCAAGATATAACTGCTAAGCTTGCGATCACAGCTGAAAATAAAGATAAGATGTGGTAAGTATATTGTAAATGATACTGTTTTTCTCCCATGGCCATATAAAGGGGTATTATTAAAGGTGATTTTATAAATGTATATAGATTTTAGTAGACTGTTCACACGTTGAGTCAACCTGCTTCGAGCTCATGAATAGGAGTCCAGAGTGGGTTCAAAGTAGTCATGCAAATATCTGATTAATTTACGTGAACATAGCTGGGTAAATATATATTTAATAATCATCATGGTCAATGAAAGTTTAATTACAAAAAAATCGGATAGATGATATTACATCTCAGTCTAGAAAACAAGACGTCAATTACTCAATACATTACATGTCGCAAAGATCAACGCACTTTAAAAGCAATTAGAAGTCAGTGAGAAATTTATTCGCCAACACATTTACAAAGTGTCGAAATTTATGTTTAGACACGATTTGTTTGATTTGAAAACGCGTGACTTCGCATGAGGAAGTTGTAACAACTTTTATTTCTTTATTCATTCAATAAACAAATAAAAGTTTTTTTTATAATTTACGAGATTTTTTATAGAGATATACACTATAAGTATTAAATTTTCTTCCCAGTATACAGCAATTTGATATGCTATTTTTTGCCCAACTAAATAATAAACGGTTTGTTTTCTATTTATATAAAACTTTTTTTACATTGTGGATTACAAAAATAGATTTCTATTTTATAGTTCCATTAAAATATTTAATAGAAATAGGTTTGTGTACTAACTTTTGTAGTTGGTTTCCCTTTCACGAAATACTTTTCTTTAGTTGTGAATACGATTGTTGCAAAGCATTTGATAACATTAACATATCATTTAAAACGCACAATTATTAAAATTATATTCTTTATACATGTAAAGGTTAACCTATTTACAATTAAAGTGTAAAAAATCACCGAAAAATCACATAATAAGTATGTTAAATTACCATAAATAAAGTACTCATTGCAGTAGATGTTTAACATATTATGTGTCGAGTGCGCCGGCGCAGGTGAAAGCTCTTCCGACTTATGTAACACTACTTACTTGTGACAATCAGTACGCCATATCCCGTCGCAGTAAAATACTTATTCAGTGTTTTATGATGTATCTATATTATTATCTCATTTTGTATACAAACTTTCCTAACATTTGCTCATATGTAATTTCGATTTATGTGTATAGAAACATCAAACAAGTGAAATCTTTTTTAATTTAAAATCTTTTTAATAGTAAAGTAAACCGCCCCATTGGTTGAGTGGTTAGTGCAGACGCGTAACGTATAGCGGCGTAATGGGGCTCGGGTTCGATTCCCGACAGGGACAGGTATGCATGTGATGAGCATACATGTCTGTATTTCTGGATTTGGTATTTTATTAAATATACTCTTAGTATTTATAATGTGTATTTCTATTTATTTGTATCGTTGTCTAACACCCTCAACACAAGCATATAATTTGCTTACTTAGGGGTTAGATCAATTTGTGTAATTTGTCCTGATATTATTATTATTATTATTATATTATAGTAGGTACATACAGGTAGTAAAATAATAATCTTATTTGTGCTGTATCATAAAGTAATAGGAGTATTAAAACTAGAGGGATTAAATCATGTCTGTAATAATCACATCGTAATATGAATCTGTGGTCTAGACGCCAGACGTATCGAAAATGTAATTAGTAATTTTATTGCTGATTGAGCCTAAGATTGATTTAAGACAAGCTGATGCTCTCGATTTTGTCCTCGTCGACTATATAAGGCTCACTACACGCTTTCACTTGAATGCTTCATCATCAACTAACTTCTCTCTTTTCTAATGGATCAATATTGGTGATGTTTTTGAAATCGCTGAGTAGTTTCAAATATTTCAAAAGGGAGATATGAGGACTATTAATATACTTACTATTGAGATAACTCATGTAAAGTATCTTCACTTAATAATCTTAGTATACAGGGTTATTTGTAATTAGTTGGCCACCTCTTGCAGGCAGCCTCGCTGCATCAATTCCAACAACATTTGTTCTACGACTTTTAAAAATTTTTGATAAACAACACAAAAAACACGAAACAAAAAAAGTTTGTACCCTCTTTTACTTATTACTCTGTATTTTGTAAGGAGTGCTTAATAGGTAAACGCCCGGGCGCCATACTTACGCTCAGAGTTAATGTCAGTTCAGAGGCAACAAATAAAATTTGTATCGGAAAACTCAAGTTTTAAAAAGTATTAATTTACAAAAATTCGTACAAGAAATGTTGTTAGGATGAATAGAGAGGCTGCCTGCACGAGGTCGCCAACTAATTAAATAACCCTGTATACTTAATGTCTTGATAAAGAGATTATAAATGTATAATATTCCCTCAGAATGGCACTTTCTGACCAGATATAAGAACTGTCAAGGTGATTCTATTTGAGAATATCAAACCATTTACTCTTGTAAGTTTTGCAGTTTATATTTGAAAATATGAGCAACGTTTGTGAAACACCTTATTTATCGACCAGTTAGATCGAATAACATAAAAAATGTAATGGGCTTAGACATTTCGTGAAAGGTCACAGAGTTCAACTCGATTGATGCTCGCTAAATAAATTGCACGTTAATTAAATTTGAGGATTACACGAACGTACTTAATATACATATATATATAATAATGGTCCCGGCTCATTATATATATAATAATGAGTTTTTTCATTCAAATCTTTTGTGATAAAAATATCTATGTTGTATTAGTATTATTTCATATATGATAATGATTCTTTTACAGTTATGCCAAAATTTATCAAATTTTCGGTACCAAATTTAAAATCAAATTTGATGTATAGATAACAGTTGAAGCAGATAGTGTTTCCTTATCTTTAATTCCCTGAAAAAATATATCAAATATTTAGTTTTTAATTAAAAAAAAAGATTTTCTGTCACTTCTTAGCACATTCAACGAAATCTGGTTGAGTTTCGAATATTTTTTATTTAGGAGATTGAGTAACCCATCCTTCAGTGTACCTTCAGATCACTCCATCAATTCTGACGGTAAGGTCTTATCAAAACTAACAAAACTTCGGCTTTTTTCGGGTTCTATTCGGCTTGGTGCTCCAGTAGCAGTTCCCGATATGTACCCTTAAGAAACTCCACCAAGTCCGAAGGTTTCTCGTTGTGTTAAAAATATCTTATTATTTTTAACACAACGGTCTAATCACGGATGACTTAGATTTTTTCGTTAAGTGGCAGCTATTGAGGTGGCAGCTATTGAGGTGTCAGAGCATTTTCAGGTCACAGTTTAAATAATACTTATATTAAATTATAATAATATTTAATTATTGAACAACTTGTACATATGAGTTAAACAAATAAAATGTGAAAATAATTGATACATTTAAAAATATTGAATATGAAATACAAATATATTATATTATTTTTTTTTTAATTCATATTATTCCCGCACTATACTTTCGGATGTGTGTGCAGTCTGTCAGTGTGTACATAAAACTTTGTCAGTGTAGTGATGCGATTTGATTTGACCTACCTGTTTTGGAAACGCTTCCTCAAATCGTATGTTTTTACGTAACATTCATTGTTAAATCGTAATAAAAATAAGCATATAAACAAAATAATACTTAACTAAAGCTAAAGTTATTATATAAAAAATTCTTAAAAATCTTCATAAAAAATAATATTATTCATTATATATTTCTAAATCGTATGTATGTGCAATCTCTCAACATTTGCGTCATGAAAATTCTAAGACCAATCTTGATTTGGTTGAACGGGATGTTCTTACTTGACCGGCTTGAACAGCTATAGACATTTCATTACTAGTATATTTTGAGAAACATATTCGCAGAATAAATTTAAATTCATACTTCAATATTGAGCTTTTCTATTTAAAAAATATCTATGGAATATTTTCGAGGAAAATATAATTGTATATTTCTCAAAATATGTTACTGCTAAAATGATACTGATTTATATAAATCTACGGAATGTTCATTTTGTTTAAATTTGATTGTAGTAATACAATTACACACATAATGCGAAGGTGTAATTAATAGAATAATTAAAATACAAAACAAATTGAGAAGAATGGGACAAACAAATAAACAAACATAAATCTTTATTAGGGAAGAGTAGAATCTTTTTTTAGTTACAGCGAATTTGTTTAAGGCAGTCAATTTACCTGATAAGGGTCACTTTAAGGAAGTAAGGAAATTTGGTGGGTTTAGAATTCCTGATAAAGGTCTCTATTGTTATGTTTTGTAAAGCGATTTAAGATGGTTTTAAGTTATTAATAACATTTAAGTACACTCAATTACGACATAAACTGATAGGAAACGTATGTAACGAATTCAGGAAATTCTACATTACGTGAAAATGATTCAGCCAGATCATCAGTTTGAGTTCATTTCTATTTTTTAGTTCTTTTTCACTTATTGCTCGGGAAATTCTACTTATAATTTGAATACAATAAGGTATTATAGAATTGAGCTGTATATTATATTTTAAAAACCTTCCAAACAAAATAAAAACCCAGACAAGATTGTGCAAACATAGCTGGGTGGAGCTCAAGAATACGTAACAATAACAAAATATTGTTATTATTACGTATTATTGCTACGGATATCCTATTAATTAGTTAATAAACAGGAAATCCGTAACAATAATCTAATAGTATCAGAGTGCAGCTTTCTAGAAATATTAATCTTATCTAAGCCGAGCGTATGAAATGGGTTTTGAGTGGTTCTCGAATAGTTAGGTATTAGTTTGTAGTTTGATTGCATAATGTAGATAAGAGTTTATTGGTATAATTATTATTATATCATACACTATTATTTTTCATACAACAAAAAAACGAATTCATGTTTTATTATTTAATATGATTGGTGAATAAATAATATTTGACTTTGAATAAATATACAATGTATAATTCATTAAAACATGATTAATTTGTCATTTTATATTTATTTCAAATTTATGTAATTAAAATCTGTTAATAGACATTTCAAACATGACTATTTGAATGTTTTCAATTTAAATGATGATTCACAATTTAAATACAATATGAAACATTAACGAATTAATTATTTATTTATAACTGTTTTATTGTTACTATATTAAATGTGTGTAGAGTTTTATATAAAATCTCATTTACCTAAATCAACAGAATAAGTTTTTATATGAAACACTTATTTATTCTTTACCTTATTCTCAAAAAATATGAAATATGTTGTAAAATCGTCAAATTAACAGCCTAAAACTTATCACACATTTTAAAAGCATACACTGATTTACTTTAATTAAAAGTGATTATCTTTTTATGTTTCTTGTGTATGTGAAATAACCACAAATAAATACACACATTAATACAATTATTATTTTATAAAAGAAATCTGTTTTCAGCTATTTCATGTATACAAAAGAACGTTATTAACATAAGACCTATTCTGTTAATCAAAAAATATTATCTGCATGTTTGCTATATTATATTTAAAAGGCACAAGGGTTAGTGTAGTATATAACCTTCATCAACAAAAATCTAGTTTGAAATGTTTTATTTTTATATCAAATAGCAATTCCGGAGATTAGTGTATTCAAACACGCAAATAAACAAATCTTCAGCTTAGATATAATAGACGACAACCTGTTGGTGTAGTGGTTAGTGACCCTGACTTCTGAACCAAAGGTTATGGGTTCGATTTCCACACGGGACAATTCCTTTGTGTGATCTATAGATTGTTGTTCTGAGTGTAGGTGTACAGACCCGTTATTTATGTTTGTGAAGCCCCCAGGGATAACATAATGATAACAAGGGTTAATACTCAAATGGAAGTTCTCTTTTACAAAATAATAATAATAATAATTGTTGGTACATTGAAAGTATTTACTACATAATATAAAGGTACAAGAAGAATGGCCATTTCCTTTATTGCTCAACACCACTTAGCAAAGAAGTATAAAATATATATAAATTTAATTGTACCCTCTTCAAATATTTTTTTTATTTGCTAAAATGCTTTTATGTTCTGTCAGCATGCTTTTGTTATTATTAATACCATTTAACAATTACGTCAATCTTTTCCAGTTAGTATGTACATATTATAAAGATATATATCTTAGATTATACAGTATTGTATATTTTAAAACAAAAGGTAACTAAAGCTTATCATTTCATAAGGATTAAATGGCGACGAACATTTTATAATTTTAATCGATGTTATAATGACAAATAGGAATTATATGGCATCATAAGTCTATTGACATATTAATTAATATATGACATAGAACTCAAAACAATACTTTTTGTTAACGAAAATTTGTTGGTCAGTAAGAACTAAGATGCTAGCAACATTAAATTGCATAAAATATTGATGAAAAACCAAACAACCTGTGTAAAATTTTACTTAAGTTAACAATAAGTAAGTTGTACAGAAACATACTTATTGTTAACTTTTAATACACATAGAAATTAATTGTGCATTCTCTTGTCTCCGCCAAGGTTTGTGAACCAACCTACCAGCATTGTTTAACCAAAACTCAATGTTGTAATACAATAAAACATTTGTAATTAGGAACGCAAGGATGAACCTACGACTACCCACAAATTTGATAATGAATACAACAAAATATTCTCATAAACTTTGGATGTATGGAAATACATTTTATAATTCACTTAGGCTTAAATTGCACTTCTGATGGAGTCTAGCTGCATGCTACCAAATGGGTAAGTAGTATGTTAGAAGCCTAAAGGGATGGATAAAACTATTTTAAGATTGTATAAATAATGACTAAACGTTCATTCTATATTTATATAAATTTTAATAAACTTAACATGGCTATACATGTTAAGTTTAATAAGGCAATATCTATGAACAGATATTTTCAAACAATGACTAAACGGTTCAGACGTTCGAATAATTGGAAATAAAACAAAATTGTGAAATTATAAAATGTATTAAGAAAATTAAATTATTATTTAGATATAAGACACATATTGTCTATTTATAAATATATAAATGTTTTTGTCTGGAATTGTCTAAAACATATTTTGACCTTTCTAGGCTGATTTAAACTTTAAATAAACATATAACAAAAGTTTTATCGTCACGGACAGGACGCGAAGCTGTGCCCTCTGGGAAATCCTTCCGACGTTCTGTCTATTGAGCAACCGTGTCGCTACCCATATTGATGAATTTTATATTTAATAATCTTTATCTGGACGAAGTCATCTTATACATATCCGGGATAAAAATTTCTGCTTAATTGTTAATTATCAAGTGTTAGTTCTAATTATATTTATTCATATAAAATATCTCAATAATATATATATATACATGATAATATGTACTTCGAAGCCTTGAAGGCTTTAATCCACAAAACGTCCATTAGCCGGATTACTTCCCATTGGTCGATTAAGTAATAACTGCTCTTTGACAACGCTTTGAAAGCACAATCAATTTCAAGATGGCCCTATTACATTAAGGTAGTGGAATCATTTGTGACTTTGATGGTATATTTTCTACACTACCTGTTTACTGTGACTCCGTTTGCGTGAATTTCGGATGGAGCGATTGGAATAAACATATTTGTTTGACTGTTTTGTCAACATACGTTGAAATTATGGAACAAATAATAGTTTTTTTGTGGTAGAACATAATAATAACAAACTAACTTTTATTTTGAAAACCTAGAATAGTTTTTTTTGAGTTATATGCCCTTCTAATCTATTTATCTCATTGCGTTGTAATTTTGGTGATCGTAAACTGTGGTGTATGATTTGGTACCACCATCTTACAATAGGTGGTATGTGGTATGTGGTGGTAGTCATAATCAATAATTTAAAACGTATTTTAATTTATAACCAAATTTTGTCTGTTCCTTGGTCATAGGTTCATTACCTGAAGGACTGTATCATCTACCAAGTAAAAGCTGACCGAAAGCAGTGATATTTTGGAAAACTGAAAGTATTTTATTGTATTGTATAATAAATAATTGTAAGCGAATCTTTCACATTCTTTTCTTTGTGTTGCTACACTATAATAATGTTAAATAAAACAAAGAAAATTGAAAAAAGATCCACGTTTTTTACAAGATTCTTACTTTGTAATGTCCTTTTCTGGACTTGCACGGTACAGTGCGTGCGCTAATCGGTTTGTTTCATTGTAGAGAGTATCACGCGATTTTAATTCCAGAGTGTAAATTATTACAATGTAGTTTAGATCGATTTTTGCATGATAAAATTGTCAGTTTTTACGTTTAATTTGTTTTGCCGTTATTTTTTTAAAGAGAATTATCTAGTATTACTTTATATTAAAAATATCATTTGTTTTAATTCAATTCACTGGCTCTAGTTATAACGATGTGTCCATTTAGGAGATTGCTTCGCAAAAGCAATTAAAACGGAATGGCTCAATGTTTTAACCTATGTCGGTCATCGTGATAGGTTTCTTATGGCTTTTATGAGGATTACGTATGATATAATGATAGTGTATTAAATTTTATTACATTTTTAACTATATTTACAGTCGTTACTCAATATCGTGATCTTTATTGGAGTAACGTAAGACGAGCAAAAGGTGATACTGTCATGTAACTTTTAATTATATTATAGGTTTGCTTGATGATATACAAACGGATAAATAGTTTAAGCGCTTTTTTATTTCTATGACTAAGTAAACATTGATGTAAATAGCTCCAGCGCTATATTTTTAATTACCACGTTTAAATATTTATGTTCATTTGTTTGGTGATTCTTAACTTATATCACCAAATGAACAACAAAAAGGTATGATTCTGTTATGTAATTATATGTATGAAGATATAGTAGTCAATAAAGTAAATACATTATTACAGTAACGAAATAAAATTTGTAAGTGAAATATTTAAAAAGTAAATACTAAATGTTACGTGTGTAGTACAAGACACATAAGTCAATATTAAGTAATAGCTTATATTTTTTTGTCTGTCTCTGTCTGTTCGCTTGTTTTTTGTCTGTCTTTGTCTGTTTTCTTATATACAGGATGCTGTTCATCCAGGAATTTCTTTCATCTACACGAACAAATACACCGTATGGATTGGAATAAATTCGATGCTTATCTCATTAATTTCGGAAAATGGCAGACGAAGTCACAGGAAACAACTTGTCATAGATATATGGGTCGTCTCAATGACCTAAATAATAATATTGAATAGTAACAGGTTGAACTTGATAGCAATGGATGCAAAACAATATATAATTACCTAAAGGAATACCTCTTGAAAACCACTGAATTATACTTAAAAATTATTGTTATTATTTATAGCACGTTATATACGCCGATTTCACTTTATCATTATTTTAGTATTATTATTTATTTTTTCGTAAATATATTTAAAATTTATCAGCCGTTACCCGTTTCGTAACAGACTGGTAAACGGATTGAATAAATTTGCGAATTCTAAATATTCTCACCAACGAGACTCGCCCAGCACCGCTGTGATGACATTATTGTTTGTATCTGTAAATAAATAACAATCATTTAGTTTTTATTAATAATTACTTTAATCCAGATAAACTTTTATTTTATACAAAACTAGGTTAATGCTTGACTATATTCCACCTGATGGAGAGTGGAGATGTAGTCATAGGTGTTAAGGCACATTAAACTAGCAAACTATTCACTCTTCTCTTGAAGACACCCACATTGTATTTTGCCGGAAATACCGACGCAAGCAAGCTGTTCCAATCCTTCGCTGTATTTTATATATAATTGTGTTTTTTTATTAATATCTACTGAAATTGTAGAAGCACTCTATTCTTAAATAGTTTCTAGACCATAATATATTTTGGATGACAGGCGTTGCGAATACCACAGACATTTGAAATTTCCAATTTAGATCAAAATGCGGTTTGAATCGAATGCAAATTTACATTACGAATTCTAAATCATTTACGATTTACGATGTTACGATTCAATTAACAGTGAGAGGTAGGTTTTAAAATAAATAAAGGTTTTATAATAATTTAATAATCGGTAAAGTATCCGATTATATAAGATTTATTTAGATAAAGAATGAATGATTCGGTATTGAATATACCATTTGAAATCATATTTTTTGGAACAAAATGTTAAATTCTAGACATTATTAATGTTTGATAAAGTTTGACTAATGGTGTCCTGATTTCAATACTTCGATTTGTTTCAATCATCAATCATTAGAAGAAGGGACAATAAATAAATACTTTCAATGATGAAAAAGCCTTAATGTAGCGGGAGTTAATGATTTATGGGTGTTTTCGTTTATATAAATAAGTACAAAAGAATTGATTATGAAATGAATTATTTATAGTATCCTTTATAAAATAGGTTCTGTCAAAATACTCTCAAATTCTCTCTCACTAGGCACTCTAAAATTTATTCTATAATAAAAATAACTTTTTTACGAGTTGAAAGGTGTCAAATATTATGATGATTGGTTGAGTATGGAAGGCTTGAAAGCGTAACAAACATACTCACAGCTGTATTTAAAATTTTAGTGAGGATATAAACTTTTTGACTTATTTTTTATTAAACTGTCTATTTTATGTTTATTGTAAATATTGACCTGAAACTTAATTATTTATTAAATTGATTTTAAGAAGGTTGTGATACTAATTCATTTATATATTCAGAGAATTTAATTAATTGAACAGTGTAATGGAAAGTGCACTTAATATGCATGTAATAAGATACACTTTTAATTAAATACAATTAATATAATAGTGTTCGTGTTTTCATCAAAATTGTAAATGGAAATTCTGAATAAAACTCTATACTTGTATGGTCAATGTTTGTTTTTATTCGTTGTCTGTTTATTTATTAATAAATATTTATTACATCATTTTGCCAAAACAGCCTTCATAATGAATTATGTATGAAATATTCTCACTGAGGTCAGATCTTGATGCCAGTAAAAATGACTGATCAACACGTTACATAAGTTTTCCTTTTTTGGACGACTTTCTGATAAGCAAGAAATTCGTGATGGAAAGATAGTTTTTATTATAATTACATATTATTGTCCGTTATAATGATTCATTACAGAAATATTTATATAATAGAGTATATATTTTTTTATTAAATTAAAAGAATGAAGCAAATTATTATATCTCTATGTGAAACAAAATATGACGTCACTATAACGTTATATTATACGTTAGCGAAATGTAGCTCAATTTTTAGAGCGACGGTCGGTTTTCCGGAGGTCGCGGGTTCGAATCCTTGATCGTATCGGTTTAGGTTTCATTCTATATTTATTTAAATAAGCTTAACATGGCTATACATGTTTAAAGGTATTTTCAAACAACAAAATATTAATCTATATATGAAATAAAATGAGTTACACTCAATAAAAACAATACTAGTAACTACTTTTGAAATATATTTCTCACGCTTCATATTGCGTGATAAGATCGTCCTCAAGAAAAAAACTGACTGTTGCAATAAGAGAAAGCGACAATTAGCAAGCAGATGATGTAAGGCGATCAATGCCTTAAACGGTCTAGGAAATGGTTTTTTCTATAGTTATGTGACACGTGTCTTACTCTAGATTTATTACATTGTTAGTGTTTTGTATGTGTGTGTTCTTTTTGTAAAATTATTGAAAGTACGCACACTGATAAATGCTTGGGGTTGAAATTTCATAATAGGATTCATTTCGAATTCTGATCAACACGATAGTTCTGTTGGCCGAGCGGCGGAGATTGATTCTCAAAGATCGAAGGTTCGATTTTATCTAGTTAAATCTTCCATTTTTTACTTATTTAAATATTTCGAAAAAGCATAACATAAAAAAATCAATATAATATGATTTTGGCAAGGTACAAAAATAAAGAGAATAATCATATATCTTGTAAATTATGTTAATGAACACTAAGTATCAAGAAATTTAAATGTTTGAATTTGCCAAAATTTAAAGAATTTGAATGTACATATTAATTTATTATTATTCTGAAATATCTAAGAAGCCTAGATTATTTAGATTTATGCAATCCCAGGGGATGAGATAAGTTTATAATAACGTCTAGGCCTAGGGTCTTGGGGTCTTCAAGCTAGAAGTTTATTTAAACCCTAATAATTACAAAAGCGTTATCAACTTTGAACCTGGGTAGTTCGGGGAAAGGGGTGGGGGGAGGGATTGAGGGGTTGGGGGTCTTTTGAGCTCACAGAATGAAAATATTAATAGGTACTTCACGTCGATCATTCGTGAGAAAGTTTTATTAATCCATCCCAGCTACCAAGAAAATGAGTTATATTCAAAAATGTATATCTCGCTCTATCACTCTATAAAAGCTTGGATTTTGACATGATGTTATATGCATTAGTTTTAAGGCCAAAGAGATAGTTATGTTATGCTGAGACTAATACTAAATAAATTACTTATAAGAATAACAGGTTGTTTGTTCTTTTAGTTTAGAAAATAGAACTAAATATTTTCCTAGTAAACTTTCTAGTCTAGACGGAGACTAACAGCTTTAAAGATCATTTGTTATATCTTAATATTAAGATGTATTTTACTGTAAAAAATATGCTCGAAAAATATATGAAAAGCTGGAATTGGTAACCTTTATCAAGTGGAATAAATTAATCAAGGGATTCCTCAGTGGATAATCAAAAGCTAAAAATATATTTCCTTGCAAATTAAATTCTCTTGGCCTTGTAGACAGGTTCTACGTGTGTTGATGAGAAAATAAAGCCTTAATGAAATTTTACCTGTTTAAGAATGTGAAGAAATAATTTATAATGGATAAGATATTAGTTTTTGTTTATTTACAAATAATAATAATAATAATAATAATAATAATAATAATAATAATAATAATAATAATAATAATAATATCAGGACAAATTACACACATTGATCTAACCCCTAAGTAAGCAAATTATTTGCTCGTGTTAAGGGTGTTAGACAACGATATAAATACATAGAAATACACATATAAATACTGAGAATATATTTAATAAAAGACCAAACCCAGAAACACAAACATCTATGCTCATCACATAAATGCCTGTCTCCGCCGGGAATCGAACCCGAGCCCCATTTTGCCGTGACACGTTAGGCGTCTGCGCTAACCACTCGACCAACGGGGCGGTATACAAATAATACAAAATACAAATGGAAACAATAAATGGTTTAAAGAAAATTGTGAAAGTTTGGTAATGCTTGATATTATTAAAAGTTTGGTATGTACGTTTGTTTTATTACTTGTTTTAGTTTGTTCCAGTTTTTGGTAATTTTTCAAACTATCTAACTTTGTGCTATATTTCTATTTAAATTGTTTTAGGGTAGATAAATTTAACATGAAAAATGAGTTCTTTATGTTTTATAAGCTAATATCTTAGCATTATTTTGTTTTAAACATAATTAATACTGCTTAAAATTTATGGTTTTTGTATTAGATATAAAAAGTCTTAAACATTTGTATTCATTTAAAAAATTACGATAACACTAAGATGCAATAAAGTGTAAATTTTTTGATAATGACTTAGAAACTGGCGATAAATCATGATAACAGGCTTTAGGGTGTTATTTATGAAACTCCAGGATTCTGTGCTTATTATGTTGGCTTTGTGGAATAATAATTTTAAACCGTAAGTTATTATAACTTTTTGTATCAAGTTACTTTTATATTTGTTTTTCTTGTTAAGGAATATAATTTTTTAAAAATACATATTTTTTATGTTTTCTGGATATGAATATTATCCGTGTTTATATGACTGACTAAGATTTAATGACTTTGAAATATACACATACAATTTGGACAATTTGATCATACTTAAGTAGAAAAGAATCATTGCTCATAATTATTAAAAAACATACGTTCAGTTTTTTTTTACAATAACACCCAAAAAAAAGGTGTTTATATAATATCTATATATTTTATTTATATATTAGATTGCGTGGAGATGACAAAAACCTCACTTAGTTACAAACACCTTCACAAAGGTATAACAATTGACACTTGATATATATAATAATTTATATTTCCTCAACTTTCATTTGTAAGGATATGCTATTTATATATGTAAATTTATCTTTTGATTATTTCATCTGTAAGTTCAGTTCAGAATACTTTCATTTCTTATTGGTAAAAGTTGTATGTTCAGTTTTTACCACAGTTAAAGGTATTTGACATTTTTTTACAGGTATAATTTATTTAAAATAACTTCCCTTGACAGCTGCACTGGATGCTGATAAGCAATAGTGTGTCATGCCACAAACACATAGTTTTGAGAAAAATGTGTCTAAAGATTTTACAAGAATTTTATATACAATGTTTAAAAAATATTGAAGTTTGTTTCTTGCCACTCCCTGAACCATTGAATGATATTTCCAAATAAAATATCAAGTATCGTAACATCGTCATAGTGATAATAATTTGATTGACGAATGTGTTAAAGAATTTAATGTAATGTGTGATAAAAATACATTTTTATGGTAATTTTTGGACTTAAATGACTTAAAGTGGTTTTGTTTAATGTAGAATATTTGACCTATTATAAGAATATAAAATATCTCCAAAAATCACTTTTTATGGCACACTATTGCTTATCTGCATCCAACTAGGTTTTGTGTTTGCGTTACCTAATGTCAAAAGTGTGACATGTCATTTGCATTCAAAGAGATGTTCCCAACGGTTTCATGAACTAACCGCACTTACGTCATATTTGTCAGTAATGTAACAAAAACGAACGGATTCTGAATTTGAAATGTGTTATTTACACTCTTTAGTTTTTTTTTTGTGTTATGGCTTCATTCACATGTATGTATGGAATATTCTGCCAATTTCAAGTAACACTTAGTTCTCTAGTTCTTAGTGTTAAACTAATGCTAATTTAAATAACCTGTGGTGTGATAACAAATTGACTTTATATAAGTTCCCGGCTTTACCCACGTCAATTTTCGATATTAATTTAATATTTACTATGTATGTATCACAAAAGCTAAATATTAGTTTGATTTAAGTATCATTGTGAAACACATATAAATTTGGTACATAAACTATAAATATTCTTTTGTGAATAGTCAATTGAAGTCACATTTCTTGATGTTTACGATTACTCAAGACGAATCTAATTTCGAGATACCATTCATAACGCAAATGGATTCGTCAAATATAATGTGACTTGTGAAACATTTTTATTCATATTGTGTCAAGTTGATGTTAACTGTGAAGACAGAATTTCGTCAGATGTTATGGTTATTATATTTATTGGTATTTTATTATTTATTAGACTATAAAATACTAATGATTTTAAAGAAGGTTTTTTGTTTTAAGATAAATCATAATACATTTGTTGTATACCACATTACGTTTAAAATATTTTACCGCCCTGTTGGTCGAGTGGTTAACGCAGACGCCTAACATATAGCGGCGCAATGGGACTTGGGGTTGATTCCCGACAGGAATAGGCATGTATGTGATGAGAATAGATCTCTTTTTTTCTGGGTTTCGTCGTTTTTAAATATATTCTGAGTATATATAATGTGTATTTCTATGTTTTTGTGTCGTTGTCTGACATCCTTAACACAAGCAAATAATTTGCTTATTTAGGGGTTAGATCAAGGTATGTAATTTGTCCTGTGATTATTAGTATTATAATATATAATAAAGAAAACTTACAGTAGGATTATAATATCCAATATTGTATATAAATATTTGTATCCTTGTAACAATTACTATCTCTTTTTTACCCTCCATAAAAATATACTAAATCCCTCCGATCAAAATTCTCAAAGTACAAAGTTAATATCGGATGACAAATAACGAGAAATAACATTTTTATTTGGTGAGATGAGATTTCTATTTGAATGTAAAACGTTTCTTGATATTCAATTTAAGGATTCGGTTTAATTTATCGTTCGTTTATTTTGATTTACGATTCATTTATTATTTGCATTTAGATTCATATTTACTATAACTTGGTTTAACACAATGTTTTATTTAAAATATTACTCTACAGTTATATAATGTCGCTCTCAAAATAATCTTAAATATTTACAATATTTGTTTCGAAAATTTTGGATTACATGTAATGATGTTTTTAGCAGGAAAATAATCACACTTTGGTATATTATATAAAAAAAAGAAAATAATTAATACTTGAGGAATTACTCTAAAAAAAAAACAAATATTATGACTTATACAATAATTATGACTTATGTCAGACCATCGGGTACAAAATTGTGGTTCGTTTTATATAACTCTATATATTCAAACGTATCTTTATCTTAAACTTTATGTAAGAAAATTCAGACGAAGAGGTGGTTAAAGTAAGATTTAATAACACTACGAGATTCATGAAAATATATAACATTTAATATGGTTTTTTGATATGGTTCAAATTAATATTAGAAAATATCTATAAATATATGTAGCAATGTAAAGCTTATACGGCAGCCCAATTGGTAGAGCAATGGGACGGGACTTTTTCAGATGTTCAAATTCCTGAACGTGTCGTTTGATTTTTGTTCAATATTTATTTTTTTAATATATAAACTTTTTTGCTTTATACGTGAAAAAAAATCATAAATTAGTTTTTATCTTTTAGCTACTGCTCGCTATGTACACTCTACAGTATGTAGAAAATGATATAAATTTTATTAACAATGTTTATTCATTATAGATTATAAGAAAGTAATGAGATTACCATTAGACAATTATTATAATTGTAGTACTTAAATAATTTTGACAAAGATCTCCCCATTGTCTTTTGCTTTAATGACCTAAATAAACTTTAACACGGTTCATAGCATGTTTGAGTTGACAACTAAGTTGAGTTTGTGTTATTTGAGTTAATTACTCGTATAGTACAAATTGAGTTTCCCACGAGAATTGTCTTCAAAGTTTGGAATTAAAACGATTGTTATTCAAAGATAAACATGAATTAGTAATAGTAGCTCTTGGAATTGTACGAGATATGTTAATTTCTCACTTTATAGTTAATAAGATATATATACTTTGATTAATATTTGTGTAAGTTAATTTATGTAAGTAAGAAAATATCATAGTATCTAATTCAGCATGTAGTCATGTCAAATAGGAAAAATAAATGGGAATGAGATGTAATGGATTAGATTAAATACAAAAGAAAGAAAGGAAGAAATAGTAGTAGAAGAGAAGGCAAAGAATTTGAAGAGACAAGCAACCGCCCCGTTGGTCGAGTGGTTAGTTAAGACGCCCGACGTATAGCGGCGCTCGGGTTCGATCCCCGACAGGCATGTATGTGATAAGCCTATGCTTGCCCGCGACTACTGGGAAACCGTCCCGTTGCTCTACCAACTGAGCTACCGTATCGCTGTCCGCCTCGGTGAATAAGGCAATCTATATGTGATCGTCTTTATCTGGACGGTGGTGGTCCCAGTAGTCGCGGGTTGGAATCCCTGCCCGTATCGGTTTTTTTTTCATTCTATATTTATATAAATTTAAGTAAGCTTCACATGGCTGTACATGTTTATAGATATTTTCAAACGTATATATGTAGTTTCTATTGATTACATTATTATAAAACTCACGTATAAGAAGCTACAAGCAAAATAAATTCTTTACAAAATGTCAACTGCAAAGTCGTTTCAAACCGGATTACTGTAATATAGAGTCTCTTATCTATATAAGAGACTGATCTATATACATCTATATGTAGGTTATGCTGTACGAGTACTTACAATGTACGATCAATGTTCTGGAAGGTCAGAACTATTTAACGTCTTCAGAGATACAATTTTCTGTACTAATTAATGATTCTCACCTAATTTATACAAAAAATATGTTATATCCGTGTCTTGATTCAGTGCTCATAATCGATCTGTGGGTTATCTAATCCAAGTTTTGCTACTGAATATTGTTCTTTAAAGTCTGGATATATCAGTGCCTATAATTGATCTCTGGATTATTTGTGGAATGTAATAATGATTCAATCTTAGATTGTATTTTATAAGGCTTTAACGAGTACTACACATTGAAATATTTTTTTTTACGGATTTAACTCGCGTATAATGAATTAAATTCTAAAATTACATTTTAAATCTATCCCTAGATTTAATTTTTAGGTTAGATTTAAAATGAAAATTTAAAAGTTAATTCATTATAGGTACGCGAGTTAAATCCGTAAAAAAGTGTTTTATTTCAATCAATCTCGATTTTTAATCGATTATTTATTTCGGTAACTATTGGAAGGAAAGTCTAAGTTTGCTCTCAATGCCTGGTTTTAGATCGGATAATAATTTCAGCGGCTTAAAGGATAACATTGTTATGGAACCAGCTTAAAGGATTGAATGATTTAGCGAATGTAGTACCATGACGAATTTCCTAAATTTTGGTAGCGAACAGAATATTAATGTAGTGGATAAAAGATGTTTCCTCTTTTTATTTAAAAAGGAAGATCTACACCCATAAACCTAGAACATAATATTTCTGGGACGATTTTAATTAAGTTATTAAAATTTTATTAAAAAAGCGATGTCTATAAATGTAAGTTTTTTTTTCTTAGAAACATGATTGTGTATATTTTCAGTAATATTTTAGTAAAGTTTATCTTTTTATTGTGTAATGACATACTGATAATAATTTTTACAACAATTGAATTTAAACTAGCATTCCTATAACATTATTTTCTTGTTCCGGTTATAATTAGGTTGCAATCAATACATATCAATTACCTAGTATAATGGAGACGTATAAATTAATATTGATTTGCTAATTATAATTTATACACGATTGCGGTAATTGTTGTATAATACATATATGAAGCTTACATCTCCTGACGATAACGCAACTTTCACGAACCATGCGTTATGACATAACATGCAAGAGGAATTATTTTTAATTAACATTGATATATATTTTGCAAAAAAATATATAATTTATATATATGTATAAATAATTATAATAAAATATAAAAATATACTTACATTTTTAAAAACACACTGCAATGAAAAAAAATATCACTTTTAAAAATAGAAGCAGCTTGTTCGGATCACGGAGTATGACTGAGGAATCGTCGCCTGCGCAGGTGAATGTGAACGTC